>WAAD01038778.1:40568-123102 GCA_013389945.1 Fregata magnificens
CTGGAGAAGAGGAGGCTGAGGGGAGACCTTATCGCTCTCTACAACTACCTGAAGGGAGGTTGTAGCGAAGCGGGTGCTGGACTCTTCTCCCAAGAAACTAGTGATAGGACAAGAGGGAATGGCCTCAAGTTGCACCAGGGGAGGTTTAGATTGGACATCAGGAAGAATTTCTTTACTGAAGGAGTGGTTAGGCATTGGAACAGGCTGCCCAGAGAGGTGGTGGAGTCGTCAACCCTGGAGGTGTTCAAAAAAGGTGTAGACGTGGCACTCCAGGGCCTGGTTTAGGAGTCATGGTGGTGTTAGTTGATGGTTGGACTTGATGGTCTTAGAGGTCTTTTCCAACCTTAATGATTCTATGGTTCTATGATTCTATGACACGTTAAATATTCTAAATTCTCATGTGTCAATTTCTCCCCCTAATTGTGATCCTCACTTAACTGCTAATAATTCCGATGCTATTTACATTTCACCCAAGGCAAATATATGCTTGGTAACATCCCGAGCATGGTTAGATTAGAGCAGGGGACGGGCAGGCATGCAGAGCCCGGAGGGAGGATTCCTGCCCGGGGAGCAGCGTGGCGGCCCAGGCGGGTGCTAAAGTTCAAGAGGAAAAGATGCAGATGGAGGTGATGGCGTAGCTAGGAGAAGTGAAGGGTTTGAGGAGGGTCTTCTCTGACAGCAGGTGCAGGGCGCCCTGGGTGGTTAAGTCGGAAGGTACAGCACAGCCCAGGCCAACCACCGGCGGTTCAGTTGGCCGTCGGTTCCGCTGGCTCAGACACCCCACAGAACAGCTTCGCTAGTGCCCCCCGGCCGACTGGCGTCTTGGGCCGCAGCTCGGGAGGTGCTGAGCTCTGCACAGCCTACGTGTGAATCGGAGCAAGGTCTTTTCTGTGTTGGTTCCTCACCTGGACAGCAGAGAGGCATTCTCAGGAGAAGGACATTATTTATCGATATAAAGACCTTGGGTTTGTAGCGTACCTGCCACAGTCGGTTCCTTTGGGTGAGGGAAGATTTAAACACGACGGGGTTTTGGTGGGAATTTCTTCCCGGTCTCAGGCTGAGAGGGACAAGAACCGACCAGCTGTGAGGGCACACGCTGAGAAGGGGTCTCTAGGTGTGCCCGTGCTGCTTGCCTTCCAGAAAACGAGGGACCCTTTGGGGGCATTACCTCCGCATCTGGACAAGTGTTTGTGCTTCTTCAAGGTCTTTTTCAGAACCTGTCAGCAGTATTACCGGAATTGGACCTAAATTGCCTGAATTTTCAGTGATCGTGGCCTCTGACATGTATTGCACGCGGCAGGGTACCTCAGAAAAGGCAGTAAATCCATCTTTACTTAGTTTTATATAAAGGCAGCAGTATAATTTAACATTATTGTGATGCAAATAAAGTTATATTAAACCAACCCCATATGGTACCCTGTTTACTGCATGTCACATCATTAATCAATTGTTTAAAGATTAAAGGGAGAATAATGGCTTTTTAGAACTCTTACACTAAAAGGCGTTTTGTTCTCTGTT
Organism: Fregata magnificens; assembly: GCA_013389945.1. Lineage (NCBI taxonomy): Eukaryota > Metazoa > Chordata > Aves > Suliformes > Fregatidae > Fregata > Fregata magnificens. The sequence continues at coordinate 42,087 of WAAD01038778.1, forward strand.
AGTCATCATCTGCCTTGTTAGGGGCTGAGCGCAGGCGGAACTTCTGTGGCCGAAAGCAAAGTCAGTTCTAGCCATGAAGAGTTAATTTGTGTGGATGGTGATTGACTCTTCCAGCGCTAGAAGTGAGGGCTGACAAGAAACAGGTTCAAAACAAAAAGCAGCTCCTTCTTCGTGCAAGTGTAAGCCGTAGTGGCTCTCCTCGCTGCGGGACTGGGGATGTTGAAAGTTCACAGGGGCTCGTGGAGGGGCTGGGCAAGCTGATGGAGGAAAAATCCATTCGCGTTTGCTGAATACATAGCAAAAACGTGGAGCTCGGGAAGTCTCCTTGGCTGAAAATGCTCGATGCTAGGATGTGGATGAGGCAAAGCAAACATCGGCTCCGAAAGGGCTTTGGACCTGCGACCAGGCAGGGATGCGGGAGGATCCCGTTCAGTGGGCTGAAGTGGGGCGGGAGTATTTTTAAATTTTGGTCACTGGGACGTTGATCTTTTTGTGTCTAAGTAAGTGCCTAGATGGGCTCTTGCGTTGGTCACTGCAATGTCGTCGTCTTGGACAGATGGTAGGAAGACCTCAAGGATTTTTATGTTTATTGTCTTCAAAGTCCTTTCAAACTCTCAGGGGAAAAGCAACATGAAATGGAGATACCTAACTAAATTCTCTTGAAAATTACCATTCTTCTCTGCAAGTTATCCATAAGCTGATGAATAAATAAAACAGCATTTCTTTACTCATCCGTTTGACACTAAAAATGAAACTGAGTCATCTGCTGCCTTTAACTCATAACGAATTGTGAAGAGCAGGGGAATAAAAAAATGATAGCGATCTTCCTCTCTTCTAGGTGGGCAAATTCTGTGGGTGTTTTGCAGCTGCTCAGGTCAACCCGCTGCCAGTGAAGAGTCTTGTCTTTGGGTTCAGCATCTGCAGCAGCAGTTGGAGAATAGCTGCGTCTCTGTGGGACAGGCCCGTGTCAAAACGAGGGGTGAAGGCGGGGGTGTCAAACTACCGAGCTTGATCGCAATGACGCAAAACAAAGCAAAAAGGAATTTCAGACAATGGCTTAATCAGGAGTCCTCGACTGACCCCTGATTCATCATCTGCAGAGCACAGTGCTGCAGCTTTATGAGAGGATATGAATAGCGGTGGGCTGCTAGAAAGTGAAGAAAGAGGCTCTCCCGTCAAAACATGCCATCCAGACTGGGAGATGAGCAGTCTTCAAGAGTCACTAGTGCCCCTGAGTCGTGGCAGCGGGGCGTTTCCCCTGGTCCTGCTCGCAGCCGCCTGTTTAAGGCTAAGCATTTCTTCTGATGGCCCTCAGCAGGAAACGACTTAAGAACGTTGTGTGCGACCGAGGGGGAAATAGCAGAAGTAAAGCGTAGGCATTGTCTGGCGAGAGAGGGAGTTTTCCTCTTGCGTTGTCTGGCTGTACAAGATACCGTCAAGCCTTTGTCATAAGGAAATATGTGAAATCCATATTGCTTTTTCAGAGGAAACTCAAGGAAGCTTCAGTAGCTTCAGAGACTGAGCTGAGAAGACCAGTGACGACCTGGCAGTATGTTTCTTCTGGCAGCTGGAGAGAAAGTTCTGAAGCACTTTGAAATGATACAGGAAGAAATCAGAAAATGGTGCTCTTGTTTTGTGACCTGCAGCATTAGGTTGTGATGAGAGATTATGGAACTGCTTTCACTGATATTTTTTAAAATAGACTAATAGCTACCGAACATGCTCACTCTGGGCCGCTTGATCCTTTCCTGGCGTGCAGGTTTAGCCTTGACGACACCTTGAAGTCCCTTCCAGATCTGCATTTCTGTGCTTCCCACCGTGCTGTCAGGCATGGCTCGATAAAACGGGACCATGAAGGTGTGGTGTGATGTGGTAGAGAGGAGACAAACGCTGGGGTCTGAGGGTTGGTGTCCTCTCCCAGCTGGGCACTGTCGGCTTTCAAGGACCTCCGGGTCTCCCGGGACACAGGTCCTACAGACGCTCCAGGGAGCAGCTTCTCAGCCTCTGGCCACAGCGGGATCCGCTCTGGGAGCAGGCTCGCTCCCAGCCTTGCTCGCCTGATGGTACAGTCAGTGCTGAATTTGTTAGTCTGGTTCCTTAATCCCAGCAATACTGTAGATAGTAGGAACGGTACTGCATTGATGGTAAGTACGCACTGGGGTCTAACTGCGCAGTAGAAAGGAATTCAAACTGTGGTTCCTTTTTACTCTTGCTTAATTAGATCCTTGCTCATTGTTTCATGTTTTCTGTGAGTGGCATTCCTATCGCCTGTCTGTCATGCATCAGGTGATCAGTCGCTTTATCTGTACACTAAGCACTCCCAAGCGCCAAACATTTATAGCATTGTGTGCTCAACACGTTTTATATTTTAGTTGTTTAGTTAGACATAGAGCTATCTGCACATCCTCTTCCTTACAGGGCCACAGATGTCCCATTTAGACCATTGTTAAGGTGTTGGTACTTATTCAGTATTTATTTAGTATTAACTGTCCAGTCATCTTCATCAGCTCATCACTTCACTTGTAATACTGTTTTTCTCCGGTCAGCCCTGTGTTTTGTAAGAAGTGGCCCTGCAGAAGAACCAGGAATGCCTTGCCAGTCCGCCCAGCGTAGTGCTCAAGGCTGCAGCCTCCCTGGGTGTGATGGGTGCGCTCGACCCCTTAGCCAAACTCGCGGTAGTTTGGTACGGGCTCTGAAGGAGGTAAAGGCCTGAGCCGTAACCGGGGCCAAGAACTTCACTAGTTCCAATCTGCTCTCTGAAAACCCACAAAGGAGCAGAGTGACACCGTGAGCATCGGTGCGTATGAGCTTGGAGCACCGATCATGCATTTAACACATCAATAGCGGGTGGCTTTTCCAAGACTCATTTATCAAGGAACAAAGGAAGTTGTGGGTATGAGGAGTCTCCTGCATACCTTTTCCACTGCGTGTGATTTGACTTCAGGCCAACCACTTTATTCCATAAATATGACAGCCTAAGCGAGCCGCCTTTGAGCTCTCCGGGCTAAGCAGCTGGCTGCATGGCAGTGATCTCCCCTTGAGCTGGGACGCCCTCAAGGTTGCTCCTCGAGGCAGAGAGACCTTTCACCAACGGCAGGTCTTTGGTAAGCAACTGGTATCGCGCATAACCTTGTAGTACTTGTAGTACGGTAACTTCGACTTGTGTCTTGGTAACTTTGATTTTGTCTTGGTAACTTTGACTCTGCCTTGGTAGTTCTGAATCATTGTTCAAGTGATTGTGCAGTACAGTAATAGAGTGAACCTTGCTGTCGAACTTTGTTAAGTCACACTTTTACAACATCATATTAAATCCACTTTTGCCAATACCTTTGATGGTGGTTCTTTAAGTGATCTAAATCACCCGTTTGTGACACTGGGGCCGGCTACAGCAGCACCTTTTGGCTATCCAATGTGCCGAGGTACCAACCGACACAGATTGCTCTGTGCCTTGGCAAGAGGCTGCAGCCTGCACAGCATTTGTCACGATGGGCTTCGCTGACGCTCACTGCGGGCAGGTGGGATTGGTGCACTGAATTGGCTGAATCCGATACAAGAAGAGAGAAACGTTTCAGATGTGACATTTGTGCCCAGATGTTTTGATGTGTCAGTGGCAAGCATCAGGCAGGGACATGTGCAAGGCATCTGTGCCCAGTCATCGTAGTCGTCGGCTCATCCGGTGCCCTGCTGAGTCCAGCAGTTATGTTTTACAGATGGGCAGGTAAGGCACAAAGCCTGTGGGAACACATCTGGGCACATCTGTATTTACAGGTGCATGTTGTATCCTGGTGGAGTTGGGGAATTACTGCTGCCCGTGTGCCCCTAACATCTGGCTAGAAAACGGCTGGCTAATTTCAAGCCTGTGCGGGTCCTCAGCCGTCTCTACTCATGCTACTTTTCAAGACCTGGAAGCTGAAACAGTCCCTATTCCAGCCCTTTTTCGCTCAATAAATTGCTCCCCAGCCAGGTGAGCAAGGGTGCTCTGAAACAACAGACCCTGTTGTGTTTTTATAAGGGAACTCTGGACAAAACTGGGAGAATGCATCCCTCCTGCAGATCAAAACCAGTGTGTGGAGGAGCAGGGCAGAGCTGCGTGCTGGGGACAGTACCCTGCTCTGGCTGTGCACTGTGCTCACTGGGCAGAGCCAGGGAGCTCTGTAAGTTACAGACAGCTTCACAGCGGCAGTTTAGCTCACATGAGCCTTGCCAGCTACCAGGCAGAAACAGGGGGCATCAGCCAGCCCTATTCAGGGTTACCAGGAGCACTGTGTGAGGTAGAAAAGTCAAGGACGTGATGGACTTGGGGGCAGACAACCCATAGACTTCATCCTGTACCATGTCCGGGTACCAGGACAGCCCATTTCTCTGCAGCTTGCAGGAGGATGCTGTAGTCCTGCTGCCCTGATGTGTCCGTGCAGCTCCCTCCGGAGCGTCCCATGTGGACCCTGATTGCCAGGCGCCTCCCGCGCTGCCTGCCCAGCGGTGCTGCCTGAATTGAGCTTTTGCAGGAGGCAGGGTGCAGATCACAGCACCTACGTTCTCAACTGCAATGCAGACGGGGTTGAGTCCCCTCACGCCCCTTTTCCCCACCCTACCCTGCAGCTTAGCTCTTGAATAGAGTTGGTTTTTTTCCTGGGTCTCAAGTCTGGTGTGATTGTAAGGCTTGTGTCTATCCTCTATGGAGAATTGGGGTGACTAGAGGAATTCTCTGATAACCGGAAAAGGGCTAACACAACTCCAGTCTTTCAGAAAGGAAAGAAGGAGAGTCCAGAGGGCTATGGACTGGCCAGCCTCAGCCTGGAAAGAGCATGGAGCATGTCCTCTTGTGATCCCTGTCTCCAAACAGATGAAGCACAGGAAGGCAATCAAGAGCAGCCAACATGGATTTTACCAACAGCAAATTGTGCTTGACCAAGCACAAAGTTAAGGCTTTAAGTGCTTTAAAGCAGTAGCCCATTAAATATTTTGTCTGTTATCTTCTTGACATCCCTCCTGTTAACATCTCATTAGATCTTTCAGTGATTGTTAATATCCCTGATGATGAGGTTTTTTTGAAGCAGTGGCTTAACGTGTTCCTGGTGCAGCTCACTACTCACACAGGCACACCTCTTCTCAGCTCCGCAGAGGCACGGGATGGGGTGTGGGGAACATGAGCTCTGCCAGAAATCTCCCCCACCTGCATTCCCCAGACCACCAGGAGCTCCCCGCACCGCTTGTTGGGGGATAGCAAGGGTTTATGCCACTCCACGGCAAGGAGCAGTTGTCCTGGGGCAAGGCAATGCAGAGTCAGTGGCACAAGAAAACCTCTCCTCCTCCCCGAAACGGCACAGGATGTCTATGGCCATCCATACCGCCCCGGGGATGGCGAAGAGAGGCTGTCCCTGCAGGTGTGCAGGAAGACTGTGAACATCTCCCAGGTAGAGCTGGCTCATGTGGCATTGCAGGTGCCTGAGTTTTGGTGCTGTGCGTGTACAGGGGTGGCAGCGTCAATGCCCCAGCACCTGGAGGTGGCTGTAGGATGAAGCTTGTTTGGGATCCCAGGAGCCTGAGAGAGTTGGTGTGTGCTGGTTTTGGCTGGGATAGAGTTAATTTCCTTCACAGTAGCTAGTATGGGGCTATGTTTTGGATCTGTGCTAAAACCAGCGTTGATAATGCAGAGATGTTTTAGTTGTTGCTAAGTAGTGCTTAGACTAGTCAAGGACTTTTTCAGCTTCCCACGCTCTGCCAGGTGCACAAGGAGCTGGGAGGGGACACGGCCGGGACAGCTGACCCCAACTGACCCAAGGGATGTCCCACACCATATGGTGTCATGCTCAGCATATAGAGCTGGGGGAAGAAGAAGGAAGGGGGGGATGTTCGGAGTGATGGCGTTTTGTCTTCCCAAATCACCGTTAGGCGTGATGGAGCCCGGCTTTCCTGGAGATGGCTGAACACCTGCCTGCCGATGGGAAGCGGTGAATGAATTCCTTCTTTTGCTTTGCTTGCGTGGGCGGCTTTTGCTTTCCTTATTAAACTGCCTTTGTCTCAACCCACGAGTTTTCTCACTTCTACTCTTCCGATTCTCTCCCCCATCCCACCGGGGGGGAGTGAGCGAGCGGCTGTGTGGTGCTTAGTTGCCGGCTGGGGTCAAACCACGACATGGTGTAAGTTGCTCTCAGAGCTAGGATGACAGCAGTGGCATTTTAGGCAAGTGAACTGTTCATCTTCCACAGTGTCCTGAGGAGGGCTTTAGAAAACTGCGTCGCGAGTAAGGACATGGGTAGGGAAAGCCACCCTGAGCCACTGTCCTGTATCTAACTTAATTTATCCTGTGGCTATTCCAGCCTAAGAATCCTATCAAAGAAGCCTGTCATCCCTCTAATCCATGATTTAGGAGGTAGGGAGGAGTAGGTGGAATTTCACTGTCACCTGGACAAAGCTTGAGGAGGATACCTCTAGGTGTGTGCTCCTCGCCTGCATCCAGTGAGGGCCGGGGGGTGAATTGCCAGTGCTCGTGGTTGTGGCTTAGTTCTCCAGTTATGACATCTGCTGTACAGGACCTGTGGAAGAGGCTGTGTAGACCTCTGCCATGGGAATGTAACTGTCTGGTGTCTGCTGGGTGTTGGGTAGCGTCAAGGGCGGGCTGAGATGGATTATTACCGAGTGCTTAGCATGTGGTTTTGGTCAGGGGAATCATTCCCTGGCACCTGCTAGGAGGGAGCGTCTGTCCAGTGTTTTTCTCATCATACCCAAAACCCACTCCGAGGGAGCTTGCTCCAGAGTCTGGCCCCCAAGCTGACCAGGAACCAAAACCTCAGGTGGTTCAGTGCTGTCAGACAGAAAATGTCTTCTAGCAGTGCAGAGGGCTTCTGTTTTTGGCTTGGTCTTTTTCATCAAGGGAGAGTGGAAGCCTCTCAGAGAGTTTTGTAGAAGGGGAGCCGGTGGTCCTGCAGGGGTGAGAGCATGTGCAGAGCACGGGGAACGGGAAGAGGGTGGGAAGGGTAGGAACCAGGCAAACCTGATGGGAACCAGGCAAGCCCCGGCTGGTGCCGTCCTGGGAATACTTCTCCCTCCTGCTGGCCCGTCGTTGTCCTGATAAAAGGCACAGGGCAGCTGAATTGCAGCTGGTGTCTGGAGCGTTGACTATCGTACTGAATATAATTAACCAAGTCATTGTCCCTAGTGATGCAGTTCTCCCAAGGTGGACAAGGACAGAGGGACCCACTTTTAGGGCAGCAGGTTCCCACGTTTCGAAAGCCCATCTCAGTGCAACGCTCCAACCAGCCCCACAGCACACTAAAGACCTGGTTCAGGGCATCAGTTTGCCCTGTCCTGTGTTCCGGCTCCTGCCTCCACGACATGCCCCTTTTCCCACCCATCCTGGGTGAGCCTCCCGTGCCCAGAGCAGTGAAATCACCTGTGGGTGGCAAAGTGTTGAGAAATGCTTCTTTGAGTCCAGTACTGACTTTTGATTAGCCAGCTAACTGGGGGAATCCCAGTTTGCTAGTTACACCAGCTTTCACAGGGTAACCAGTAAGGACCTCCAAACCAACTGGGAAATCTTCTGCACCATCGCTCATTGTCCTTGTACGTCAGGTCCCGCGTCCTCTTCTGCTGCTGCTAAAGCACTTTGCTCTCTGTTTTTCAGTGTAAATGTGTGGCTGTCCCTGTGGCTCTCGCAGGTCTGCATGAGATGGTTAGCTGGGAAGTTATAGATTATCATTAAGCACCGAAGGTCTGGTGAAGTTAATGGTAATTGCATGAACTTAGCTTGAACTTTGAGGCTTGTTCAAATAGTCTAAACTTAAAGTATAGCTAAAGGCTCAAACCCAGTCAGCTCCGGTCCATCTCCAAAGGCCTGTGGCTCACACACAGCCCCTGAGCAGGTGGAGTCAGCCAGAGTTCTTGTGGCCATATTGCAAACCATTTATTTTCCCATCCTAGGCAATTTATATTTGCCTGAAGTTCAGTATCTCAACCTCAGATAGACTCCAAATCCTTCCTCTACACATTACCATTTGAGATTTCAAAACCGAGCAGATTTAAAAGTTAATTTGCAGTGGCACTCACTCCGCACCGGGCTGAAGTTCTGCAGAGAGAAGGCACAATGCATTCTTCAGATGATTTGCAGCCTGGGCACAAAGACACAGTTAAGTAGGGCAACAGCAACTGAGCAATCAGCAAAACATGTTTATACACTATTTATACAAAACTATAGTCCAGCTGAGGCTGCAGACTTTGTATTAGGGAGGTCTTTTAAGGACACATACATGGAAAGCTCCTTAGAGTCTTCACACTTGGTGATGGCTCTGGGCTGTCCTCTGCGAAGGGCTTTTCCCAGGTCACACTAATGTATTCCCCTGGCTTTACATGAAAGCACCCAGAAGAAACTTTCAGAGGAGAGCCTTTCTCTCTAGCTAAGATGCTTGAGGTCCCGTGGCGGATTTCTTTTGTCTTCACACCACAGGCAGAGGGGGTTCGGCGTGGGGGAGATCAGCCGGCAGAGGTTGGCTGGGATGATGCTCGAGTGAGGAGCTGCCCTGCGGCCAAACCGGAGTGGAGGGGTGGAGGAGAGCCCTGGCCCGAGGCCATGAGAGCAGCATGGGTGCTGAAAGCCCCGAGCCTGGCGTCCTGCGCAGGAAGGCATGGCAGAGGGTGAGCAAGCCCTTGGGTGTGACGGGGCAGTGAAGAGGGTGCCGGAGGCGCTGGCGTACAGGCAGCACTGATAGTTGGGCACTGCTGGTGGTTGGGTTGGCGCGGGCCAGTTTCACTGCAGGTGTGGGCTGGCAGTAAGCACGTGGATGACGTTGCTTCTGCAGAAGGGCAGCCTGTTTGCCAAAATGGGTATTGGTGTGACAATATCAATCAGTGTATTAGCAAAGCTGCTCTGACAGCCACGACCATCCCAATCCTGGCTGTTGCTGCAAGGTGGCTTTGTATCTCAGAGCAAAGTGCATTGCCAGGTAGTGATTAATTCCATGGCCATGAACGGAAAATGTCCGGAGCAGGCAGGCACTGAAACTCATCTCACTGCTGCTGGACCAGAAGATGCACAGCAGAGAGGACAAGATCAATCACAGCAAAGATGTACATGGGTTTGCGGAGAGCTGGCTGTATCCTGACAACAAAAAGGATCACACAACATCAAGGCTGGGGATGCCGAGCAGGATGAATGCGTCAGGGTCAGGAAGGGTGCCATTAAAAGCAAACATCATGCACTAATGGCAGAGCAGGTTGAGAAAACGTCTTGTCATGTTGAGTAAACAAGAGCTCCTTGCTTAGAGATGCATAACACTTTTGTGTTTCAGTGCACATTGGCTTATGTTCCCGGCTGTGGCTGCTGCAGCTCAGGCATCGAGTGTAAAGGGACAGATTTTAGAGGCCATGTGAGGGGAAGCGAGTACGAAATGAGCAGGAGGTGGGAAAAGCAGGAATTTGCTCAAGTGTTTACTGGGCTTGATACTGGTATGTGCCCTCGCCAGCTGCTTCCCTGCCACTGTCTCTCTCAAAATCTCAGTGCTTGTCTTCTATACCGGAAGAAATAACATGCTCAGCCCTCAATTATCTCCTTATTCTAAGCTAAAATGTCAGACCCTGTGAGAGACCTCAGAAAGGGCAGCATGTCCTGAAACAGGGGGCTGCCCAAGAGCAAAGCTTTGGCCAAACAGGCAGCTTGATGGCCACCTTCTTCACAGAGTTGTCATCAGAGCGTGGCACCTCTCCGTGACGAGGCACCCACGAAAGACACTCAGTCGGATGAAGCCGGGTGTTAGCAGGAACATCCTGCACCTGGATTAGCAGAGCCAGGGCCAGATGCAGCCTCACCATTGATGTTCCTGTTGGAGGTGGCAGTGTGTCGGAGAGGTGCTGCGTCTGGCTTGGTCCTACTGAAAGTTCTGCCCCTCTTTCCAGTTTCACTAGGTGCACCATCCGTCAGCCCTGGTGGGGTTTGGGAGCACAAGAGCACCGATCGCAGAGAAGATGGAACGTGGGTGGATGTGCCTTCACAGGCTTTCAGGTGTGGGTTGGGAGGGGGGTGGCTCTCAGAGACTGCTGCCAAGCCTGGAAGCCTCAGCTGAGCGCAGCCCAGACAGCTGGACCTTCAGAGGGCCATACCCTGGAGTGGTCCTGGGCCGGGCTGGCTGGGGACTGTGTCTTACAGACTTCACCTGTGCAACGGGCAGGGCTGGGGGGAGCCCAGAGGTCTCTGCACGGATAAACTGCTTTAAGCATTGCCGCACGGTGCAGGTATCCTCTGGATGCGGTCATCACGCAGAACCAGTAGCTGAGCCGTGGTCTGCTCTCAGCCCTTTGCATTTCAGCACTTGACTCTCACCAGCAGTTGTCACGGTCCACCAGCAATTTGCCTGCTTATTGAGACCTCATTTCGGCATTCCCCCGAAGCAAAATCCATTCGGTTTCCTATTGATGTGCTTCAGGCAGACTCACTGTGGCTCTTAACCAGGAAAAGGGAGCCTGCAGAGCCTTGCCCGAGGTGCTGCAGCTCCATGATCATTATCTGTCTGCTGGACGGTTCATGTCAACATGAACGCGTGCAGGCAAAGAGACATCTATGTGGAAGGTTTAGGAAATTGGGGATTCTCTGGAGATCTTCAGAGGAAGAAATTGCATCTCCCTGGAAATTTCTTGAAGATCTTAAAAAAGAAGCACTGGTGCTGTTTATGCCAATAACCCAATAATCCAATTTCAAATTCATAAATAAAGCTTTGCTCAAAAGTTATTTGCATTTGCCTTGTACCCAGGAACCAGATGCTACAGAAACACTGTATTGCACATTTATTGTTCTTCCTTAATGTGTGTCTGCAAGGAGGGCCCAGGCAGACTCAATGTCCGAAGTCAGGGGTAGCACTGAATATAAATGTGAGGGAAATTAACAACTTCTGTTGTAAAGAAGGCTCAGACATTCAGACTCTTTCCAATACATAACTTGGCTTCTATCTCATAGTTATACATGGAATTATGTTCTGCTTGGAGAGCCCTAAAATATAGTGCTTCTCTCTTTCTCACCAAGTAATTGTAAGCCACGAAATAGATGGAGCTATAGATCGTTGGAGAAGACATCGAGATTTGTCATGACTGGGCAGGTGTGGAGCTGGAGGTAGTCTGACTTCTCGATGATTATACTGCTACCCATGGGAACCAGTCACGGTAGCTTTTCATATATTTTTTTTTCCCCAGCAGACATTTCTCCCACTGCTACACAAATTGCCATAGCACTACTGCAAGACTGGATGTGCGGTACCAAGTGCTCGCCCTCGGGTCTCTGTGAGCTGTGGAAGGTGAAAGGGGACTTAACACTTTTGGTGACAACTGTGGTCAACTTCGGTTGCCCACTGGGTTGACAGCTTGGGTTGCCCGGAGAGGTCGTGGTGTCTCCATCCTTGGAGCTATTTGGACACTGGTGGGATGTGGTCCCAAGCAACGGGCTCTGGGTGGCCCTGCTTGAGCAGGGGCTTGGACCAGATGGACCCCAGAGGTCCCTGCCAGTCTCAGCCATTCTGTGCATCTGTGAACTTTGCAGTTCTCCTCAGCAAAGGTTATTTTGGAATTGCCAAACCTTGTTCCTGCCCTGCCAAGGACCGATGTCTCATCCTGTGTGCCTCCTTCAGAGCTGTCTGCCAAGGTGCTGTCCCTTTCCCCCTTCTCCACCCTCCAGCCAGGGGCCCAACAGCCTCAAGGGCTGGGATGGAGGGCGGCGGGCAGAGCCTCCTGTCCCTGGCTGCGGACGGGCACCAGGGCACAGGAACGGCTCTGCAAGGTGGCGCCTTGGCAGCCAGGATGGGAGAGGTGGCTGCGGTGAGCAGCGGGAGCATGGGGGGTCTTGCACCACTCCTGCCTCAGCGCCACCTCCCCAGCCGCTCCCACCGCCTCCCAGCCGCTCCCACCACCTCCCAGCTGCTCCCACCACGTCCCAACTGCTCTGACCACCTCCCCAGCTGCTCCAACCCCTTCCCCAGCCTCTCCAACCCCCCCCCCCAGCTGCTTCCACCAGCTCCCCAGTCGCTCCGACCACCGGTGAGGGGGATGCTGCCCAGAGAGCAGCCCGTGCAGTTTCTTCTGCAAACAGCCTGGGAGCTCAGTAGAGCTGGGCAGCGCAGGCACTCCAGGCAGTGCAGGGGCTGCGGGGGACAGCATGTGGCTGTTCAGCGTGAGGATTTAGCAGATCAGATGCTAGAACGTCTCTTGGATCCATCCAGCTTCACTGAGAGTGGGGATTAAGCCAAGGGAGAAACGAGCCGTTAATGTATCAGTCCCAGACAGTGCAGCTGGGCAGGAACCAGCCGAGGACGGCAGTCGCTCCTTGACTGGAGTGTCATCGCCCGAAGCATGAGCCAGCAGCAAGGGCTGGCCCAGTGGCTTTGTGCTGCTTCTGTTGCTTTGAATAAAAGATGTTTTTCTCTGCTTAAGGAGTAAAATGTTACCCCTTGCAGGCTGTTCCCTCAGAGGTGCTCTGGCAGTGACAGAGCTGTAGGGAAGAGCTCGGGGGTGCTTTATGAAAAAAGCCATTTATTATTATTTATGTGAAAGAACACTTGTCTTCTTGCTGAAACTGGTCTTGAGGTGGCCCAGACTTAACCTCAAACCATTTGAAATTGCACTAATTTGGCCTTTGAATGCTGCTTTGTGGTCAGGTGGGAGGTAAGCACAGATTCCAGCGCTGTGGCCAGGGAACAACTTTACCTACGCCTGTCAAACCCAGGTGAGTAGTGCTCATACTGCTTTATGCCACCTCCTCTGAAAAATATTCCTTGATAAAGGACCCCTCACCATCCTCCGTGTTCCCATTCTCATATTGGATAGCATCCTCTTCCCAGGAGACCCACCTCAGGCTGCCCCTCAGCAGGGCTGCACTGGTGGTACTGGGGCTCCCAGGAGACCACCTCTCACGGCAGGACCTGAGTGCGGCCGGGGGCTAAGAGGGGGGAGATTACTGGGGGCAGTCGCAGCAGGCTGCACCAGCAGCAGGCGGGAGGCTGGCTCTAGGGCTGGCAAGCAACGTCAGTTGAAGTTTGACGACGAAATGAGATGTTCTGAATCTCATTTTGCGCTGTCCTGATAGCCATGATAACAGCGCTTGCTTTATCCGTCTGCTTCTCAGTTCTCGATGTTTATCCTGCAGGTCTCCATCCTCCCGGCAGAGGAGTCATGAACTGTGTTTCAAGGTGACTCCCCAGAGCTGCGATTCCTGTTCCCGGCTGGATCCAGGGCCACATCCAGGGGAGTCTCAGGAGGTCCTGCCTCTCCCACTCTGCTGGGCTGCCACCAGTTTGTGGGCGTTTTCTTCCCACGCTTTCCTAACCGCATGGATGTGGAGCTGGTGCCCGAAGCTCCAGGGCCAGCAGTGATCCACGGGCTGCTCGGGAAGCCTCGGTTCCCTCCCAGGCTTTAATGCCCTAATTATTTTCTCCCTGGGAGATTAACCAGAGCCTTTATTCACCAGAGCAGTTAGTCCTTCTCCTTCACTCTTGCTTGTGCTTTCCTTAAGAAGATTTATTGGGCTAATGTGCTGGTCTTGTGAATTATCCCAACAAACCTGTTTTTAACAGCCAAATAATAACTTTTGTCAGAGAATAGGGGCGTCTAAGATGAGGGGTGGCCTGACCCATCTCTGAGCCCTGCTGGGAGCTTTTGCTCCCTGTGACGTTCCTGCTGAGCGATTGCCCATCAGCAATGGCATGGTGAACAGCTTGTGTTTAAAAGCCTTCCCTCTTAATCCCTTCCTTAAGCCCTTCCGATGACAGCCAACAAGCTGCCATGCTCAGACGTGCTGTGATTTGGGTTTTTTTCTGGGAAGGAGCTCCCCAGCAATCTGCGTCCCCTCGGTCTGCGGGAGCTGGTGCTCCCTCCTCCTGCGCTGCCTGCCCTGCCACGCCGGGGACGGGTGCCCCCACATTTCAGAGCCGTACCAAGACTCCTGATTTTTTCTCCTCGTGCCGAAAGTTCACAGAAACTGCAGCGTCGGAAGCCAAGTGACCAAACCCCTTCTGGAAGCAGGATCAGGGCTTTTTGTCCTTTGACTTCTTCCCACACCTCTGAGAAGGAAGCCCCAGGTCGCAGGCTGCAGGGATGGAGAGTTGTGTCTCCTGGCAATGAGCGCTGCCGCAGCAAGGTGAGAGCAGCCATTAATCACCCCAGAGGTGTCCAGGGCCAGAGCTATTAGTGTTGCTGTGGTCTGAGTGCAGCGAGGTGGCATGGCTTCTGCCTGGCAGGGGAGAGCCTGCCTGGCTTGAGCAGTGGCCCCGGGAGAGCTGATGGTTGTTATATGGCCCTGGATGGATGCCGCAGTCAACCCAGACGCTTCACAGCACGGAATAAATGATGCTTGTGCCACCCCAGATATATGCTAGTGGCAATTTCATTAATTACTTCAGTTTCAGGATGCACTTGATCAACTTTATCTCTTCATCCAACTTTCTCAAGGTCAGTGCTTTTCAGATACATTTTGGAATTAATTCTCCCATCAGGAAGCTCAGTCATTCTGCATTGCACTTGCTTCAGCTGACTAAGAAAACTCCTTGTTCCTTCCCTGCCACTCATAGCCCTCATGCCATGGAAAGTTAACTTGCCAGCCTTCAGACTGACCACAACACCTCAGCTTCCAAGTGCAAAGTTTCCAAATGCATAAGCATTTATAGGTCTGACAGGTTGCTTGATTTCAAGGTGGGGAGCTGCTCCTGGGAGATGCCTCCTGAAGGCTCCCATGTGCATACAAGGGGGAGGGAGAAATCCCCGTTTTCATCACCCTTCCCACAGATGGGCAAGGAAGCACGACCTCTTCTAGAGAGGCAAACCCCAGCACGCTGAGTATAATCTCAGCATTGCTTTGCAGGTTTATTTTGAATAAATAAACTCTTTGAATTTGCAGCCCCCGACGCCTTTGCTCAGCTTTCCAAGCCGAAGCTGTGGCTCGCTCAGCACTGCAGTTTCCCTGGCTGCTTTGGATGTGGCCAAAGTGCGGCACATGCCTGTGCTTGTCTGCAGGGACGTGGGGAGCCTGTGGCCCTTCGGCTTTCTGGGGCATCCCTGCCAGCGACGCCGACCTGGAGCAGGCGTTTGTTGGGTGCTGCTCAAATGTGGGCGGCTCAGCGCGAAACACAGGAGAACGGCAGCGTGTCGTGCTGCTGTGGGAGGCTGCTTGGTGATGATAATATCAAGGTGTGTATATATATTATCTTTAATTTTTTTTTTAATGAGGTGTGATGCCTAATGAGGGAGGTGTTTTATCAGCTGAAGGGTCAGTTAATATACTGGGCTAGTGCATACATTGATATTTCATCAGGCTTTAAAAGCAAAGCTTGTACCAGAATAGAAATATAAACCACAACTGAAGAGTGAAGAAACCCCAACAAATCAAAGTAATAAACTGCAGAGTAATGAAAGATATTTCCTTTGGCAGTGGGTGCGATTTAATAAACTCGGAGGACAGAGCAGATTGCTGTGATTGCAGCCGGGGAGACGGTGCCCCGTGCCCGCTGTCGCTGTCTCACAGACCACCTTTAGCAACTTTCCCAGCTCCATCTTTAAGCGTCGCACGTGTTCGTCCTCGCGTGCGCTCCGCCTCGCTGCTCTCACGGCTGAAAAACTCCCTCTGGAATCAGCTGTCTCCATCTGTGTGATAAATCGCAGGATGCTTCCTCCAACGCTCAGCACGGACACAGCGTCCCATCGCACCGTCCCCTCCCGCCCAGCGTCTCTGCCTGCGGAGGGTCCGTGGCCAACACGGGGGGCTTTGGGCTCTTGAATCTCTGGGGTTTGTCTGGCAGGGGCAGGGCAGAGGAAGGGGAAGGAGGTGGCGAGAGCTCCCTGCGTTTGCCATGGGCAGAGGGCTGGAGAAACGACTCTCCCGCAGGCCACGTGAGCCATCATTTTGTTATTGCCTCTGCTTCAGGATGTATTTGGCCAATTTATTCTATTCTGCATCCAAGTTTCTGAAGGTCAGTGTTTGTCAGAAGCAGCGCTGGGATGAACCCCCCCACCAGGATGCTGAATTATTAACCTCAGCCCAAGTGCTTTTGCTGGCTCTCCTCCCCCATGCACCAAACGTAAACACACACTAAAAACCAAGATTGAGAGAAGTAAAGAGCTACAAACCACCAGTGAGGCACTGTCTCATCTGTCTTAGGGACTAGCATTTTTGCCAAACCAAGCCAGTGACTTATTTCTTTTTTCCTAGCACTCCCTACATCAAACCCAGGCAATTTTAGTAAGGCTGCATTTCAAAGACTTTGAGTTATGCACGGTGGCCATAAAGCAGAGCTGACTTTTCTGCTAGGTCATGTCGCAGCCCTTCCCATCTCCTGCTGGTCCTTCGCTGCCTTTCAGGGTGGCGGGAGGATTTCCATGGTCTCAGTAGCGATATGACCGCGCAGACGAACTTGGAAACCTGAGTCTCAGAGAGGGAAAAGCATCACTCGTAGTGGAGCAGTGCATGGCAGCGATGCAGCCGGCCTGCACGGGGCTGTGCACGGGGTCAGAGACGGCTGCAGTCCTGGCTCTGCCATTCTGGGACGTCCCCTGCAAAGCTCCCATACCTGTGCTGCCCCACGGTCCCATCCCAGCTGCCCACACCTGCTGCTCTGCAGGCGGCGTTGGCCATGGAGCTGCTCCCTGTGTCGGTGCTCTCCTGGCCGGCACCCATCGGCGTCCCTGCCGTGATGGGCTCTGCTGCGCCTGGTGTCAACCCCAACCCCAGCGCCTGTGTGGTATGGGGAAGAAAGCCACAGTCTTCATGGAGCACTGTCGTCGCTTGCTTTAGTCTTCGGAGGTGACTGTTACCATAGCCAACATGGGAAGAGTCTCCAGTAGTTTGGAAGTTCATTTCAGATGAGCGTTAGTGCTGACCAGAGGAAGGTGGGGTCTGCAGAGCCAGAGGTACTGGTGAGATCCAGCTGCTCCAAGCTGTCTTGGCCCTATCCTGGCAAGGGGTGGGTGGGAATACCCTGGGGTTTGGGGATGACTTCCCGGGGAGGGACAGAGCCGATCGGACACGGCGGGCATGTTGTGCCAGGACAGCTCTGCTGGCTTGCTACAATGACTTCTGATTTGCAAATGTGTGAGCTCCCTCTTCTGCATCCTCTTGGTATTTGTGCGGAGTCTACAGTCCAAATTAGCATGAGTCGTCAGTCATAATTTTTGGTAAGCAGGATTCTGGGTTAAATGTTGTCATCCTGGCAGGGAATGCAAGATCGGCAGCAAGAGAATGGGGGAAATGCCCAACTTCAGAAGAATTTGGATGCGGGTGTTCATTTCTCATTTGGTGTAAATCTGGGGAGGTTTACTTGAAGGCTCAATAACATAAATGCAAACATACGCCAGGGACAATTTCTTTACTGGTACCACTCCAAAGCTTGACTAACTGCTTGACTAACCTGATCTCCTTCTATTGCAAGGTGACCCGCTTCGTGGATGAGGGCAAGGCTGTGGATGTTGTCTACCCGGACTTTAGTAAAGCCTTTGACACCATTTCCCACAGCGTTCTCCTGGAGAAACTGGCTGCTCATGGCTTGGACAGGCGTACTCTTCGCTGGGTAAAAAACTGGCTGAATGGCCAGGCCCAAAGAGTTGTGGTGAATGGAGTGAAATCCAGTTGGCGGCCGGTCACAAGCGGTGTTCCCCAGGGCTCAGTGTTGGGGCCAGTTGTGTTTAATATCTTTATCAATGACCTGGATGAGAGGATCGAGTGCACCCTCAGCAAGTTTGCAGACAACACCAAGTCGGGCGGGAGTGTCGATCTGCTCGAGGGAAGGAAGGGCCTGCAGAGGGATCTGGACAGGCTGGATCGATGGGCCGAGGCCAACTGTGTGAGGTTTAACAAGGCCAAGTGCCGGGTCCTGCACTTGGGTCACAACAACCCCATGCAACGCTACAGGCTTGGGGAAGAGTGGCTGGAGAGCTGCCCGGCGGAAAAGGACCTGGGGGTGCTGGTCGACAGCCGGCTGAACATGAGCCGGCAGTGTGCCCAGGTGGCCAAGAAGGCCAATGGCATCCTGGCTTGTATCAGGAATAGTGTGACCAGCAGGAGTAGGGAAGTGATCGTGCCCCTGTACTCGGCACTGGTGAGGCCGCACCTCGAGTACTGTGTTCAGTTTTGGGCCCCTCAGTACAAGAAGGACACTGAGGTGCTGGAGCGTGTCCAGAGAAGGGCAACGAAGCTGGTGAAGGGTCTAGAGAACAAGTCTGATGAGGAGCGGCTGAGGGAACTGGGGGTGTTTAGTCTGGAGAAGAGGAGGCTGAGGGGAGACCTTCTCGCTCTCTACAACTACCTGAAGGGAGGTTGTAGGGAAGCGGGTGTTGGACTCTTCTCCCAAGAAACTAGTGATAGGATGAGAGGAAACAGCCTCAAGTTGCGTCAGGGGAGGTTTAGATTGGATATTAGGAAAAATGTCTTCACCGAAAGGGTTGTCAAGCATTGGAAGAGGCTGCCCAGGGAAGTGGTTGAGTCCCCATCCCTGGAGGTATTTAAAAGACGTGTAGATGTGGTGCTTTGGGGCATGGTTTAGTGGTAGACTTGGCAGTGCTGGGTTAACAGTTGGACTTGATGATCTTAAAGCTCCTTTCCAACCTAAATGATTCTATGATACTATGATTCTATAAAAGGCCAAACTTCAAGTGACGCTTCTGCCCAGGTAAAGTTTCCTCCCCTTCATGTAATGATGTGAAATAGAGAAAATTCATGGGAACCATTTCACGCAAGAAGCATTAAAACATGAGGAGTCATAACAGTAGTGGGCCTGACATCAACATGTGAGAGTGACTTTGAAAATGGGATGCCCTCTGAGCGGAGCTGGCAGCATCTGGCTGTTTCCAGAAGCCCATGCAGACTTTGGGGTGACAAGGTGGATGTTTCATCAGCCAGATTGACTCAGCCTCCCATCTGTGTAAGTGATCTACGATGGTTTTGCTCTTTTCTGTTCTCTGGCAGGAACTATGCAAATGTACCGAATGCAGTTAAAAAGATTAATAATTAATTAATAAATTATTAAAAGTATGCTTTCTTGTAGCGATGCAACGATAGATGCATTTTTGTCATGAAAAATACACACCTGCTGAGGTTATCAGCACACAGCTTCCACCTGAAAGACGCTGCAGATGTTTTTGATTGAATTATTGGTTTGTGATGTTGACCTCCTCTACAACGGTGAGGCGGGATGAGTGTGCTTCTCCTGGTGTCTGCTGCAATGTCTTTCCTCAAAGAGCAGGTTAAATATGAGTTTTGAAAAACAGCAGCAGAAAAGGTCAAAATGATGTTATCAGGCAGTTTAAATTCATTAAATACAATTCCTACCTTTTACCAAGAAAATATTGCTGGTAGCAGAATGGCGTTAATTAGAAAGCGGATGTGACGAAGCTGTTTTGCAGATGACACAATAAAACATATATCCAGGCAAAAATGACAGGAGTGTAAGTGACGGAGGATAATGAATGAGTTGGACAACGTTGGGTGGAATTCAACACTGAAATTTGATGCAGCGAGTGTGCTGGGTTCAGGTGAGCCGTCCCCTTCATTCAGACGTAAGCGGTGAACATGATGGAAGGAGAGGACCTGCTGAATTCGGGCAGTGCTCTCCTAGGGCTTTTCTCCCACGTTTTGGTCTGGCCTCTGGGGCCGGGAGCACATCACACGTCTCGGTGCCGCACTAGTGGGGCTTTCACCTTCATCAGGCGGGTCGTGATGAAGACCCTCAAGATTAGGTCATGATGAAGACCCGTGATGAAGGTGCTGCCTGAGGGCCTCCTAGAGTCGGTGAGATTGCTGGTGGACGTGCTTTTGAAGAGATGAGAGAAGAGGAACAAGCTGTTCTGTGCCAGGCACAGGCTGGTGGATGACTGGAGAAGCTGCTCCTGCTGGGGTGTGCTCTGGGAGGCAGCCCACCACCCAAGGAGGGTCTGCCAGGGGACTCTACTGGTTTCTCCTGGGGAAGCAATGATCTATCAGCGATAAATGCAAATAATTCACCCATCTTCTCTTCAAAGGTCCCATCCGCTCCAAGGGCCCTCTTTGGCTGGGACCACCCCTTGGTCCCGCAAGCTCTCTGCCATGCTCTCTGCTCTCGATGTGTTTGAAAAGGGTCTAAGGCTGGTTTGGACCCCCTGTGTTAATTGCTTGTCCAAGTGGCTTTCAACCTGCCTTGGATTTTCCCACCACAGTTTGCACCTATTTTCTTCTCTTGGAGGTGCTTGCAGCATTTTTGGCTGTCCCACCCCTGTGTTTATCCAGACTGGCTCCCCTGTGTCCTTCCTTTGGCCCTCTGAGTTGGAGGTACGTGTTGGCCACAGTCTTCCGGCACCGTGTCCTTGTGTAGTCTCCAGACTGCCAGTGAGGATTTCCTTCTCCCAGGATGGAGAATCCAGCTCCTCACGGTCACTGCTAGGTTTGCTCTTCCCTCCAGCAGCTCCTGGTGGCCAAATCCAGGTTGTATTTTCAATCATAGAATCATAGAATACCAGGTTGGACGGGACCTCAAGGATCATCTGGTCCAACTATTTCCACTGAGCTTCTGAAGAGTTGCTCCATGAGACACCGAACGTGCCTACAGCCTTGCCCCCATGTGAGGTCTGCCTGGTGCCCCCCGCCCCCCTCAAGCTGGGCAGCTGCTACTGCAGATTTAGCACTAAACTCATCAGGTTTGAATATCAGCCCATGCGTATTTCATTATTTGTTGAGGAATTTAATTTGCTAACTCAATTTAATCTGAAGATCTCCTAGATGTGGAGGTGCGCTACGCTGCCAGCATGGGCTCCTTCCTCTTTCTGTAGATTTCTTGTTGTCGGTGTCCGCGTGGCCGTCTTTCTTTTGTCGAGTTTCTATGAGACTTATTACGCTGGTGCTCTCAAAGCCAGACATTGCAGCTCTCATCTTGTTTCTCAGCCTGATAGCCGCCCTGTAACACACATGTATCACTGGTTTGGTTCCCTTCTCTGCACCTCTATTAAGCGACACACTATTTTATTTTTGACCGTTTCCAGCCCTTCACTCGAGGACACTCAGTTTCCACGCTTTCACTCCTAAACCCGCAGTCATTTCTTCTGCCCGTGCTGGTGTTGCTCCACACTTCAGTGTAAAGCTCCCCCCTCATGACCCTCCGTGTACTTTTACGGCTTATCTGAAGTCTGCACGGGCTTCCTTTCACTCCGTTTCTAGCGACAGGGGAGAGGGCACCAGCTTCTCCGCACGACTGCCCAGTGGGCAGAGACCTGTGCCCCCAGTTTGGGGATGTGTGGGATGTGTTGGCAGGTCTCGCTGCCCACAGGACCTGATGTTACGGAAAGGGAAGGGGAAGGCTGGATGAACTGCAACAGAAGGCAGGCGCTCATTCTGGAAATGTTGTCCAACTGACGTTACGTTTTCATACAGGATTTGCCCCCAAAGTATGTTTTCATATGCCAAAATTTTCCCATCAGGATGCCTAAAATGAGACAACTAATAAACATTGAGGCACTGACACAGAGTGAGCTCATTGCTGACCTCATCAAGGCTCCCAGTGACTCAGCGTGCACTGGAAAGTTTCTAGACTTACTTGGGCTGATTCCCCCTCCTCCTCCTGCCCGGCGGGGACCACGAGAGCTGGGTCCAGGCGCGAGTGGTGGTTGTGATTGTCATCACTGCTCTCATCATTTGTACGTGGAAACCATCTCACGATGCTGCCGCTGTTCACGTGCAGCGCACGGGTGATGAGCCTGGACCACAATCTGGAGTTTCTGTTCTCATAAAGATGGGAGCAAAATAAGCCATTTCTGTGGTTAATTGTTCAGCTCTTGATGCAAATCCTACAGAAAGCAAATGCCACCAAGGAGCCTGTGAACTGCCAAGCTCTCTGTCCACAGCCTTAAATTGCATTTTATGTGCTCTTTTCCTCTGTCCTCAGAGAGCGGTACGGACAGACAGACGGAGAGGTCTGTCGCAGGGTGAATACTGCTCGGGCAGGGCTCACCACCAGGGAAGGTCCCCTTTGGCTGCACAGGGTCTGCAGCAAGACTGAGCAATCGCCCTCTACCCTTATCGTCCCAGGTCTGTCCCCGGAGACATGGCTTCCCCCGTGAAGGGATTTTAGATAATATTTCCTGACTAATTAAAATTTGCTGAAGTAATTAGGAGATAACAACCTTAGCACTTATCGGGATATGAGGCTTAAAAGCCTGATTATTGTATGATTAAATCTGTACTGGCTATAAGAAATTTCGAGCGTCATGTAAATTATGATACTTTCAGCTTTGCAGAATACTGAATTATTAAAAGTCCTGGAGCCACCACATATCCCCTCCACTGAGGAGAGGGAGCATGTGCATGTGGGCACCAGGGCCAGGACACCCTCCCTGGCACCGTCCCCATCCCTGTCCTTTGGAGGGAGCTGGGGGCACCCACCGACGCTCTGCCTTCTGCTGGTGTGGTGCTGCCAGGTCGGATGGAGGCCAAATGGGTTGGGAACCTGCAGCATTAGAGCACTTCAGGTCCCGTCATGGGAATTGCTAAATGCTTCCTAAGGCAGACAGGGGACAATATCTGTCATCTCCTGGGGACAATATCCGTCATCTCTTGGGGATTGCTCAAGACAGTGCAGGGTCAGGTCCTAGAGGAGGTTTGCCATCAGCCCACAAGATCCAACTCCATCCCGCAGCTGCCACAGGGACAGGCACATGCGTGACCCCCCGTGGAGCTACAGAGCAGCCACCATGGCCCCTGTGCCACCGGCTCCCTGGGCCTCTGGTGCTGCAGGTGCAGCTCTTGCCCTTTCGAGGGTGAGAAGCCCCACTGGCCTCTCCCACCCTGATACATACGTAGGAGAGGCACATACGTGGGAGAGGTGTTGCTGCTGCTGGTACCTGCCTGTACCCCACAGCTGCCACCGTGCCAGGGAGCAGCGACTCGACGTGGCGCTTCAGGATGGGGACAAGGTTTACAGAGGTGCCCATGAACGCCTCCATTTCTTATTATCAGATCATAAGATGGAGCACGTTCGCTCAGGCCAAGGGTCTTTCCAGCCCTGTACTCCGCCAGATGTGGACCCCAAGGGAAGAGCATGGCAAATGCAGGATGCTTCTCCCAGGCTGCTCCCAGCTCTGGGCACTTCCTGAGCTGCTGCAGCCCGTGTGTTCACCAAGGCTCAGGGTTGCCAGTGGAGACCGCGGTCCCAAGCCCGTGCTCCAGGCTCTTCATTCACAGTGTGCGTCAACAACAACTTGCTCTCTGCAGGTTTCCAGGCTGTGCTGGACTCACTGGTAAGAGCTGCTTCCCTACTGGAAATCCCAGCCCAGGTCTGGGATTACATTAATTGCAGGGGTTACTGCTTGACCACCCTCATTATGAAAATATTTTCCCCAGTATCTCATGGAAATTTCCCCTGCTGCCACTTGCTGCCTCGTGTCCCATCCCTGTGTCCCTCCGTAAGAGCCTCAGTGTCCCTGGACTCCCTGGAGAGGAGTGCTGCAGGTCCGGGGGCCAGCTGCCTCGCAGGATGTGCCGTGCAAGCCCCGTGCCACTGGTCCGTGGGGCCACATCCAGCCATTGATGGAGCCCACACCTGGGAAACCATGCCTTTACCCTGCGCGGGGCAGGAGGGGTTTGGTACCCCATCGCTGGGTAGGACCCTGCCCCACGCCTTGGTGCGAGCGTTTGCAGCCCTGAATCCCCCTGTGGGGCTGGTGCCTCCTCTCTGAGGATGCAGGATTGCCCCCGCGTCCCAACGGGAACAGCACGGGCCAGTGTTTCTGGCAGCGGTGCACGCAGCCCTCCACGCTCCCTGGCATTCCTGGGCACAGCACCCTCCATTTACCTCCCGAGGACACCCGCACGAGGAGGGCATGGAACTGTACAAAACGATGGGGAGCCTGGGAGGGGGCAAACCCCGAGGCTGGACACGTGGAGCGGGGTTTCACACATGATTTTGGGGCTGTTCTCCCTCACGTGCATCACACCACATTGATGCAGATCGACTTTCATCTGCAATTTCAGAGCTCGCTGTTTCGCAGGATCCCTCTGCAGTTCCCCAGGATTGTTCCTCCTCTGCGCCACCCTCAGCTACGCAGACTGACTGTAAATTAGCAGGGATAATGAAGTAGAAAAAGAACAGTAAGTGTTGGGAGGGAAAAATCAGATAACAGAATAAAATCCAAAATGCAAAAATAAAAACAAACCCCAGAACAATAATGTGCTGTGATTAAGCTCTTTAAAGAAGTGCAAACAAGTTCCAATGAAAATGAAAACAAGTGGTGCTTGCAGCCAGCACCAGAAATAATTACAGCAAAAGCACCTAAAATCAGTGACATTTTTAACTCTTTGAACAAACTGAAAAAATGCCATTTGAAACAAAAAGCAAGTAAATGTTGTGTTGGAATAAACAAGTTTTAAAATGATGAATTAACTAATGAAAAGACTTGACTATTGAAAATACTTATTTAAAGCATGGCCTTGGCAGTGCCTGCACTTGCAGGGCTGGTGCAAGTGTTGGCCACCGCAGTTTGAAATCTGCAGCAGCGCTAAGGAGAGGAGAGGGCATTTTCCAGCCAGAGCTGCCGCAGGGACGGGTCTCCTGCAGGTGCTGGCGGTGCCGGCTTCACTCCCTGCTATGGGCACCCTGTGTGCCAGGCTGGAAATTCCCTGGGGAAGGCGGTTGGGGCTGAACTGCTGTGTGCGCTGCCTGGGCTGTGCCATGGGTTGATGCAGATGTCACCCAAGCCTGGACACCCAGTCCACTGGGATGTATGTGCAATTAATAACTTTCTGAGTTAGAGTTTTAGCACAGCATTTACAAAAGACAAGAAGAGAAGAAGCCAGCCTGCAGCCAGAATTAAATTTTAAATTAAATAATAGCATGTGAAAGGCAGTTAAGAAGCTATGCAGGACTTGGCGAGCCCCTGGGAAGGAGACCCTTGCTTCTTGTGCTGCATTTCAGACCTCAGAGCCCGGCAGCAGAGCAGGGGTGCAGGGAGATTTGAATTTGCCATGTCATAGGGAGAAATCTCACTTCGGGACGTACCCATGAGAACTGTGGCTGGGACCGTGCCGTATGCCTGTGACAGGTGCGCAGCCCGGCCAGACAGAGAGGTCATTTCTGAGGCTGTCGATCTGCCAGGGCTGCAGTCGGAGCCGCTGGGGCTGGTGGGATTCGGTGCTTTCCTCTCCCGTGCAGAGTGGCCACGGGCTGGGTTTGGTGGCAAAGGCAAAGTGAGGGGTCTGCAAGGTGCAGTCCCACCAGGCAGACAAAGCGGTCAAGCCTGTAAGCCCTTGCCAGGCACTGATGCAGCTCCCCACGCCAGTGCAGTTTTACATACCTTTCTGGACGTCTGTTCAGAGCAGTTACGTAGCTGGGCTGCCGCTGCACACTGGCCTGGGCCGTTGCTTTCCAGCCCTGTCCCATGGCGTGGCATCATCACACTGTCAGTGAAAGTCAACCTTACTCCCTTTTTTCCCATAATTTTGCCAGTCTGTTTGCCTTTCACCATCTGGCTTGCACATCTCCAGCCTTGCGGGGACAGTTCATCCCCTGCTTTGGGAGAGGGAGGGCATGGACTGATGCTTTCGCAGGGTCCTTACAGGATCATACGCAGGGTAATGGATGTGCCAGCATCACCTGCAAGAGAAACGAGCGTTTCGGTCTTGAACAGGCAGGCGGGACCCTGGGACCCTTGGGCACAGCCAGGTATGGGGACAGAAGAAGGGGGATGAGCTGAGCTGGCTGTCAGGGACTGCTGGGAGGGAGGTGCAAAGGTGGCACAGGGGACTGGAGATGCCAGGTGCTAAATCTGCAAAGAGGAGCTGTTGCCAAAATGTTCTGGCAAACGATACCTAGTGGGAAGGTAGCTGGGGCTTTTAAAGGGCACGGAAGAGAAACACTCTTAAAACAAAAAATTACAGCTCTAATGTCATCAGCCCCACCACTGTGGCCTCTGCTGCGCTGGGGAGGATGCTATCAGGACTGCCAGCAAGTGCTCTCCCACTGAGGAGCAGGGCACGTGAAAGGATCTTCTCAAAATGCAGATGTGCTCGGAAAATTACCTCTGCTCAGCGGGCATTGTGGGGCATGCCGTGTCGCACAGTGGGGAGCAGCAAATATATTCAGTTTGTAAGTAATAATTAAAAAAGGCTTACTTGTCTTTACTGGCCTCTCTGCATACGCCCAGCGTCAAGCTGAGATTTCTGGTTTGCTCAGGCAGAAATGAGGATGGATTTTTAAAAAAATGAGCCTTGGCAGGAAGGTCCACAAGTCTCAAGTGCTGCTGTGAGTGGACAGCACGGGGAGCCAGGAGCCCAGCCTGGAGCTACAGCCTGGTCCTGAGAGCGCCATAGGGAAAACCAGCATGGTCCCCGCAGGGGGCCCTATGGATGCCTTATGTGCTCCTCTGGGGTACGTCCGCCCCTGCCCACAAACCTCATGAGAGGTTTTATGTCCATTCTTCCGGCAAGTCCCCAGATCAGCCCTGCCCCACACCAGCCCCAGAGTCCTGGCTGCTGCCCCATCGAGAGGGGCAGCTCGCTGGGGTCTCCATCCCCATCTGTGCCACACGCCTATCGTGTCTCTGGGACCCGCGGCTGTTTCTCCTTGCAATGGGCTGAAGCCACCCTGATCCGATGTTTGCCTTCCCCTCTGTGCTGCTGCAGTGCCCAGGGTGTAGTGCATCTTCTGGTTGAGCCCCAGGAGCCCCGTCCCTGCCTGTCTCACCTGGGTGGTCTTCCTTCACCCCATGTTTGTGGGTGAATCAGCTGTTTTGCAGCCACAGCACCCAACCACTCCTGCCCACCTGCACCCCCAGGCGTGGGGCTGTGCTACGCACCCCGTGATGCTGCAGCACTTGGGTGTCTTGCTCTGCGTGGTGGGTGCAGCAGCCAGCGACGCCGCTGGCTTAGCAACCCCCTCCTCACAGCCAGCTGAGTGCTCTGCTTTTGGGACCCTCGTATGTGCAGATCCTCCCACTGGGGAGATACAGCTTGAAGCCTCCATGCCCGCAGCACCATCCCATGCTAGCATCATCCCGTGCTACCGGCGTATTTCACTGTCCTCGCTCCTGCTTCTGCTGCCACAGCCCTTGCTGCATCCATGTCCTGGGGGCATACACCAGGCAGGGAGTTCCCACCTTTGGCAAGGAGCAGTCAGGAGCTCCGGGGCCTCCAGAAACAGGCTGAGGGGGTTTCAGTGGTAGAATTGCTGTTTATCTGACTTCTGGGAAGCTGCTGCCCTTCATCTGTGTCTGGCAGATAAGAAGGGCTTTCAGTTGTAGTGTGAGTCATGTGCATGTAATTGTATGTAATTCTTTGCCATTTTATGTATGCTGTGAAAATATTTGCTGTAGTTAATTCAGCACAAGCTGAGATAGCATTTCACATGCGGCTGCATGCCACGAGACTTTCCCTATGGGATTTTCTCATCGTCGCCCTCATCTTGCTGTGGCTGTACGCATAGACCTTTACAGCCCCTCAGGACTGTATTAAGGTGCACTGGACACAGAAAGCAAGTCCTCTCTGTGCATGGGGGGTTACCCTCTCTCTGACAGATACCCCCACACCCCCACTGCCCCTGGAAGGTTGGAAATGAGAGGTACGTGAAGGCAGAAGAAATCACGCCTTTGTTCTGTGCTCCAGCTTCCCCTCTGCAAACCCAGCTTGGAGATACCGACCCTGGAGATGCCGTGAAGGTCCGGGATGAGCTGCTGGGTCCTCCCTTCTTATGGGCAGGAATGCGGCACGTGGAGATTTCAAGGGCCTCGGACGGTGCTTTTAGATTTCAGGGTTGCAGAGTATTGGGAGGCCGTTGCCTGGACCCCTCTTTCAACGAGGCCAGATACCTTTCCTCCAGAAGTGGGACTGGGTCGTGCCTTTTAGAAAACCTCTCATCCTGGGAGTGCATGGGAAGGAGCACCTGGGGGACTGAAAAGTCCTTTCTCCACTTAATCTGTGAATTGATTAATTCAAGCTGCATCCTTTCCAGTGAAGCCGTCAACGTTCAGAAGATCTGGTTCCTCAGGAGTGAAGTGTTTAAATGCTCCCAGCTCTCCCAAGTGAGCTCCGGAGATGGTACGTGTCAGTGTATGACAACGGCTGGGCTTGGATGCTGGTGTTACCCCCTTGGAGATGCACCCGCTGAGTGGTGAATGCCGGCAGACACTGAAGGGGAGACACCCCCTGCGGGGAGACGGACCTGCCTTGCTCCGGTTCCTGAAGCAGCCCTGTCCCCTGCACACACACATCACAGCGGTGCGGGTAGGGCTGTTCCTCTGCCGCCGGCGGTCCCCTCCTGCCGTCACTGTGGCGTTCAGCCCCCACCGTCACCCCCGTTGTGGTGTGTTGTCCTCTCGCATGTTGGCTTGTGCTCTGGGAGATGCTGGTTCGACTCATTTAACCAAAATGAGTGACTCGGGTCCCAGTCCCATCTGTGGTGTCTGCTGGGAGGGGAGGGGTTGGCTCCTTTTCTGGGACACAGTCAGGGATGGGCTCAAGTAGGTTGTGAGCATATTGATAGATGTGATGGGTCTGCTGAAGTCAGCCCGTTAGCAGCAGGGCTGTTTTTTAAGAGGGTTGTTGAGGACCAAGAGCAAGGTATTAACTTTGGGACTACATCTAGGTCATTGCGTATGCCTGAGGCTTGATTTCACAGCATGTGAGCCCAAACTCCATACAGGTCCCTGCTGGTTTGTGGTATGTCAAGGAAGAGGATGGTCCATCAAGCTCTGCCCACCCAAGAGGTGTGATGACAGCTGGCTGCAGTGGTGGGGCTTTGGTGTTGCTGGTGGTGCACGAGCTGGGCAGATAAAGGCTCTGCTTCTTGGAGCAGTGGTGCTTCTCCCCTTGAGTTATGCTGCAGGCAGGCACCATGCCCGGGGGAGGGAGAGCTCGGTCTCTGGGCATCCATCCTGACACCCGTCTGGACGAGGGCTCACCTTCAAATGGCTCTGCAGCCGCCTTGCCGTGCAGCAGCCGCACGGGTCTGCAGCTCGTCGTCTTACCCCACCGCTGTGCCTGGGTGCTGCTTCCGCTTCGCTCTGTTCCCCCATGAAGTGTTGCGATGATCCCTCTGCTTTGTGCAGCACGGAGAGCTCGGGTGGGGATCTGCCAAAGCGAGAGGGACCGGTCAGTCGGGCTGAGGGAGGGAGAGGCTCTGCGTGAGCTGGGAACCAAAAAATCTGCATCCCAGAAAGTGCTGGAAAAAGGAAAACGCAGCTTGAAATGCAAGCCAAATACACACTCAAGATCAAAAACAGGAGGGCAAAGAAAAAGTATTTTTCTCAGCAGCCACAAGGTCTAAACACTCCTACATCTTGCATATTAATGTAACCATGATCATAGCATAGTGAAAAATACCAGATGGCATTAGATTTGTAAGAAGTTCACAGGGTTTGATGACCCTCCCACCTCGCCCCGAATGGGTTGCCTCGGCTGTTATGAGTGATGGATGGAGAAGGACAGCTACAGCTCCAAGACAAGCAGCTATTTCTGATGTGATGAAAGCAAAGCGAAATGTCTCATTTCTACTGTGCTCTGCCTCACCCCTTAAGTTCTGCCAGCTCCCGCCTGCAGGATGCTGCCTTTCCTCTGCACGGCAAGCAGTTACTACTCCAAAATTATTATTTATAGTTTGTACTGGTTTTCTCCTCTCTGCACTCTCCCCTGCTCATTTGGATTTGCGAATGGATTTGCTTCCACCACCTATATTGTTAATTGGCAGATTTGCATTTAATTGCCTGAATCTGGAAGCACCAGAAGACCAGAGCCCTGCGGCTTCCCTTAGCCCTAAGCATCCTCCTGGGACTTGTAGCATAAATGTGCTGAGGTCTAACACATCACCACTGCAAATCTTCCACCATGATCACCCACAGCAGCTGCTCGTTCCTGGTCCAGGCAAGGGCTGGTGAGACCCCTCGTTCAGCCCTTGGCTCCAGGGCTGCTCCTTATTGCCACGGCACGAGGGGCTCTGAGCCATGTCCCCCAAAACTGGGGGGCTGTGAATCCACGAGGCAATGGGGACGCTGCTGTGCTCCGTAGCAGAACGGGGGGTGGCTGCTGGGGTCTGGTGGCGGTGGCAGATGCAGCACCAGGACGGAGACCTCATGCTGCATGTTCTAGCAATAGGAAAGTGCAGGCGCATGTTTTAGGCAGGTCCCAGCTCCTGAGGTGGACATGACATATCCTGCATCAGGCTTGGCTAACGGCAGCTTTCAGGGGACGCAGGACCTGGCTGAGGGGAGGATACAGTCAGGTGAAAATGTCCCTGTCACTGAGCTGGTCCCAAGGCTCGCTCCCAGCCCGGTCTGGAAGGGGACTGGCAGTGGTGAACTGTGGTTTCAGCCCCCACCTCAGCAGGATCGACCCCCTGCCCCGTAGCCAGAGGCCTCCAGCTCCTGCTGAGCTGGGGACGTGGAAGCACAGGGACCTCCAGGAGATTTTGACTGTGGTGAACCACTGAATTTCATCAGCTGGGCTTGAACAGAGGATGATCTCTGCTCCATGAGCTGGGTCACCTGCACCCAAGCAGGCTCTGCCTAAGG
The DNA here is from genome assembly GCA_013389945.1 of Fregata magnificens. Lineage (NCBI taxonomy): Eukaryota > Metazoa > Chordata > Aves > Suliformes > Fregatidae > Fregata > Fregata magnificens. The sequence continues at coordinate 72,558 of WAAD01038778.1, forward strand.
GCAGGCTTAAACGCCCCCTTCCCATTTGTGTTTGTTGCCCTGAACGTTGCTGCTGCAGCGGCAACGTCCACGCTGCAGGCTGGGCTGTCACTGAATTTCCTCCCCCTCTTTCCTCTTGCCTAATCGAAGTGCCTGTGCGAGCATCGCTGCGTCTCCTCCCTTTCTGGGGTCACAGGGAGCCCAGAGGCATCTGCTCCTTCCTCTCCTGGAGGATCCATCCTGGTCGCCTTTCCTCGGCTCCCGGTCCCCTGGCTGGGTTTGGTCCCAGGCGATGCTTTGGGATGGGGGTGGTCCAGTGCTCGCCTGCCCGCAGCTTCCCCGGCAGCCCAAGAGAGCCCTCGGTGCCGGCTAACTCTCGTCTTCAGGGCCGGAGAAACCCCGTGGAGGACTGCCCGTGCAGCCCAACTCCTCACCAGCGTCATTTCTCCTGGAATTAATCCTCTTGGGCAAACAGAGAGACGAACCCTCAGGTTTCTGGTCTTCTCCACCAGGAACCAGTGACCTGGAATGGATTCAACAGCTTCCCCGTCCCTCATCAACATGAGGACCGAGGAGCAGAAAAGCTGCCGTATGAAATCAGTCCAGGGTCCAGCTCTGCACAGTCTCTCTTGATGCTTCACATCACGATGGGCTTCTGGTGTGAATGCTAAAACTCACGTTGGGTCCAGCAGAGACAGGAGCTCACCCCCAGTGAGAGCTGCTGAGTTCTGCTGGGATTTGTGGTTTGTCTTATGCTGTACTTTATTTTTTATGTGTTTTTAAATAGAATATCAAAGACCCCTATGGCAGCTGTCAGTCACACCGGCTTTGAACCCAGAACGTTCATCCTTGTTCGACTCCCAGGCATGGAGAGATCTCAGCTCTGGACTTCTCTCCCCTTCTTTTCCGTGTACATTATTGCACTTCTAGGCAGCTTCATCTTGTTCTTTATCATATCAAGATAGCGAAGCCTCCTCAAGCCGATGTACCTTTCTGCAGTAGCAGACTATCGACCTCCACTGTGCCCAGGACGTTAGCTGTTTTCTGGGTGAGGGTGAGGGACATTTCTTTCGGTGACTGCCTTGCCCAGGTGCTTCTTGTTCATTTTGCTTTTGTTGCCAAGTCAGCGATTCTGCTGCCCATGGCATTTGGTCAGGACATTGCCATCTGCAATCCCCGGAGATACACGACTTTATTGACCCACTCAATCCCACAGAGACAGAGCTGGCAGCTTTGCCAGCAGCCTCTGCGTCATCCTCCCCTTCGTTTTTCTGCTTCAGAGGTGGCTGCTGTGCTGCAGAAGCCGCATTATCCCTCATTCCTGCTGCGAGTGTTGGGTGTTGCTGGGCTGGCCCGTGCAAACGGAGAAGTCACTGTCACGTGTCATTGAACAGTCGCGCTGCTGCCAGCGGGGATTATCGCCGTCTCCTGCGGACTGATTCTCAGGGTCTTCCAGCCCCCCCCAGGTACCCATCTCCGGGCGATCAGCATCGGGGCTTCTGCCCCGGCATCATTTCAATGTTCTAGACATTGTTGTAGAAACACCGGCGTTTTCTCCTTCTTCACCCACCAGTTTGGTGGTCACAGCATCCCCAGCACACGCGCGCTCTCCTGGATGATGTCAATGTGGCTGTTCCCCCCTGCTAAACCCCATTACTTACGGAGTGAAATCCAAAGAGATTGGTGAAACAGTGATGTGCGCAGTCTCCAGGCTACACAGCTTGCGACCCTCGTGCCTGGGGTCTGCGGGGCACCAAGGCCAAGGATCACCCACGCAAATTATCCTTGTCGTTAAGGGGCCTCCAAGGCAGGGATGAGGCTCCTGACGGTGGGCAGAGAAGGACAATCCCAGCAAGCAGCGACTGCGGAGAAACATGAGCTGCAGCCCTCCGGGTCTGCAGGGTGAAGGAGTGAGCATGTCTCCTACCCTCCAGCCTGTCCTGCCAGCACGCTTCCTATCCCCAACCCCTGCTGTTCCAGGTGGTCCTGGCTCTCTGACTGTGTCCTACCGCATCCTGTAGCACGACTGACTTAGTCTCCTGTGATACGGAAATGCACCGCTTTTTCACAGCATTTCCCTCTGCCTTGGGGGCACCTTCTCCGTGTCTGTCCTGTCACACCCCAGGAAGCATTTCACAAACCCTTGAATTGGGAAGCAGTGGCCAAATGAACTGCTGGATTGTGTTGGACCATCCACGCTTTGGAGGATGCTACACTGAGCCTGAGCCTGCAGTGTACAGCGTGGGCAAGGTTGCCAGCGCAGAGCATGAACGTGGCACTGGCCCAGCCCTGTGGAGAACAGAAGGACACCAGAACGTGACATCCTCATTGCTGAGGGACGTTTTTGCCATTTTACTGGAATCAGTTTGGGCAATGACAATGGGAAACGGGTTGCTAAAATTAACTGCCTGGAACGAATGCTTTGTCCATATGAATGGATTCAAACCTTTGTATTGCCAGATACCATAACAAAGAACGAGGAGGATCAGTCTGCAAAAAGCAATGAGCTGTGGCTGGAGATTTCAGCTGCTGGTATCATCTAAAAGAAAGATAAATCCCTGTTGCTTTTGAAGGTGTCAGTGCCTGTGTGCTTTTATTGAGCTCAAGCTTTGCTGAGGGATAGCTCCGCAGTGATAATGATGCTGTTAATAGTAATTACTTCCTATCTTAGGATACATATTTTGTCCTTTTTAAGTCTTAAGTATTTTTTATATTTTGGTCAGAAAATAAATTCTTAATATCAGGAAGCGAAACCTGTTCTTGATTGAATGCACTCCAAATAAGAACACGTGATGCCTCTCCCACACGCTTGTTTTCATAGGGGTCTGATGTGCTGCCGTGCTGGTCTCACGCCCGCTGTGCCCTCCCGCAGAGCTGGGGCCAGGGCTGCGCTGGTGGTTTTGGGAGAGGATTTCCCCAGCAGGACCCCCCATGCCCTGGACATGGCACCAGCACAGCCTAGGGAGTCCCTGGCCCCAGAGAAGCCACCGGTCAGATAGCACGCAAAGCAAATGTAAAACGCAGAGAAAAGTCCTCGTGTCAGGCTGCCCCCCAACCTGCCCGGGCACGGGGGGAGCACGGCCCGTGACACTGGATGCTGCGGGGTCCTCGGCAGTGCTCGGTCCACGTGCTGGGGCAGCTCCTCCCTGCGGGCTGCTGGCAGCCGCTGCCTGGCTGAAGCTCTCGCTGCGGTGCTCTGCAGGTCCCGCACATCTATTTTGGAGGTTGTTTCGCTGGCGTTGCCTCCACACTGCTTCACTGCAGCTCAAGGCAAAGAGGGTGTCCTGCTGCTTCTGCACAAAGCAGTTTTTAGTTATTTAGTTATTTAGTTAAATGCAACACAACCCCCCCCATCAGGCTGGCTTGGCTGTACCAGTGCCCTTCTGCCCTTATTTCCCTGTCTCTGTGATGTGCCTGCCCGGGGGTGAGGGAGGCTTCCCGGGAAGCTTCTGTTCCTGTCTCTTCCCTGAACGAGGCTAAATGTCCTGTTTTCATGCTGGGGCTAATGCTGAGCAGCTTCATTGGTGCTGCCACTGGATTCTGAGCTCTGTGCAGGACAGGGCTCAGTCATTGCTTGGGAGCTGCTTGGTCCAAGCCTTCGGGCTTATGCTGCTTTGGGCTTTGCTGCTTTCAGCCCTCCATTTTGTCTGTCAGGTTTACATTTGAAAAAATTGCCTGGCTGCGTTTCATCATCATGGACGGTGTGCAGCGCCTCTCTGAACACAGCTCCGTTTTTCATCTGAGTCCTCCTCGCGTCTCTGGCGGTGGAAATGCCTGGCCATGAACTGGGACAGGATCAGCAAGTGGGTTATTTCTGATGCCTGTCTTCCCCTTCCCAGTATTTCTGACACAAACTGCCACCTGGGCAACGTGACCCCTTTGCTCCTGCTTTTCTTCCAATACAAGGTATATTTTGTCCCAGGTGTGGGCGATCCATTAGGAGCCTTTCTCTGCGGCGTTCAAAATTATTCCCAGGCTGTGTTTACCGTGCGCGTTTGGTGCAGCATTAGGCAAACATTTCCCTGTGAACACAACGTGCTGCTTGTGACGAGCCAGGAGGAGCATCTCGCCCTTGTCCGTGCTTTTGTCACCATCCAGGTGCCAGCGGGGAAAGGGGTGGATATCAAGGCAACTCGCAGAAGTGTGTGCAGTGCCCTCCCATCTTGATGTGACATGAATTGTCACTCGTTCTTTTGAAGTTACTTGAGTGTGTCCTCAGCGTTCGTTAGGAACAGCCTCCGCTGTGCCTGCACCCCTGTGCCCTGCGGATGTGACTGTGCTGCTTCAGCCGCAGCGAAGAGCCTGCGCACTGCAGCACAAAAACTTCCAGCAGCACTGAAGTGACACTGGCATGAACTCCAGCAGACCATATATCACGATTTTCACCCGATTTTCAGTTTTGTCAAACCGATTTTCAGTTTTTTGAAATTCTTCCCAGGGATGGGGAGCTCTGCAGAAGCACTGGGGTCTGACGCAGGTTCTGTCACCCCTTACCACTGCCCAAGAGCGGGGCGGTGCCTGTGATAACGGCCCCGTCCACACCGCCACCATGAAAAAGAAAACACTGAGGAAGCAAGCAAGGAAAGTCCTGCAGATTTATGGGGAGTTTCAGCCCCCAGACAAGTTTTTGTCTCAACTGACTTCAGCATCCTCTTCTTTCTCCTCTGACAAGTCCCTCTGGGGCTGCAGTCAAGTTCAGCTCCTGGAGTGATGGGAAGACAAGAGGACTTCAAGGGTACTTACAGCGGGGAGATGGGTACATCACTGCCATAACCCAGGTTTTTCCCAAATGCTCTTCACCCAGGCAGGGAGGAGAGGCGGGCAGCAGTGCGGGGCCAGGCTGGACTCAGACTGCCCTGCACAGATGGGGAAACTGAGGCACGGAGCTGCGCAGCACTACTTTGCAAAAGCCACCGAGGCCTTGGCTGTAACTCCAGGTCAGGCAGGCGTTGGGGACACTGCTGGGAAAGCCTGTGTAGGTGGCTGGGAGGCAAACCCCAGCGGCCCCAAGTCCTTCACGTCCCCCAGACACGGGCAGAGGGACGAGGCGCCCAGCACGCCTTGCAGGGAGCACAGAGCTGGAGCAGTGCTGGCCATCCAGGGCCCCGGCTGTTGCTGTCTTGGGCATCCATTCCCAGGGGCCCAGTCCTGCGCACCCCGTCCCATGCACCCTGTCCCCAAGCACCCCATCCCCAAGCACCCCGTCCTGGGCACAGTGAGCTGGGTACCCCTCCCTGAGCACCCTGTTCCATGCACCCATCCCCATGCACCCTTTTCCAGAGACCCCCGTCCCCATGTACCCATCCCCATGTGCCTGGTTCCCAGCCCCCACCACACAGCGCCCAGTGTGGCATTACCAGCAGAGACCCCCCCCAGTCCCCAGTGCCTGGTTCCCAGTTCCAGCAGAGTTTCCCCACCCAGTGCCCTGTTATCGGTGCCAGTTCCCATTCCTGGTTCCCCTTCCCAGTTCTTGTTCCTGTTCCCAGGGCCAGCAGCACCCTGGTGCCTGTTCACGTTCCCAGTAGCTCCCTGGTTCCTGGTGCCCCTTCCCGGTGCCCCTTCCCGGTTCCTGTTCCCGGTGCTGGGAGCCCCTCCATTCCCATTCCCGATGCCCGTTCCCGGTGCCCATTCCTGGTGCCGGCAGCCCCCCGTTCCTGCTCCCGGTGCCTGTAGCCCCCTCCACCACTGCTGCCGCTCAGGGCTCTCCCAGGTGATGCGTGGGGCCACCACGATCCTGGCCTGGCTGAACAGTTACTGCGCTGTGCATGGTCAGCGGGGGCTGTGCATGGTCAAGGGGCTGTGCAGGGCTGTAGGGCTGTGTGGGGTGGGGGAACTCTGTAGAGCTGAGAGGGGCTGGGGGATGCTGAGCAGGTCCCCGGGGTGCTGTGTATGGTCAGGCGGTGCCGTGCCGTGCTGGTGTGGGGGGTGCTGTGCAGGGCTGTGGCGGGGAGAAGATGCTCTACAGGGCTGGGGGGATGCTGCGCAGGGCCTGGCAGGGCTGCCCATACTCAGCCTGCCCCCCCTGCTCGCCTGTGTGGGGGTCCCAGTGCTGTATCTGGCCTGCGCCCTGCAGAGGAGCCATGGGCATCCTTTGGGGTCTCAACCGTGGGATGCTCTGAGGTGCCTTCCCTGGATGCTGGCTCTGCTGGGGTGTGAGCGCCCAGCTAAAGGGTCATGCGGTAGATTTTCCTCTGGTAGACTAACCCTGAGCCCGGGGTCTGGCTACTGCACCGGGGTTTCTGGACCTTCATGCTCTACGATCAGCCTCACCCCCGGGAAGCCACGTGCTAGCCTCTTAGCCTGAACACATCGAGCTTCATTCATTGCCTTCCCCTGTGATGATGGTGTAGCGCATTTGGAAAGGCACAGGATTTGCAAATACCTGTTATTAATAATAGTTTCTTGGGCTGCTGTTTTACCAGACAGAGGTGTTGGTGCTGAACTGACCCCCCTGTTGCTAAGGCTTCTGGCTTTCAGAAAAACTACTTGGTTGGGAAACAATGAAGACCTCTTAACACTGCTGGGATGCACTTGGATGTGAGTTCAACCCTCTTCCCGCTGCAAGTGAGCTGCAGGTGAAGTGTCATAACCACATTTGTCTCCCCACTCCCTGGCTCCCTTCCTGTTTTCCAGAGCTGGGAGCATTGCATGGACCCGCGGGGTGCTGGTGGGGAGGGCATCCTGCCCACAGCTCTGCAGGTGGGTGATGGCACCCAGGCTCCTGGGATGACGATGGTTTGCAATAAGCCGAGAGCTTGTGGGATGCTGAGGCAAAGACATGCCTTGCTCAGCATGAGGAAAGGCATCACCACCTTCCCTGCCTGCGTGACCCTTTCTAGATCCTGGCTGATACTGTCCCAGGAGGGGGGAATGGGTTGAGCCTAGAAAAGAGGAGGCTGAGTATTGCTTCACCTTTCATGCACGTGAACAAAAAGGTGCAACTGTACCTGTTGGGGATTTGGTGAGGGGACAGGAGCCCTGGGGATCGGCTCTGCTGGTGGTTGGCAAACTCTGCAGTTTGGGCTGTTGGCACGGAGCTGTCAGACTGGTGGGGAATGGGCAGATTGTTCAGAAGATGGGGAAGGGGAAAAGATGGGTGCCAGTCCTTCCAGAAACAGGGGAAACCAGGAAAAAATAAGGCAATAGTCAACTAAGTTCATATGAAATAACATGGAGGGATCTGTGATCAGTGCAATAGCTGAGAAAAAGTAGTACCCACCCAGTGTGAATTCCTGTTGTGATAGGTGTTTGGCTTCATACACTGGTTTCATTTTGAAATACCTTTTAATTGCTCCTCATACAGTCAGAAAACCAATGGAGCACGGGTTGTGGAGAGCACCATGAGGTGGCTGCAGCGAAGCTGTTTGGACCAGTGCACACAGGGGACAATTATCGGTCACTCCTGCACTTCCACGGGGCCGGGGCATGGCCACTCGCCGGCGGTTTCATTGCCTGCCCCAGGGATGGAGATGGGCGCATGCTTGCAATGCTGCAGGCAGCCCAGGCTGGGGGTCAGCACGTTCGAGCTAATGTTGATGAGCTGTGGAAGGGCTGGGACATACAGGAGGGTGCGGAGGGCAGGGTGTCAGCCGCACAAACACAGGGGCTCTGCTGGGGTGTTGGAGGGGGGTGGATTGCAGCTGGACATGAATTGGCAGGGTCACTGTGTTGTGAGAGAGGCAGACGCCATCCTCGGATGGGTCCCACGGAGGGGTGAGATGAGGCTCCTCTCCTCTGCGGGGGAGGCTGTGGCACAGCGAGGGGCAGCGTGCAGCCGGAGCAGCCTGACCCGCTGCGGGGGCGGCCGGAGGAGAGTGATGGAAGTGGCCAAAGAGCTGGAAATCCTGTGGGCAGGATTTGGGCTTGCTGTGCTGGGGAAGGGCAGACGCTGGGCTTGGGAGGTGCCTGGAAAGAGGAAGAAGATGAGCTGCTCTCCTGGTGGGTGGAACAAGGAGGAAGGTGTTTAAACTGGAAGACAAATCAAGAGTGAACATCAGGAAAGAAAAGGTAATGCGAGAGAGAGTGGGGCAGCAAGAGGAAACTTACCCAACACAGGTTTAGAGCACAGGAAGGGCTGTTTTTACACAAGAGGGTAACGTTGGCCCCGGCTGTGGGGAGAGGTGCCTGTAGGTGCAGGGCTGGCAGAGCCCATGGCCAGGACACGGAGTCTTGGGCAGGGCAGGCTGGGACATGTAGCCAGAGTCGGCCGTGCTGCAGAGCCTGGCGGTGGGCAAGGAGCTGCTGCGGGCCGGGGGCTCCCAGCTTTACCTTCTGCATGAGGGCAGTGAACAAACAGCTCCCCTGCAAAGGCACCGACCCTGTGGAGCACCCGCTGCTCGAGCCCCCGTGGGCAGCGAGGCTGGGTGTGCTCCCTGTGCTCTCCCCTGCCAGGGTACCCTGCCTCCCACTCAGACGTTTTGATAAAGGTTGGAGGAGGATGAACCCCCTTCATGGATGCCCTGGGCCCTGCAGAGGAGCTTTCACTGCGGCACCACGTTGCAGGTGAGCGGGAGAAGCTGAGGTTCAGGTCTGGACCTGGAAAAACCCTTTCCAGGCACAGGCTGCCATGCCATGCTTGCGGGGTGCTGCTCACCCAAAGGCAGCTCCATGCATCTCAGCACTGGGAGGAAAAGCTGTCCCAGTCCATGGAGTTGCTTGGTGCCTGTGGGCAGGCTGATGCTCCCAGCGATGCCCCAGCCCTCATGAGCTGCGGATGGGTGGGGGATGCTCATTTTACCCTTTTTCCTGTGACTGGGCAGAGTCGGCTCTGGGCTGGACATGGGGCAGGGCTCTACCAGCCTGAGGATGGTGCAGTGCCTTGCTGGGTGCTGAGGAGCTCTGTGGGACCCGTGAGACCTGTCCCTGCTCTGATCCTCCTGTATGGGGACCCATCGCCTGATGGCTGGCAGTACAGAAAGCCGAAGGCAAGTCTTGGTGCTGCCCATGGGAAGGGGTCTCGCAGCCCAGCCCTCCCTCAGGTCTCTGCTGCTGTTCCTGGGCCAGCTCAGACCTCACGCGGGGACCTTTGGGGGGACAGGGGGGAGGAGAGCGGCTCACACCTCGTTCATCTGCAGAGGGTCCCCAGAGCACGCCTGGCCTGGCCTGGCCTTCAGGGCAGAAGAGGAGGACGAGGTGGACACGGCCATGGCAGGGAGGGAAGCTTGCTTGGTGCTCGTGCGGGCAGGGGACGGTGTTGCTGCACGACGCTTCGGAGGCGCTGTGTGAATAACAACCGCTTGCCCTCAGCCTGCAGCACAGCTGCTCTCAGCACACAGCGGCTTTTTCATACCTGACGCAGCTCCTGGTACACAGGGGTGATAAACGTGTTGTGGCAGTTTGTGAGCGGAGAGGTCAGGAAATAAAGCTGAACCTTTGGGTGGTGGTCCTGCCCTCCAGCCCAACATCCCCTGGCTTTGCCGTGTGAGATCCACCTTGTGCAGGTAAAGCTCTCTCTCCGAGGGAAGATGATGCGGGAAGCAAAAATAACAGCTCTTGAGCATCAGTGCTGCTGTTTCTCTGTATCTTTGTTCTCTTGACCTCAGGGATGTGCAGTGTTTGCCACTGAGCTATTATAAGCTGTGAGCATCGTGTTCTGCCTCCCCGCGCTCACCGTGCTCTTCTCCCTGGGAGAAAACACTTAAAGGTTAAATATATACTGGCCATCGCTCAGTGAGGTTCTGTAGCTGTAAAGACAAACACAAAACAAACATTGTGCATTTGGGCAAGAACTGAGGGAGGGTTTCAGTTTTGCCCACTGGGACGGCAGAGCCTGGCCTTGGAGCAGGAGGCAGGAGGGTTCCTCCTGAGCCCATTTTTCGGTGTGAAACGTTCCCCCTCCTTCTGAAAGAGAAGCAGAAGAAAAACAAATAAACCCAACTTGGTCGATATGGAGGTCGGCTCTGTGTGCCTCTGATCTCTTTATAAGCATTTTTAGCGTTCTGGTTTTGAAGATGAAATTGAAGTTAGAAGAACAAAGCCCAGTGCTGATGTGAGGAGCTGATCTGCAAAGGCGACTTTCGGGAGAGCCGCTGCAGCCGATTTCTGCTGAAATCTGCTCAGATGCTATTCTGTGGAGACCAAACAACAGCTCCTGCCCCGCTCACTTCTGAGCTCTGCTTGGCCTCAATACCCCACCTCCGCCTACTTTTTACAGTTCCTCCTTTCAGCATCCCTGTTAGAGATGGGGGTGCAGGTGGGGGCCGTGAGGCACGGGGCTGCCTGGGGGAGATTTCCAAACTCACAGTGTCAGCAGGACACCAGGTTCACATGGAAAGCTGATGTGAACCAGACCACAGCTGGGGTGTCTCCAATGCTCCATTAGCTGGTGCTGCTCTCGTGGTGGCAGGGAGCTCAGCTCCGGTTGTCCCTCCTACTCCACGTGGCCATGATGCAGTGTCAGAGCTGGGCATGATCTGCTGCTGCTGCTGTGCAAAATAACCGGGAAGACGGGCTTCGAAAGGCCGTTTGGCACATGCCCTGCAGGGCTGTGAGCCTCCTGGAGGGGAAGGAGAGCTGGGCTGGGTGCCTGCTGCTGTCAGCAGGGTGAGCCTGGGGAGGAGCTCCTCCGGCTCCCCAGGAATGGGCAGACCCATGGGGGCGCGGGGGCACTGTCTGTGCCAGGGGGAGGAGGGTCTGATCCTCTGCAGCCCCTGGCAGTGTCTGGCCTTTCTTCTCCTCCTGGGTGGTGAGGGCCTTCAAAGAAGGGGCTGGAGAAGGCAGTGCGGAGGAGCTGCTGCCCGCTGTGCAGGCAGGGACGCCCTGTACAGAGCCTGGCATGGCCCCGGGTGAGAGCTGCTGGAGGCAGCCAGGGAGGGGGCAGGATGTGTCCCCCGAGGGCCCTGGGAAGGGCTGTGCTGGGGGTCAGGCTGGGTGCTGGTGCTGGCTTGCACTGACTGCGGGCAGTGGTTCGGGGACGCGGCGTCCCTGTGGGAGCAGGCAGAGAGCTCCTTCATCTGCACGGGCTACGGGGAGAGCTTCGGGCATCACCGTACCCCCGGAGCACCAGCACCATCGCTCCGCCACCCTCCTCCTCTGCACCAGTAGGAGCTGCTCGCACAAGGCAGCACTCGCTGTGCACCAGCACACACCCCTCCAGCACCCCCCCGCCAGCCCTGCAGCCCCAGGCTGGGTTCAGGGCACCCCCCAGCCCCCCTGTGGCCAGTGGACAAGCCCTTCCCCTGCGTGGACCGCGGGGGGGCTTTCGCTTGCACCCCTCTCTACAGAGCCACCAGCGCGTCCACACCAAGGAGCATCCCTACCAGTTCTCCCAGCATGGGAGGACCTTCTGCTTCCACTTGGAGCTGGTGTTGCACTGGCTGTGCCACCCCAAGGAGTGCCAGTTCCCCTGCCGCACGTTCAGCTCCCAGGCGGGCCTTATCCTGCATGAACGCAGCCACCCTGGGTCCCAGTGGTGCTTCCATACTAATTGTGGGAAGACCATGGTGGGTCTGGTCAAGCCGAGCCAGTGCACATGGACAAGGTGCATGGCTGCAGCTGCTGCGGGAAGGGCTTCGGGTGGCTGTCCAACGCCCTCATGCACCGGTGCGCCCGCCCGGGGAAGCTGCACCCCTACAGGCAGTGCCAGCAGGGTTTTGGGTCCCGTGCTGACCTGCTGACCCATTTTTTGAACGCAACAAGCAGCCAGGGCTGCCCAGCTGCAGTGGGGACATGTCCTGGGCTGGCCAGTGGCATGTGGTCAGACACCGTGCTGCTGCAAGGAGTTCTGTCCATGGGATGCAGGGAGCATCCTCCGACAGTGCAAAGGGTCCTCCATCTGGTAGGAAAGTGTGTGGCCCCGAGTTAAGGCTGTGCTTGACTTGCCATGTGGATGGGGAAGAGAAACTTCAAAAGCATCAGCCCAGAGGAGCTCTCTTTAGATGGGGCTGAGCCACAGCAGAGGGGGGCAAGTCTAACCCAGGCCAGATGTCAGGTTTTCTGTACTCAGGTGCACCGAGGACGGAGGAGGAAAGTCCCTTCATTGCACGTTGCAGGTGCTGGGAGGAAAAGGGCCTGTACAATAAATAAAAACGATTAAAAAAACCTTGGAAACAATGGTACAGTGGGCTGTGTTAGTGTGACTGCCCGGGCTGCGCTGGGAGCACAGCCTGGGAAACCGAACAGGTGAGGCTGCCCTGCTTGGGGCAGGGGGCATGGACCGTGCCGAGCCCGACCTGCCCTCCTTGCCCGCTCGCTGCCGAACTGCCGGGTTTGCTCCTGTCACCGCCGTCCCCGGGGCGATGAGCAGCTCAGCTGCACTTTCACAAGCAGTCTCTCCAGGGGAGGGCTGACCCGTCTGTGGTTAAACCATGTGCAGATCTTCCATGTTAAATGCACACAGACGTGTGAGTGTGAGCCACCCCATTTGGTAGCAGTGCATGGTAAAGCAGCACGGACGAAAGCCAAAGGGCTTTGGCAGTCCTCGGGCGCTTCTTAAATCTCTGATACAGTCAGAGCTCGCTCCAGCTGTGGTGTAAACGTGAGTTATCCGGAGAGGACGGTGGGGTCTCGGTGAGGGGCTGCATCAGGACATGCCTCGGAAACCCGGGCTCACGTCCCCGCTCTGCGCCAGGCTGCAGAGCATCCCTCGCCCTCTCCTCCCTTGGACCTCCTCCGCGGCGCAGCATCNCCAGCGCAAGCCCCGCAGCGCCCGGCTGTCGGGGCTGCGGGACCGCGGCATTTCTTGCCTCGCAGAGACCTCTAGAGTTCACTCTCCTGAACGCCCGGCGTTTCTCTGGTCTCCTGTGGATGGTGCCGTCCACGCCTCGCCTCTTCTGCGCGGCTGGAGCACCGCCATGAGCTGGTCGGGCACGTTGCTCATCGAGCCGCACGCTCCCCTTCCCCGGGGCAGCCCCACAGAGGTACCCTGTGTGTGACCCAGCTGCCTGGGCGAGCAGGGGCCTCCTCTGCCTGCTGCTCCTCCCGGTGACATCCTCTGTTTCTGGGTTGCCATCCTTGCTCCTGGACCCCTGTTCAGCCCGGCAGCCCCAGTGATGGTGGATGTCGGGGCATCCCCCAAGGACGCATGCTGCATCCCCCAAGGAAGGCTCCTGCCCACCGAAGCCTGCCGGTACCCGTGCTGGCGTGGGGCGGGATGTGGCACGTGGCTGGGGCAGGGCTGGGGGCTGCTCTGGGTGTCTCCTGGGGACACCGGGCCGCCCAGTCTGGGGTGGCCATGGCACTGCATGCAGGGAGGCAGTGGCCACAGAGAGAGCAGCTGGAAACCGGCCCGTGGTGGGAAGTGTCCCAGGGCAGGGAGGAAAGCCCGAGACCCTTGTTGAAGCCCTGTGTTTGCAGTGTAGCAGCAGCACATCCCTCCATTTGCGGTACGGCTCCTGCTCCCTGCTCGGACACGGTGGCTTGGTGCTGGCAGAGCGGGCAGCGAGGATGGGACATGGTTACTGGCTGCAGAATGAATTGCTGCCTACCCTGGAGGAAACCCAACTTTTGCCTTGAATAGCTCAGCATTATTCAAATTCCTTCCTAAAATGAGAAAAGTGAGGGGAATCTGAATGATGCATTTTGAAATGCACAATGCATAAGAAGAGAGACAAAAGAAATTTTTCTAGTTCTTTGCATGGCTCCCATTGAAAATTTCCATGACTACTGTGGGTGTTATGAACCCCTGTTGAAGAGCTATTGCTCTCCAAGGATCCTAGATCCTTCTGCAAGCCCGAGGCCTCCCTCTCCAGCCCCCTTCTTACCCCAAGAGCCATGGGGAGGCATTCCTTGGCTCTGGGGGAGGAGGGAGACGTGGGCAAGGGAAAAGGGCCTTGGAGGGATGGGGATGGAGGGGCTGGGGCGGGGGATCAGTGTCCCTGGGTGTTGCAGGGCGCTGCTCAAGTATTGACTTTTCTGACACTAACCCATGTCAGACCACGGGTGATGAACAGGATGCATTCATTTCCTGCATGGAAGACCCTACCAAAGAGAAGGGGATTTTAAAGGCAAAACTTTTGTTTTGCATTGTTGCAGTGCCAGGGAGAACGTTGGAGCACAGGCAGTCGCTGGCTCTGCCAGGTCCCTCTCATACGGATGTCTTGCAAGGCTTGAACGGGTCGCCGCTCACCCCAAGCCTGAAACCAGCTGATGACCTGTTTGCCACACTCTGTGTACCAGGGGAGCTGCGAGAGGCGTGGAAGATAACAACATCCTCGCATTTTTAATCAGCCTAGAGTCTCAAACATTCCTGTCTCCCTCTGCAGGGTGAAGCCTGGCTCTGGCCATAGCAGCTTGGGGAGGTGATGAGCTGGGGGGTTGCTCAGACCCTCTCCAAATTTGAGAGGGGTGAAGGGAGATTTCATCCCAAACCGAGCCGCAACCCAGGAGCAGTAATCCCGTGGCAGCCTTGTCTGTGCTTGGCAGGAGCATCGTCCCCTAGTTCATGTTTCTCGCCATCTGCGTGTTGCTCTTTAGGTAACGAGTGTCAGGAAATATTCACAGTGCGTTCCCACAGAGCACTATAGTTAGAGGGTTTCCAGCTGGCCACAGTATTCCTCTGCACTCACTTCCAAGAGGCGAGAAGCAAGCACAGAGGTTTCTCCATCGACTTGAATAGAAACAGCCTAAACCGGGTGTGCAGCAGTTTGCAGACCAGCTCGCAAGGCTCCCGGTGCAAGCCTGCGGTGGGAGGGGGATCTGGGCCCCCCAGGTTAGCTTCCCCGCAGGAACATCGCTCTCCACGCCCCACCGCCCAGCTGCATTTGCCTGCGCACCGCTGGCCCTCGTCTGGGGCAGAGCAAGAACGTGTTCAAAGGGGTGCTGAGATCTTTATTTCCCGCAAATGGCAATGCAGACCCCCGCCCACCCCCTTCCGATGATCTGCCCGTATTCTCACTAGATGTTTATAGTCTGCTTCTGCCTCATTTTGGCCACAAAAAATGTGTCTAATCCCCTCCAGGACTAACGAGCTGGGCATCCTTGCAGACAAGCCTTCTGTTCCACCCCACAGCGAGAAACGGGACCTCGTGAAGGCACCAGCCAGAGGTGGGGACAGAGGCAGGACCAAGGCACCCGAATGCTGCATGTGCATGTCGGACTGTGCGCAGCGATGGGGAGGCAGCATTGAGCCCCCGTGCCGGCCAGGCTTGGTGGGGGGCATGCTAAGAGGTGTGATGGGCTTTGTGATGGCTCGTGTGCATCCTGCGTGCTCCTCTCCGCTATGCCCTCGCTGGCTGCTGGGGCCATTGGAGCCCCGTGCACCCCCATGGCTGTCCATGTCCATCCAGAGGGCACCTACAAGGACAGGGGAGGACAGAAGCTCCACAAAATAAACCCTGGGCTTTGCTGCTGAGAGCGTAGCGTGCTGGGAACATGTTCAGAGAGTGCTGTGTCAGGCAGGAGTCCAAAGCTCATCCTGTATTAAAGGGCTGTGAACTAAAGATATTCCCTGCAGCAGGTATGGTAGAACAGAGCCCATTTCTGTACTGCAGCTGCGTCCATCAGCTAACAGACCTCAGCACAGACACAGCAGACACCAGCTGAGCCTGCCGGGATTGTACAAGGAGCCGTAGCTGCCTGGGATGGCTCATCTGGAGCTTTATTCAGTGCATTGCAATAGGAATGGGGCCCTGGCCGCACCCAGGGCCACCAACTGGTTTTGAATGTGCTCCAGGGAAGGAGATGATTGCATTTGTTTTGCCCAGGTGTTTCCCAGAGCTGCCTTTGGAGTGAGAATTGCTGGAAGAGATGTTGCTTTGCTTGGCATCGTGTCTTGGTGTCCTCTGGCCCTGTGTCCCGCTAAGCCCAAGCTCCGATGCACCACAGTGAACACTGGAGGAAGACGGCTTGCTCGGTGCTGACAGCCGAGCTGCTGACAGATACTGACCAATGCAGCAACCAAAGCCTGGGCTTGGCGGCACTTTGCACCCCTGCACAAGTCTGGTGACAGCAGGAGGTGCAGAGCAAGAGGAAGTTGTTTGCCTCCAGGTTTCTGGAAATGCATGAAAAGGGGGAGCCAGGAGCTGCGTTCCTCAGGCACGTTTTCTCCTGGTTGCAGATTTGCACCAGTGATACACGTGTGTGAAAGTGCATAAACTGTGAATCTGCCTTGCCAGGGGCACAGAGAAATATCCTCAAATGCCAGAGTAGGTGCTGCTGGAGTGGGTTGGGGCCCAGGACCCCTCCTGGGGACCACCCCACCCCTGAGTCCAGGGGGGCAAGGAGTTCGGGGTGCAGCACCTGCAGTGAGCCTTCCCCCTGCACAGCCTCTTGTCTTCCGTGCCCACCGGTGCAGGGTGACTCTGACCGTCTTCGCCTCCAGGTCACTGGGCTTTAATGAGGAACCAGATCACGGGAGACAACTACTTTTTGTAGCTTCTTTTTGAATTCCCCTGTTGTTGCAGATTCTGCAATTCCTGCTAGGCAAGAAATTTAACAATTATATTAAGAACTAAGTGAAAAAAACATTAATTTGGTGTTACCGAGGCTGAAGCCAGTCGCAGCGAAGCATCGCAGCTGAGGGAGCAGGTCAGCCAGCACAGCTAAGGCTGGGAGGAGACCTTCCCACTGCTGCTGGATGTGCAGTGCAGCCCTGCAGCGTCCTACTGACACGCGGTTGTAGGAAAAGAAAAAGAAAGCAGGTTTAAGGGAGTGAGAAGAGGTTGTGTGCTCCCTCATTCCATCATTTGCCATACCAGATTTCAGAGAAATAATGGGAACACTAAAAGCCCCCAGTGTTTCACATGAAATAATTTTACGTGGCAGGGAAAAGGTTTTCAGATTACTCTGTAAAATGAGGTTACTGTTGCGCTTGGCTGGCAATACTTTAGCTACTAAAGCGTTTTGAAGAGCTGAAATAAATGACTGCCCAATAGTTTCTGGAATAAATATAATTCCCATTTACTGCTGGCAAGATTACCCTTTGGTCTTTAAAACGGCGGTTTGTTTAAATATGTGGCAGAGGATATAATTCAGGGTGTCATTTTTCTAGGGAAAAGCTTGGAAAGCGAACACAACCATCTTCCATATATGCACATGAATGTTTGAGACAGATTAAACTCACTTAACTTAAAATATCTTTTCCTGAACTAGTCATTTCAGGCACCAGTGGAGGAAAATGAGCACTTTCAGTCTACTGCTGACAGCGGCTCCTTCCCTGACTGTGCCCTATTTCTCTGCCAGCTGTTGGGAGATGAGGTGGTTCAGATGATGCTGTCTGCGGCTGGGTGGGTGAATCTGCTGCATTTACAGCTTGACAGACTCAACGATTTCTGTTCACTCGCCTACAGTCCTGTCACTAGAGTGGAAGAACCAGAAAAACACACGATGTGCATCCCTGCTCCACCGCTCACACAGGAGAAGGCGTGGATGCTGGTGGACCTGCCCTGCTGCAGCCCCTGGCATGGCTGGACCCCCTCCATCCAGGATCGCGGGGGCAACGGCTGTGTCAGGCCAGAGCCCAGCCACGCGTAGCCTGTGGCTTTCAAGGGACTGACTTAGGATGCCCCACTTTGGGTGTCAGCCCTTCCCTTCCACCAATCCCCAATGCACTGTTGGAAGCCAAGCCAGTTCCTAGGGAATCGTGTTGGACTATGTCCCCTTGTGGGGTTGTGCTGATCCTTTCTGCTGCTGTTCTCCAGATGTTTACACCGTTGCTCTCATTTTCCGAGGTGTGCGCGTCTCCAAGAGGTGATGCTCTTTCGGCCTCGGACTCTGCAGCCTGTGCTGTCACCATGCTGCCAGACTCTGCCTCGAGGGTCACCCATGTGCTTTTGGTGAGTCAGTTCATCAGACAGCATCCGGCAAGTGCCACGACAGAAACAGATAACGTTGACGAACAGATATGGCGAGGGGCTGGCATGGAGAACTTGCCTCTCTGGCCTTCCCGTGCCTGGCTTGCTTGGCAGCCCAAATACAAGTTTCCCGGGCCGAGACCTCTGACTTGTGTTTGTCTCTGCTTTCAATTTTATGACATTCCTGATCAGTGCTTGCCTAACCTAATTTTAAATCCCCAGAGAGGCAGACTCCAGTCCCTCTGGAAGTTGTTCTCCTCCGAATTTAACCTCCTAATGTTTTCCCAGTGTCTGACCCCAGTAATAAATACTGTTCTTTGTTTCTGGCCTCCCCCAGGATCAGCAGCACCCCCGCCTGCTCACGGTAATGTCACACGTTTGCAGGCGGTTATCACCTCTCCTCCTTTCTAGCCAACAAATATTCGTGTCCTCCCTGCCCGTCCCAGCGGACCCTGGCGTCTCTCTGGCAGCAGATGTTCAATTGGGAATTACCGCAATATTCCAGAAGCAAATCCGCATTCCAGAGCAAACATATTGACAGGGACTTGGGCAGGACCGAGTGTGATTGCTGTTACTAATGGCACAAGGAACATCCAAAAACTCGCTGGGTGTTTTCCAGGTAGATAAAATCTGGAGCTCAGGCAGCGAGGGCTCAGCGCACGGTGGGCAGGGCAGGGCAGTTTGGCAGAGAGAGATGATCCATACTTGTATATGACTGCTAAAAAACCAGAGAGGCATCTCTTTTCTGTCTGCCTGTATTGCTTACATATTATTTCTGAACCTGAGGCACTGCAGCACTGAAACAACACAAGAAATCACTGAATGATGAACATTTCACTGCAGGCCAAGTTATATAGAATTCATACTCCTTTGTTTCATCAAAAAAAAAATACAATTACTTTCAATCATTTTGATTTCATCCTGGAATGAAAAAAAATCATTCATTCATACAGTCCTGTGTATTCAGACACTTTTTTCTGCTGCATTGATGGATCTTCAACACATTGGTTGAAGGCAAAGTATTTTCAGATCATCTTTTAATTCATTTTTTGCATCCTTTGAACAGACAGAGCTATTGTTTCAGGTTTTGGGTTTTTTTTTGCCACCAACATGTACTTTAAAAATTGTTTTGCAGTAACAGTATATTATAAATTATGCAACTGTGGTGTTTCTGTTTTTCCAGTTGATGCCAGTTCAGACTAGCAGTTCAATCTGGGTAGAAATCTCTGCAGCCTTCTCTGTTTTGCAACACCGTCAAGGTAGCTTTGTGCTCGCAGCCACTCATAGGCTTCGTTATTTGTAGATCATTGACCACGGGCTGGAGTCAGGCAGACAGAGGAACCCCTCCCACAGAGGCACATGGCAGCATGAGCAGAACTCAGAGGCTGTTTTGGGAGGTTTCACTGGTGTAAGAAGGCGATTTTCACCCTGTGGGGGATAAAACACTCCTGGACATCAGAGGTGCTCCTCTGGAGCCTGGGAGCCCTGCTCAGGCAGTGTGCTGTGCCGGTCTCCCTCTTGAGTCCTCGCCGCGGTCAGGAGACGTAGCCGATGTCCAGGCAGGGACAGAGTAAAAACACTTGCAATGCAAATGATGGAAAAGCAGGAAATATCTTGACTCACCTGGGAGTGTTAACTGCTGTTAATCTTTAATGCACTAGCAATTTAAACTTCCACAAGTCGACGGGCTGATGTTCCTTCTGAGATTCAGGAGGGGGAAGGATTAACATCACCAGCCCTCGGCAGCACAGATAGGGATTTGCACTCCCCTGCAGCTCTGCACTCATCAGGGCTGAGGTTCCTCGTTCCTCTTTGGGGCTGGCCCTTGGTGAGTCATTTTTTACATTAAACACTGGTGTTTGGGGCACTGCTTTCTTGTTTGAAAAGAATGAAAGGAAGTAATGCTGCAGGTGAGAGAAATATATTTCCATATCACTAAGAAGTGGAGGTGTAAAGTCTTGTTGAACTGCTTTTGCAAACCACATACAGTCAGGCACTGGCTGGCATTGGTGCCTGGGAATGTTCCCAGGCTGATTTAATTTACAATTATAGACCTAGCCTATCTTTATTCACTTCTCTTGAATTACGTGGTTTTAAATTGGATAAATATTTGTGATGAGGTGAAGATCTTTTCTATACTGACTGATGTTTTCAGCAGACCTTTGGTTCATATAGAGGACAAGAATCCTTCTTAATGGAAATGCTTAGAAATGCAAACACGTCTTGCACTCAGATACCTGCAGTTTGCAATACAAATAAAACAGGCTGCAAGCAGGTCTGAAGAACGAAGGTTTAACTTTGGTATGAATCAAACTAATCTTCCTGCATCCCAACCCTGGCCTAGGCTTTTTCTAGAGTATGCTACATGGGGGTGGGGCTACAAACAGGGGCAAAATGGGGGGAAGCACATAAAACCAGCAGTCCTGCATTGTTCCTTCTCCTCTAAGCCCTTGTCATGGCAAAGGGTCCACAGAGGACCCTGCAGGCTTGGCTTGTTTGCATTATTCAAATCTGCAAAAATACCCTCAGGCTGATCAGCCCTTCATGGGACTGTGCTCAGCGTTCAGGCTCCCCTGACACTTTGGGAACTGGGAAAACTGCAGGAGGTTGAGCTCAGAGGCTGGAAAGGTCCCGTGTCATCTGAGCATTGGTGCAGAAGTCTGCACTTGGGGTATCTCTCCAGAGTATTACCATGACTTGGCTGCCCTGATAGCACTTGCCTTGCATTTTGGGCCAGCATTTCTTTGTCCAAAGATCATGCTGTGCAGCCCACCATGTCTTTGCCCCTCTTTACAGAAGAGAGGTAAAGGCATGAACTAGCATCTCCCCGGGCGGGCAGGGAATCTGCCGGGTAAGAGAATTGCTCCAGGGCATTCAGAAAGGCTGGACATGGGCTGAAAGTCCAGCCTAGCTCTCCCCTTTCCCCCCTGGTGTTTGCCAGTGTTAGGGCCTCTGAAATCCCTGTGGGATCGGGAAGAGGCACAAAAAGCACTTTGCAGTGTTTGCAAATGGGTGAGCATGTCTATACAGGTGGAAGTACAGGGAGTAACGTGTCCAGCAGAAGTTTCAGGGGTGGTCACAACCTTCAGAGGTGGGAGGTGAACGTCAGCCACATCCAAGACACTTAGCAGTGTTGGTACTGTTACAGTTTTTATTCCTATCTTAATGGTTTGTACAAGGAGCTCTCAGAAGTGAACTGGTCACTGATCTGAGCAGAGCAAGACATTGTATTATTTCATCTCCCTGAAGAAACACACACTCCTAGCAAAGACACATGGCTTTCCAGGCGCACACAGATACAGAGCCCACCGACAGCGACAAGGCAAGTAATTATAACTTTTACAAGCCTTTTTGTGACAGTGGATAAAGCGGAGATAGAAAAGGACCTGGCCTGTTTTGCAGTGCAAAAGGAGGGACAGAGATGTTTTTCTTACAGGCACAGTTTGTAGGGTTGATAGGAAAGAATGAGTAGATTCCTTTGTACAGCAAAACACAGTGGGTTGAGCCCTCAGCCTTCAGAAACGGCTCAGCTTGGAAGGCAGTTGCAAATTGGACGTGGTATGCACCAATTTGTACACATTTGGAGGGGGTCATGGGCTAACGCCAGGCTCACCAGGCGTTATTTATCCCTTCTTTTTCTTGCACAGAGCAGAGTCAGGCTGTCACTGAGCGCTAAAGCACCATGTATGAGCTCAATGAAAGCAGCTTCGATCCTATCACCTTTGTGCTGACGGGCATCCCGGGCATGGAGGAGTCCCACATCTGGATCTCCGTCCCCTTCTGTCTGATGTACATCACTGCGGTGTTTGGCAACTCTGTCCTCCTCTTTGTCATCATCATAGAAAGGAGCCTCCATGAGCCCATGTACCTCTTCCTCGCTATGCTGGCTGTTGCTGACCTCATGCTTTCAACCACGACGGTGCCCAAAATGCTGGCGATCTTCTGGTTCAGTGCCAGGGAAATTTCCTTTGATGCCTGCATTACACAGATGTTCTTCACCCATTTCAGCTTCATCGTGGAATCGTCCGTTCTGCTGGCGATGGCGTTTGACCGGTACGTGGCCGTCTGCGACCCGCTGCGGTACTCTTCAACCTTAACTCCCTCAGTGATCGGGAAAATAGCTGTGACTGCCGTTGTCCGGGGATTCTGCATCATGTTCCCACCCATCTTCCTCCTGAAGCGGCTGCCGTACTGCGGACACAACGTCATGCCCCACACCTACTGTGAGCACATGGGCATCGCCCGCCTGGCCTGCGCTGACATAAAAGCCAACGTCTGGTACGGGCTGACAACGGCTCTTCTCTCCTCCGGCCTGGACGTCGTGCTCATCGCTGTCTCTTACGCTCTGATCCTCAGGGCAGTCTTTCGGCTTCCGTCCCCGGAGGCCCGTCTCAAAACCCTGAGCACCTGCGGCTCCCACCTCTGCGTGATCCTCATGTTCTACGTGCCCGCCTTTTTCTCCTTTCTCACCCATCGGTTCGGCCACCACATCCCAAGTCACGTTCACATCCTCCTGGCCAACCTCTACGTCGTGGTCCCGCCGATGCTCAACCCCATCGTGTACGGGGTGAGGACAAGGCAGATCCGGGAGCGCGTTGTCCGCCTCTTCTGCCCCACGGGGGAGTGCCCCTGCCCCGGCTGGGGGAGCAGGTGCTGAGTGCTGCTGGAGGCAAGGGGGACGCGGGACAGGATCTGGAAAGCAGCACCAAGTGCTGCAGCAGTTCTCGCCCTGGAGGAAGAGGTTTGCCCAAGAGGTTCAAGAGAAGCTGAGGGTGGTGGGATTTGTGGAAACGTGGACTTGGGTCATCAGCCCCTTCATTGCTACCGGTTTCTTCTAGAGATGCTTCCCCTGAATGGTCCGTCTAGCAGAGACTGGGCAGAGTTCAGCTGAGGAGCATCAAGGCTCTTATGTCTGCTGATTTACCATCACCTACTGCTGCCAATTTTGTTTGCTGTCCTACAGCTTCGTTTCTGTTTATCCCTTCAACTGTTATCTCAGGGCCTAGACCGTGAACACCTCGTTGGTCATCACACTGGAGCCTGGTACATGAACCATAGCTGGATGGGCAAAGTGCTCTTTACCATGGCACAGATGATGGTCTATCCTCCTGTCTTCACGGGTATAGCTTGCATTGCTGAGGGACCCTGGCACCTCTTGCTGCTGAAGGTGTTTACATGCTGAAGAGCCCTGTGAGGTCGGGAAAGGCTTTATTGTCCCGTGTTTAAGGGAAACATATCCCTTAAACCATGATGTCCAAAACTGAATTCAAGCCTCTAGAGTGGAGTGCAAAGGGACAATGGTCTGCTACATCCTACACATCCCACAGGGATGTTTTCTGTCTTTGCAAGAACACTGCACTGCTGAGCAGTGCTCAGTGTGAAGTACATATTACACCTCAAGATCCTTTTCTGCCCATACGGCTGGCTGATTACCCACCACTTTGTTGCTGTACATTTGATTTATCCTTCAACACCAAAATAGCTTTGTTGAACTTTTTCTTGTTCCTCTCATTGGTGCATGTACCAGTTGCATCAATAAGACCTTATTCTACCTGAAGCCAGTGGCAGTCCGCCTCAGACAATTGTGAAAAGCAGTGCAAACATGAAGAGGAGCAGCAAGGACAGTTCTGTGCATCAGTCTGAGTTTAACTTAATCATCAATCTGAGCAGCAAGGAGAGCTTTTCCTTACCTCTCCCTTCCTCAGCAAAGAGCAATGCAGGCTGTCAGAGTAAACTCGTCCGCTGCCTCTGCTTTGGCAAATCTCGTGAGTGGCAAGGTCAGAAAGAGGGGAGACTCCCATCTCAGTGCAGGGAGCACCAGCACTGCTAAAGTGTCCCAGGTGCACATAAAGACCCATGGGGAGAAGGGAGTGGAGGCAGCACTGGAGACCTCAGGGGGAAGCTTGCCAGAATTTCAGGTCTCTGCTGGAAGGTCAGTGTGCTCTGCACCGCTTTTGAGGTGGGTTTTTGTTGTATCATTATAATATGGAGGACCGTGGAGACACTGACACCAGTAGCCACAGTCCTATCAGGAGTCTTCTGGTTCCTGCAGCCTGGACTACAGCAGGAATGGGCTGTTCCCACATGGCTGGAGCTTCTCAGTCCCATGGAAAAGTCACAGCAACCCTCCCATCTGTCTAGCTCTCATCAACAAAGCACAAAGGTCCTTTTGTCCAGTGCTTTGCATAACATTGACTTGGTGGGCAGCGCACGCTCAGATGGGACCAGTCTGTCTTCTCGTCCTGACAGCAGGGTCCTGGTGGCCATTCTGGCTCAGCTGTTAAATGCCAAGGGTTCTGTAACCCATTGCAAAAAATTGCAGTGTGAGTTGCTGTTGACTCTGAGTAGGCACTGCTCTTGGTGCTTGCTCAGGGCCCCAGAGAACAGAGACGGCTGCAGCAGGTCTCAGGACGTCCTCCAGGGAGGCTGGGCAGCGCGGTCCCAGGAGCAGCTGAGCCTGCTCCCTGCACAGCCCCAGCTTGGCCAACGTGCAGGGTTGAAGAGGCCCCACTGCTGCCCCTCCACGAGCTCCTCTGGCTCTGGCGGCTCCCAGGGGTTGTTAAGCACTAAACTACCACTGTTCTTCAAAGCTGTGGCCACAGTTTCCTTTCCACCGTGGGAAGGAACTCTGGGATGAGGTAGAGGAGGGAATGCACCAAAGCCCAGAGACCTTTCCTTCATGCTTTCCTTCATGTTGTACTGGGTGGGATGCTGAGACAAATGCTTGCTTCTCCTCTCTGCATCATACCAACCATTGGTTGCACTTCTCTCTTACACAGCACTCTGAGGCACGGGGGTCTGGGCACTTTTTGGTCCCCTCCTGAGCTCAAGGGCTCCCTCGGGTCTGGCCACTATAACTCTTCCTCATCCAGGCAGCAAACAGAGTCTTTTGATTGCAGCAATTAGGGAGCCCTTTCTGAAGGCTCATGCTCTATAGTCCAGCTCTCACAGCAACGTCAGGAGCTGGGATGCTCTGACCCTGTGCCAGCTGTGAGACCTGACGAAAGGTCTGGTGTGTTCATGTTGATAGTCACAAGGCGGAGCAGATCATCCAGCCATTTCTGCATAACATCCTTTTTTCCCTGACCAAGAGGGTGGAGGGCACTTGCCAAGCCCACAGTCTGACTGTGCTGCAAAGCCATTTCAAACTTGCCCATGGTGGGGAAGCCACCTCGAAGGCAGCCACTGCTGCACGCCTGGACCTCGGAGGTGCCTCCTTTGGAAGGGCTGGTGACCCTGGAGATGCCGGGGAACGGCTCTCCCTAGCTCCAGGCTCCACGAAATGTCATGCCCTGCACCAGGGCTGGGAGCCAGCAGGTTGCTGAGGGCTCTGGTTGGGGCTGATCAAGCCCAACATCCCTGACTGAGAGCAGGAGCAATGAGCACTCTCTGGGACGCGGCTTGTTCACAGCTGAATGATGCAGGAATACAGCAACCAAAAGCCTGCTCTGCTCCAGTCATCCCAGTAACACTGCTACAACTTCAAAAGAAAAGGGAAAGAAAGAGATTCACGATTTCAGATCAAAAAACTCCCAAAAGTTCTTAACTCTTTCAACACATTTCTTCTTTTCTTTCTTTTTTTTTTTCTGATTTCATTAAAGGTGGGAACCCTATGACAGGCACAGGGGAAATGAAAGTCTGTTCATTGAAAGCTGTTTGCTTAACAGTGAAGATAACAGAGCTGGTTACAAAAGCTGCTCATACCGTTGGGGTTTTTTTTCATGTCCTCAAAACATTTGTGTTTATGTTGGCTTTCTTAGCAAAAGAAAGAGTATTTACGCAGAACAGTCCGCGTGATTTCTGATAGGAGATGGAGCTGTGAGAAAGAAAATGTGTCAGGAGAGCAAGTCATTATAGGCAGCACATGAATACATTTAGACTGAAATAGATGCTTTAAAGGTCTTTAGGGCATGGAGGGCCTGGAGTAGCTGCACAGCAGCTGTCATGGGGGTTACAGCAGATTTGGAGGTAGGGGTGAGGTGCAAGACAGCTCGTGACTGCAAGAGGCTTGTTTGCCGGTTCAGAAGGTCTCCTCCAGCCCTGCCTTCTTACCTGAAAACAAGAACTTGTTGACAAAGCAACCCTCTGCTGAAGAGTTTTCTCCTGAAAGCCTTTTGGCCAGCTCTAATAACAATTGAGCTGCCATCTAAATTTGTTGATATTAAAGAACAATATTGCTTACTGGTGTCTCTGTTACATACTTTAACTTACACAGTTATTTCTGCCACCTTCTTCACTGCTTCCCCTCTTTGGCCTCTCCTCAGCAATGAACTTAGGCACATGCTTAACTCTGAGCACATCAGCAGTGCAGCGAACGTAAGTCTGTGTGCTCAGAGGTGGCATGAGTCCTAAGAAGGGGCCCTTTTAAAAATGCCCAGGAGTCTTGTGCCATGATCATCTTCATCGTGGAGCTAGTGGGAGGTAGGATCTCCCTGGGCAGGTGCTGTACAAATGCAAAACAAAAGACCTGCCTCCAAATTGCTTCCAAACCAAGTATAAATAATGGAAAATGGGTAGGGAATGGCAATAACAGGACAGTGCTGGCCTGCATGCTACATTGCTGCACTCACCCACTGGCACTTTGCGTGGGGTGATGTTACTCCAGTGAGTGGTCCTCAGCACTCAGGGGATCCTCTCTCAGGGGCGATGCATTCCTGCAGGCACCCACATTTTCACCTGCATTTTAGCAGCCAGCTTGGTTGGGATGGGCTGTGTGTCATTGTACCAGATGAGTGCATTTCATGGATCCTTCTGCTTCTCTGGGTTTCCAAGAACAGTTTTATACAACTGAGGCAGTTTTAAACTCACAGCCCTTGTGCTGCTCTGCTCCTTGGATGGATGTGGTGGCCGGGTCAGGGAGCAAACTGTACAGGCAAATGTCCCTGAGTCAATGAATCACTAGCTTAGCAATTAATGTCTGAAGGGGCATGCATAATGGGATATTAGCCAGCTGATCAGGAAGATTTATATTTCTAACGTGGTTAAAATATTAGCTTAATAACTCACACAAGATGTGAAACCAGAACTTCTGCACTTTGTATTTAATTTTCCACTCTTGAAAGACCTATTTTTTTTTAGCTCAGTTGATGCGGTAGGCTATTTTAAGCATGTTGGGATTGCAAGGACCCTTTCCTGGGGAGGAGGAAGGGATTTCGACTGAAGTTGTTTCATGGCATCCACATAGCGCCTGCAAAAAGTAAATGAAATCTCAAAAACTTTGGGAGATAAGTGGAAGTCAGTGGAGTCACTGTAAGAAACACTCCTCTGTCCTCAGTGAATGCATGGGCAGGCTTTTCGTGCTTATGTGCACTGAGAAGGAGTCAAGACTGCGCCTGAAGTAGAGATCATGCTTCAGGTTTGTGCTGAGTCAAGCTCTAAGCATATGCTTTAAAAGAAAACGCTCTTCAGGTGTATTTGAATACTTTGCTGAGTAGACAGAGACAAGCACGGCTTTCATCATGAACAAAGCCTTCAGTGTTCTGAGTTAAAGAAGTACCACACTTCCATTCATTTTTATTGCTGTTTACGAACAATGGTGCTGTATTAATTGTTCTTCATCAGCAGAGCTCTGTGGGTAATAAATTAGAGTAGCAAAGTTTAATGATTTTACTTCATCTCACCTCCATCATCATAATTTCTTAGCAAATGTTAGTTAATTAATAAAATTCCCCACGACACAGACAGGCAGATAATAAATAGCACATCCTTGTAAGCTGTCCTGCCTAAAATGAGATGGTAACTCAGCAGCCAGGACAGAGCTATTGGTTGACTGGTTTGCTCTCATGTATTAGAGGTTCCTGCTGGTCCCCAAAGGCCCCTGACAGCTCCCCCAAAGGGTTGTGGCCATTGGGAAGTTGCTGATTGCAGTTCCCCTGACCCCACTACACAGTCTGCTCAGGGTGTCTGCAGGTTTCTAGAGGAGGAACAGTAGTCCAATAAATCATTGCTCTCTTCTAAAATCAGAAGTGAGGACAAAATCAGCTAAAAGGTTTATAGCAGGAATATCTGCTGATCTCTGTCTCAGAGCTCCCAAATTCCTCTCCATCATGGTTCACAAAAAACTAAAACAGGTCCTGGTCCCAAAGCACTTTCAGTCAAGGGCAAGGATGAGGCTAAAACTCACACCTGATTGACAGGTACCTGCTCGCCCCAAGCTGGCTCATGCATAGCCCTGGGAACCCCTTTGGGATCCAGGAGCAGGCAATGAATTTTGCAGAAGTTACTGTGGTCGGGGTGGTGATGAGTGATGGGATGGTGAGGATTCACCAAGGTTGCTTTGGGGACAGCCTGAAGGTCTGCAGGGCTTGTGCAATCCCCACCCAATTAGCACAGCCATAGGAAGTACCCAGGGAGAATGAACTGGTGGTGTCCCTGATGCTCTTCGCCACTTGCGTTGGGTATGAGCACCACCATCTGTGCCCTGCGGTGCCCCAGGGCACTCTCCGGATGCAGTATCAACACCCCACGCTCAGGCTCCGTCCGAGATGGATCCCATTGCTGGCACAGGAGATGGGTGAGTTGGCTGGGTCATGGCACTGTTGTTTCAACTGGGTTTGGTGAGGTAGAGATGGATTAGAGAGATGGGGAGATGGTAGGGGTCCATACAGGATTTATTGTGTTATACCATTGCCAGAGATACGTAAACATTTCCTGGCAGCGGTTCTGGCTGCGTTATCCCAAACTCCCTGCATGAGCGGGGCAGGGAGGGCACTGGGCAATGTGTTTCTCAAGGGGATGGAAGGAGCATGCTCCTCCTGCTCAGTTCTTCCAGACATAGTGGATGTAAAGGGATTTTACCTGGAGTGAGAACGGACTTGTGTTCTTCTAATACTTAAAGTGCACTGGGTGGGAGCTAGGACGGAAGTTTGCCTGTAAATTTTCCATATTCTCTAAAACAGTAGCCCCCAGTGCCAGTGAGTTCAGAAGATTTCATTATTTATTTCGCACTGGCTCAATAGCACCTGGCAATCCAGCAGCAGCTCAGAGCCCTGCTTCATGCTCCATGGACACAACGCATAAGGTGGCAGCTCCTGACACGCAGCTGGTTACTCCTCATGGCACTGTAAATCCCCCTTTAGACCCTGGGCATTTTGATAATGCCCTGCTGATGGTGGCTTTTAATTTTGTCTCTGCATATCTGACGAGAATTTCTCCAGATACGTGGGTGATTGGACACTGCTGTCTGGGGCTCTTATGAAGCAGAGCTTTTGGGATGAAAGGGGCTCTTCCCTGCCTATCACTCGCCTCGCTCGTGGTGGAGTGAGCTCATACACAGTTACAGAGACAGACCTTTTGCAGAGGTTGATACGGGCAGGCGAAGTCCCAAGGACAGGACTGAACCAAGCTGCTTGTGTCTTGATTTCATAGGTAGCTTTCAGACAGGTCTGAGTCACTAAAGCTGCATGGCCCAGAGCAGGATGAGCAATGCACATGCCGCCTTTGTGGCAGTCATGGAAGAGTAGAGAATTTTCCTTAATATATTTCCAACCCTGGGGATTTCTCAATTGCAGCATAAAGGTGGTCAGATCCAAGTCTGTAAACCAGAGAAGCATGTGTGCAATCACTGTTTCAAGAGTGAATCTCCTGTATATTTTTCTCTAGTTCCCAGCAGCTGCAGGCAGTTGCAGGCAGAAGACTCTCCTTATTTCAGAGACTCAAACAGCAGAAATGACAGTACTTAGATGAGATGAAGGGACCTGAATAGTGGAGGGAAGCCCTGATGGAGCAAATTGCCAAATATTTAACACTTCCAGATAAAATGTGGTTCAGAAGTTTAAGTGTCTGTGCCATGAGCAATGCTAATCATGAGTTCAGCTCCCCTGTGTATCCCGGGTATAGTTCATCTGCTCTTAGAGCCTTTCTTTCTATCATGACACAGCTCCTGCAAGCGAGAAATGACGTGTTGCATCGAGCCATGTCAGCACCCAACCTGTCGAGATCCCACCCCACATTCTTAATCTTGGTGGGGATGCCTGGGATGGAGAAGTCTCACACCTGGATCTCCATCCCAGTCTGCACGATGTACTCTGCTGCGCTTCTCGGGAACTTGGTCCTGCTGGTCACCATCGTGAAGGAGCGCAGCCTCCATGAGCCCATGTACATCTTCCTGTGCAGGCTGGCAGTGTGTGACCTGCTGTTGTCCACTGCCACCATGCCCAAACCCCTCAGCATCCTCTGGTGTTTGTCCACCCAAATCTCTTTCAGTGGCAGAGATGTTCTCCATCTATTTCGTTTTTGTGGCGGAGTTGGCCATTTTACTGGCGATGGCCTTTGATTCGTACATCGCCGTTTGTGACCTCCTGTGATACACAGCCATCATGACACGGTCCGTCATGGGGAACATTCACATGGCGGCTTTAATCTTTAATCAGAAATTTCTGCATCATGTTCCCCACCATCTTCCTCCTCAAGCAGCTGCCCTACTGCGGGCACAATGTCATGCCCCACACCTACTGCAAGCACATCAGCGTGGCCCGCCTAGCCTGTGCCGACATCTCCGTCAACATCTGGTATGGGATAGCTGCTGGCTTACTTTCAGCCAGCTTGGATGCCTTCTCCATCGCCATCTCCTATGCGCTGATCTTCTGGTGTCTCTGGGGGCTCCTGTCCCCACGTGCCTCCCCCAAGGGTCTGCACACCTGTGGCTCCCACCTCTGTGTCATTGCCATGTTTTACACGCCAGCCGCCTTCTCCTTCCTAGCACAACGGTTCAACGTGGTGAACAGTGAACATGTGTTCAATGGACACCAACATCCAACCCATAGCTCTGTTGCAGAGAGGCTGGACAGGTTCCTAGATGTACTGATGGGAAACAACGCGTTGGGACAGTGGGAGCTAGACACTGGGGACTACCACTGTTCCCATGTTGCTGGGATCCCCTGCATCGTCCTAAACCCACCACCGTTGGGTATTTGTACAGTCAAGGCCTTTGTAAGCAAAATACAGTTTCTGACTTCTTAAGGTGCTATTGCGGATGTTATGAAACAGAAAACATTAAAGAAGTACATATAGTATGTGTGCCTGTTATGTCAGTATAGGAATGTCTCTGCTCGAGCTGCGTGTCGTCTCCGTGGGATGGGAACAGACGTGGCTGGGGCGGTGATGCTTCCTGAAGGCGCTCAGGTCTAGGAGCACCCATTGGGTCTCCTCTCTCCTGATGCCCTCTCAGAAGGCTGCAAGGACGCAGAGATGGTGGGAGCACTGCTCCTCTGCCCTGCTCGGCTGTTTGCACCGGAGCCAGCTGTCATCTGGACGGCCTGACAGCAGGGACACGGCTTGCCAGGCCCCCAGATGATCAGGTCCCAGTGTCCCTCCCTGGCTATGAGCTGTGGTAAGGCTGCAGGCTTTGCTGCCAACGGTGTGGGTTTGCTTCACTGTTGCTCCTCAGAGCTGTGCACTCAGCTGTGCTGTGGGCAAGGACGGGAAGATCTGATGTCTTCTGGCTGAGCTGGGCACTTTGGGGTGAAGGGGAAGTCAGTGGTAACAGGGGACATCCAGGTCCTGTCTTAGCATCTCTGTCTCCAGACTCCCAGGGGATGCGCAGAGCCAGCCTGGCTTCCAAGCATGAAGAAACCTCTGCTAGCTAATGTCGGATGCAACTGAAGTACAACGTGTTTGCACAGGGAAGTGGCCCTGATCCCGCACTGGGTGTAAGTGAGCCAAGTCCAGCAGGACGGGGGCCTCCAACTCCCCAGACCTCCTCTCCTACCGTTTCCACAGAGGTCTGTCTTGGGGCAGCCACCTAGGAAGGAAATCGGGA
Source organism: Fregata magnificens (assembly GCA_013389945.1). Lineage (NCBI taxonomy): Eukaryota > Metazoa > Chordata > Aves > Suliformes > Fregatidae > Fregata > Fregata magnificens. The sequence goes on from WAAD01038778.1 coordinate 104,025, forward strand.
GCAAAACTGGGAGGAAATCTTGATATAACATCAGCTGTAGCAATAAAAAATGTGACTTCACCTGTTATCAGTTATCCTCTGTCAGGTACCTCAAAGTGTTTTGCAAATATTCATACCCTCACCAGTAATACCGGCAAGCCAGTTGTTAGTGTATTTTCTGTAGTAGGACCACATCTACTGAAAAAGGGAGGTGTGACCAGCCCATTGCCTAAGGATGAGGAAGAAGGCATGGATTACTAGAGAAATACAGGCACGGGCAGTGCCGTAACATTTATGTCGGTGAAAGCTGAGATAACAGTTTTGAAGCCTGTGTAGTGGTCCTAGCAAATACAAGAACCATCCTTTTTCGCACTCTACCTCTCGGTTTGAATTTCTAGGCCCCTTCTCCTTCCCTTTCTGCACCCAGAATGGGCTAGCTCTAGATTTGGGTGCCAGCTCTGGCTCAGAGAAGTCCCTAACATGCCCTCTGGAAGCTAGGAAGTACGTCCACCCGGATGTGTCTGCTGCTGGCCTGCTGGATTCGGACCTCGGGCATGGACAAAGCAACCAGCCAGCCTAGTGGCACCTGGGGGCCAGAGCAGGGGTGTGATGCTGGAGTGATCCAGTGTGGGTCAGTCTTGGAGGCTTTGGGACTGAGCTGCTGGCCCAGGCGGATGGACCACGGGTCTCTGTCCCCCCATTCCTGATGTCACACCCCAATGAATGGGCAGTTTTACTGGGGGGTGCCTCCTCTCTGCCCTGTTTTCAGGGAAAAGGGACCTGTTTTAGGTCTGTGAACGGAGGGGAGGGCAGAGGTGTCCTCCCAGAGCCAGACTGTGCCTGCAGGGATGGAGAATGTCCCTGTCCTCGGGACCTCTCTTCTGCCTCGACACAGTCACCCGAGGCAGTATTTCTGGTGCATCCCTGCTGACTAAATTTTGCTGAATTTTACAGACACCTCCAGCAACCCCAAAGTGTCCAGTGCACCTCAAACTTCTTTATATTGTGGTGCACATTTCAATTCAGATTTTGCCTGTGAATTTTTCCATTCACATTTTTAACTGCAGATTCATCCCACCCATAGCCTTTGGGAACTGGACTCAGGCAAGTGGAAATCAGCAGGTCTGGATAATGTGTGCCTGAGGGGTCCAGAAGAGCCGGTGGAGGAGCCACCAGGCCTGCAAGTCTTCCTCACGTATCCCCAGGCTTAGCAAAACTGGTGAAAAAAAAAGAAAAAAGAAAAAAAGAAACCCTTTCTGACATGTGCTAATATTAAAAGGAGAAATGTCATTATTGGAGAAATCTGAAACTGCTTAGTTTGACATTAGCTCCAAATAAAATAATGGAAAAGTGAATATGAGACTTGATCAATAAAGTGTAAAAAGGGCAAGAATGTAAGTAATGGCAATCAGTACTTATTTTTGGTGTTTAGCTTCCGTAGAGTCATGGCATTTCATTTTTCTGATGACTTCCACATTTGGGTGATAAAGTTACCTGAAGGCTGAATACGACTGTGAGTATTTTTTTATTTTCACAACATTGTGATATATACCTCATTATAACAAACAAACAAATAAATAAAAAATAAGTGAAGCAGATGTTAATGGAGTTTGGCTAACTGCAAAGTCTTATTTCAGTGATAGCTCCCCACTGAGAGCTAGTTTTCCATATATTTCTGGGGACATTCAGTAGGGATTGATTGGATGCTGGGTCTGATACATGATTGTTATCAGTTGTGTAGAAGAAAGTATAAAATCATTGCTAATAAGGTTTTCAGATGATGCAAAGACGGCTAATTTAATAGAGGTGAATGCAAAGTCATATTCCTAAGGAGGAGGGGTACAGGCTGTACCCAAGAAGAGGGGCTACAGTCCCAGCGGAGGTGGCTCCAGAGAAGCTCAGGCATCCAAGGGAAGGAGCATTTTGGAGGGGGCACTTTGGGTGATGCTTGGCCAACAGTCCAACGTGAGGGTCCCAGTGTGTTCCCATAGCTGTGCGGGGATGATGGTGGGTAATGCAGGTCCGTGATTCCCTCGGCTTGTTCTCAAATACTTCACCCAGGTCCACATTTTTGAAAATATACGGCGAGCTGGGAGGGTCCCCCAGTGCATGCTGCACTGCTCTCGGCGGGACGGGGAGGGACCAGGGGAGGCTGGAGTCGTGCTGGCTTCCAGGAGAAGTCCTGCTCCTTCCCCCAGCGCACACCAGCACTGCCCAGTCCCTGTGAAACACCTCTCCCACCGCTGGAATAATGACAGGGATAAGTTGAGGGGGAGAAAATCAGGAGAAACCAGCACTTTGATCCAACTTTGCTCAGCCACAATAATGGCTGAGAGTTGGTTCACAGTCCCCTTTCAATGAAAATGAAAGCAAAGCATCTTACAGATGCTTTATGGTGTTGTGAACGGAGTGAAGCTGGCTGACCACAGCAGTCCTTTGTGGTGTTAAAGACCATGAAAAATAAGCCTTTGGTCCTAGGGACTGCTGGAGGTCAAGACAAGCTCCTCTGAGTGTCTGCTGAGCAGATGGGGGGCCATCTGGTGACTTCAGGTGAGGTGTGGGGTGCTAGCTTGAAACTAAGAAGCACAGTCTTCCCCCAGTGGTGGGATATGAAAAGATGAACTTCCTTTACCTATTTTAGCATTTCTGTCATAAAATATGCTTCTCCTTTTCTGATAAATCAAGAAGAGCAAAATCCTGTGTTTTGAGTCATGGACATCTTTGGATCATGAGCACCCTCTGGAGAATTTCCTCTACATAAGTGCAATAGAGGAGTCTAAAACATCTGCCCAGTATCACAGCTGTCACTGAAAAATGTAAGAGGGTGAAAATAATCAGGTGAAATGGGAAAAAAAGTGTTAATTTTCTGTTTCTTCACATCAAGACTTACATTTTGAGATGGGGTGGGGATGGATGGAAGCAAAGTGAGCTGCCTCCTGGGTGTGGGTCCCCTGGGGCTCACAGAGGCTCTACAAATACCCCCATCCCTCGCGGTGAGAGCAGATTCCCTGGCACCCGCACGTCACTGCCTGAGGGCTGCAGACAGAAAACTCTCGTTCATGGCTGGGGCAGGAAACCGGTGAGTCGCTTGTGCTGAGTGAGGAAGTTCCTGGGCTTTTAGGAAGGTGTTATATCTGCGGAAGGGTTGATATTAATATTACGCCTGCTGTGGGAGGGAGGAAGCCTGTGTCACTGCCAAAGGCTCAGCAATGTGCTGCCTGACTTTGTGTCACAAAGCAGCTGCCTGATTAAACAGTGTTTGAGCTTGTCCTGGCTCTCCTCCCTGCAGAGCGACTCAGCTCAGTGGAGCAGGCGCTGGTGGTCGGCCAGACCTTTGCACTCACCCAGTGCCTATTAGGCGAGAGCGGGATTACACCAGGATCAGATGGGTAGAGGAGAACAGGGAAACAGCCTCTCCCTGTTCAGGCTCAGAGGAGGATGCCCTGGTACCACCCTGAGTGTCCACCTCCCCTCCATTTGCAGGGAAGTCTGGTCTATGGTTGCACAGGGCTGACTAATTGACAGCCCCAGTGCATAAACTGGAACAGGTTGCCCAGAGAGCTTGTGCAGTCTCCATCCTTGGAGGTTTTTGAGACTCAGCTGGATAAAGCCCTTAGCTGACCCTGCTTTGCGCAGGAGGTTGGACCAGAGACCTCCCACGGTCCTGTCCAGCCTGGATTGCTCCACAGTTCTGTGACTCCGTGAGTGGTTGTTAAGGATTAGGTCTTCCGGCAGTGTCAGTGAGCTTGTGAGCACATGTACTCAAGACCTGTAACATTAAAGTTTGTTTTGTCCTTTCTTCTTAGTCACTGGAAGCCTTGTAGAAAGTGCAAGGAATAGGCTGTCATGTTAGCTGGCAATTGCACTGCCTTTGCTCCCATCACCTGTCTCCTGATGGGCATCTCTGGCACAGGGGGCTCTCGCCTCTGGAGCTCCACCCCCTTTACGCTCATGTACATGGTTGCTGTCCTTGGGAATTTCACACTGTCCTTCGTCAACGGCACATAGAAAAGCCTCCATGAGCCCAGGTACCTCTTCCTGCTCATGCTGGCAGTTGCTGACTTGCTGCTATCCACTACCACCACATTCAAGGCACTGGCCATCTTCTGGTTTAGGGCTGGGGACATTTCTTTGGAAGCCTGCGTTACCCAGGTATTCTTCATCCTTGTCGCCTCCTGTGCTGAATCAGCAATCCTACTGGCTATGGCATTTCATAGAATCATAGAAACATTAAGGTTGGAAAAGACCTCTAAGATCATCAAGTCCAACCATCAACTAACACCACCATGACTCCTAAACCAGGCCCTGGAGTGCCACGTCTACACCTTTTTTGAATGCCTCCAGGGTTGATGACTCCGCCATCAGGGAGATGCAGGGGCAGACGCATTTGGCTTTTGCCCATGCCCTAAATCCAGTCTGCTCCAGAGCTGCAGTGTGGCACAGCACTGCAAGCCAAAGTGGTTTGCAAACGTGAAAATTGTGATGGTTTGCAAACAAGGAGTTTTGATGTTTGCATTTGTGTGGTGGCTTCCTATATATGTGTCCAGCAGAGTCCCTTTATTTGTTGGCTCCTTCATCACCTGTGCCAGGAAGTTGTCTGTAAGATCTCACGGCAGTGCTGACTCCAAGGTGTCAGTTTTCCTCAGATCCTACTGATGTCCACAATGGAGCAGGAGGACCATTCCTGTTTCTTGTGTCCATGCTCTGAGACTCAACCAACAGAGAAAACAGTGATCAAACCCACCATCGCTATAGTTAGCACTATTTTTCCCTCACTTCTCAGTGAACTGGAGCCAGAGCTGCAGCCAGTGATGATGAGAGGGCTGTGGGGTCACCATGCAGAGGGACGGGGGCCCTGTGCTGCTGCTGCTGCACCCACCAGGGAGAGGGGTTGTCGGTGGCAGTGATGGAGGGACGAATCATGGGGGGAGGGAGCAATCTGGCATTGGTGCATCGGCACGGGTGTGCATGCCAGTATCTTCTGTCCAAACAAATAATTTCAGAGGAGCTCTTTGTTATTGCAAACGAGCGCTGGGGCTTTGGAAGTGCTCTTCTCTTGGCATGCTGTCTGGAAACAGAAACCATACCACATCCTTCAGGGACTTACCATGTGGCATCATTAGCAGATATGAAATAAGCACTCTGCAAATGGATCAGAAGATTTTTGATTAAAAGAAAACTTTTGTAATTTAGAAAATTAGTATTGACATCAAATAAGCTGAAAGCTATGAAAGAAGGCTAAACAAATGAAGCTGCTGTTCTGGTATGCACCTGGTTTTTATATTGGCTCCATGAAAGTCAGTCTTTGAATTTTGAAGATGAAGGAATTGAGCACCAACCTGGGGACTGTCAAAACTTTTTCCAAGCATCACACAAACAAGAAATAAAACGTGGGATGCTGAGACAAATTTACCTCCTTTTGGCTTTGTTTTGAAACAAACATCAGCTTTCTCAGCTGGGTGAAGGAGAGATTTGTTCTGCTAATGGTGCTGGAGTGTGTTTGCTTTGTGAACATGGAATTAAATGTGGATGCTGTTAAAACAGCATCCACAAAGATGGTACAAAGTGTATTGAAATTGCACAGCCTGCGTAACCCTTACCTGGGCATGCCTGCACCAGGGTGGTCTCAGGGATAAAACTGAGATAAGCTCCCAGCGCACTCTGTGGTGGTGTTTCCTGGTTGAAAAGGTGAGGGTGCTCCTGGGCTTGGGCTGAAGAAGGGGGATATTTCCTTCTCAGACAGCTAAGATCAGGGGTGTCAGGAAGGCAGCAGGCATGGAGACTGCACTGCTAGGAGCCTGCAAGAGGAGAGGGCTGATCCTAGGTGTGGGTGCGCAGGGCTGGCAGCAAAACCACAAAAGGACCCAAAGGCTGACGGGCACGGGATGCGAAGCTTCAGGATGCTTTACATCCCTGAAGCAAACCCAGCAGGAGGGGTTGTTCACTGAAACAGTCCAGCAAGGTCCAGAGCGGAGAGGGTGGGTGCCTGGGGGCTTTGCAATGGGGTTGGCGATGCCAGCCTGCAAGTGGCCGGGTGCGGTGGTTGTCTCGAATGGCAATGTTCCTGAGGCCCCTCGAGCCTGGATTTTCTGATGTCGTGGTCCTCCCTGTGCCCCAGGGACTAGGTTGGCTGGGGACCGTGGAGGCGAAGAAGCCTGAGCTCAGCTCCAAGGTGGGTGCCCCCTCTCCAGGCCATTGCTGCTCACTCTGACATCAGCAGTGATGTCATAGCACAGGGATGGCTGCATGGCAATTCTATGTGGGCAGGAGGCCACAGTGGGACAAGGAACATGGGGGGAATGCTTGGGTGGTGAGCGAGCAGAGCCGCTGTGCAACATCTGGCTGGTATGTGCATTCGGTCTGCACTGCGGGGAGAGGTGGTCCTTGTCCCTGCGTCACTGCTCCCTCCCAGCAGCTGTCACCATAGCAGGGGCAACAGCCACCCCCCTGTTTCAGCTGGCAGCCATTGCCCCTGTTGCTTCCCACCTTCTGCCAGCACCTCTGCTTTTCAACAGACCAAAGCACAGTCCTGGTCTCAGAGCCACCATGTCCAAAAGCAAAGGGGCAGCGGAGACTAGTCAACCTGTTGTCACCATGGATTCCTCAAATATCATCAAAGTGACTGTGAAGACCCTCAAGCAGAAGGAGCAGTTTGAGGTTGCTCAGAGCAGCACCATCCATGAGTTTAAGGAAGAAGTTGCCAAGCGTTTCAAAACAACCCCTGATCTGCTGGTCCTGATATTTGCTGGGAAAGTCCTCAAGGATCAAGACACTTTGAGCCAGCACGGAGTTCACAGTGGGGTCAGCATCCATGTGGTGATCAGGTCCCAAAAGAGACCACAGGAAGGCCTGGCAGATCAAGGAAGCATGACCCCCCTGATGCAACCTCCCAGCCACAGTAATTCCAACTTATTCTACTTGGGAAGCGTAGCTGATCTGCAAAACCCATGCTTGATCCATCATAACTTGTCTGAGCTGTTGACCTCCAGCCAGGAAATAGTGGCCCAGACCATGGAGAACCTCTTGTCTAGGATCCTCAGTTCAGGCCTGGATCTGAACACCATCAACAACAACGCATTTTTGCTAGGGTTCCTCCTTGGGGTGACAGGTGTACATCTCCTAGGCCTGGACTCAACAGACGTGTTGGACTTGGTGAGCAGCATTCAAGAACAAGATGTGTCCATGCACAGCTTGATAAGCGAGATGGTGCAGAGCACCTTTGTGCAGAACATCCTTGACAATGCTGATCTTGTCAGGGATCTCATCATGTCCAACCCTCAGATGCAGCAGTTGGCTGAAGAAAATCCTGAGATTGGTCAGATTCTCACCAACCCACATACTATCAGAGAAATATTAGAGGCTTCCAGCAGTCCTGCCGTAATGCAAGAGATGATGAGGAACCATGACGTGGCCATGAACAACCTTGAAAGCATCCCGGGTGGGTACAGAGCTCTGGAGCAGCTGTACAGGGAAATCGAGGAGCCCATCTTGGATGCTGTGCAGGCACAGCTGGGCAACAACCCCTTTGCTTCCTTGGACAGTAACCCACCCCTGAGTGGAGCCAGGCTACCAGCCCACACTGAAAACCGGAGGCCATTACCCAACCCTTGGGCTCCGCGGTCCAACAGAGTCAGCGATAATGCAGATGACTATGATGGCCAATTTGCCAGCAGCAGCGCAGGCGACAGTTTCGCCTCGCTGAGTTTGGGTCCTGCAGCAGGTGCAGTGGTACCCAACTCAGGGGAGGTTCAGAGCATGGTTCAGCAGCTAACAGAAAACCCAGAACTCATGCACAACCTGGAGAGTGCATTAACAAACCCCAACAGCCCAGCACAAATGCTGCTGAATAGTGCTCATATGTCAAACGATGGAAGTTCTCCACCTCAAGACCAACAGGCACACCAGCTGCCCCCAGAGATGGAGGACTCTGAGATGTCATCCCTGCTGAGAAACCCCAGAGCGCTGCAGGCATTGCTACAGATCCAGCTGGGATTACAGACCCTCTCAACAGAAGTACCAGATTTTATACTTAGTTTGGAGGACTCGCATATGGAGCTGGATCTGGAAAGCATGGACGACTCGGCACAAAGCAGTAAGTCTGAGGACGATGCAATTTTGGTGTCAGATGAGGATGAAGCAGAAGGTCAGACAGAGATGGCTGAGGAGGTGCCACAGACCAGATTTAGGAGACAAATGGAGCAGCTCAGTGCCATGGGCTTCCAGGACCAAAGTGCAAACTTGCAGGCACTGATTGATGCAGAAGGAGACGTCAGTGCAGCAGTGGAGATACTGGCAAAAGCACCATCATCGAACAAGATACCATAACCGGTTGTCCAAAAGAACCAGTTATAGTACCTCATTTGTTGATGGTTGTATTTCAGTCTCATCACACACTAAAAGCAGCAGGGTGCATATTAATAAGTTGTGTGCTGTAGCATTCTTCCATCTATGAGAATTAATTTCCTCTTGGCTGCAAGGACTTCTTGCATTCAAAAGCAATAGACATGAGGACCTTTCTGTGTTGTGAAACCGTGAGGGCAGGCCCTACCTGAATGTGGTGCTACCCCTTTACAGTCTGTGATCCAGGTGTGTGTGCAGGGAAAAACATGCCAAGAAAAGACACCAGAGAGGGAAAATATGCTTTTTTATAGGTTAGGAACTGAGATCCAGAGATGTTGAAGACCAGATGATAAATGAGCTTGGCTGCCATTTGGACTCCCAAACAGTGGCACAGCTGCTTTTTTTTGAAATCTGGCCCTACAGAAGAAAGGCAGGGAGTATCTGAGCCATCTAATTCCTGTCACTGTGGACATCAGCCTTTCCTCAACTGAGCAAACACTGTTTTGAAAGTCAATCTGTCATTTCTGCCAGCGCTTCTCCTATGGGAGTGAAGTCCATGAGGGCTATGGTAACCATCAGTGATGGCTGTATGTCAGATTTTCATCCCGAATACATTCACAATTGGTTTTTACCCATCTGTTGTTGCACAGAAGTTTTTAGTTTCATGCACCAGTTCAGAGCTTCTCCCATTAGCACACCCTAAACCCTTTGTGCTTTGCTCAATGTCACACATGGGACCAGGGATTAAGGCATCTTCTCCAGACCCTTCCTCAGGACCAGAGCTGAGTGTCTTTGCAAGTCTTGTCCCCTTTGCCTCGCTGTGTATGTCTGAGGCTGTGAATGGGGTTGTGTCATATGCAGCCATAATGCTCTTCAAAGCCTTGTCTGTAGCAGAAACTATGACAACTGATCAGCAGCTTTAGGCATTCAAGGTTTGCTGCTGCAGACCTGCCCATAATGTCTCAAAACCAACGTCCTGGCCAGCCCTGCTGCTGCCACAGGGGAGATGGAGCAGCCGGGGCTGACTGTGCTCCTCTGGACCTTCTCTTCTCCCAACCCTGCCTGGTATGAACAAGGTCAGGATCAGCCCAGACCCCTTTCCTTTGGCCCCTCTGTCGAGTTTTCCACCAGCCCCATCACACCCCTGCTTTCCTGCTCCTCACCCGTCCCCTCTGCCCTGCCACCGGAGCTCTGAGTCTCCTTCTTCCTGCTCTGGGTTTCCCACTCATTTCTTCTGCAAGCATTTTCTCTCCCAGCATCCTTCCCTTATAATATGTCCAGTGAGAGGTTTTCTACGTGTTTCTTTCTCCTCCTCCTCCACCTGCCCCATTTACGGTTCTTCAGCTATTCTTCTTGTGCCAAATTCAGACTTTTTGTGTCTTATCTGTCCTTGCTATTTTGCATCTTGTTCCTTCTTTCTCCCCATACCCTCTTTTTTCACCTTTCTGGAGGTGATTGGAGGATTGGTCCCGCAAACTTCCCCAGTGATTAAAACTGCCACTGACGCTTCAGGATCGTGCTGCTGTGCAATGCCTCTGCTTGGGGCCATGCATGAAGACTCAGATGACAACGGCTGCCCCTGAAGTCATGAGAGGCTGAACACGTGTGCAGAGCCTATGTGACCTGTGGTGGGCTGTTTGTCCAAGGCTGATGCTGGAGTGAGATAGGTGTGGATGGTAGACACCAAAATGTAAGGATCTAGATGTGAGTTGTGCATCCTGCTGCAGCCAGTGGAGATCTCGGCATGGCTCCGCTCTCAGGTGGAGGAGCCCAGCACCACTGGAGATGCCCTTGGGCATCTGAAACATCCACATGGGGCTGGTAGATGTGGCACAGGACCTACAAGACACCTGTGTCCCTCTAGATCAGTGGCTGGAGATGCGGAGGAATAGAATAGTGCATCTCAGCAAGTGCTTTAAAAATTGATGGAGCATTTACACACAAAAGATTGGTGGAACAGGGTAGTTCTTTAAAATGCTTGTGTTTCAAATTCAAGCAGTTTTAATGTTTCAGTTACAAAAACAAGTGCTAAAATAATTTGCCACTTTAAACACATTTTTACTTTTTTTCCTTATAAATATTTTGGTAAACCTGTGAGGAACTTGTAACACATGAAGAAATCACTGAATGTAGATATTTTTTTCCCACAAAAATGACCTCCTGACTTTGCTCAGCTTCTGTATGGGATTTTTGGTGTGATTTGGCAGTTGCTGGAGGACTGTGGTCCCTTGCAGTCTGCGTAGTGCGGAGCGTAAGGATCATTTGTTCTTGCAGGACAGCATGAGCTCTGCCACTGCTTTCATGTCCTTCTCCCTTCTCCTTGCCCACGGAGGCCGCTGGGCTGATAAACTTCAGCTACCTATCTCATCAGCAAGCTGGTCCTCATCCCTGGGAGCTGGGCTTTTTTAAAGGTGCCTGGGTACTTGAAGATACGGGTGCATCACTGGGAGCCTGGCAGGCACAGAATAGCCTGTGTCCAGGATGCTCACCACCCTCCGAATCCGGAGGCTGATTCAGCCCTGGGCACTGCCAGCTCCTGCACCCGGGGATCGTTCGAGAGTCTGCTGGCTGAAACCTCCCTGGGAAATGCTGTACCACCTATTCGTACTGAGCTTCGGTGCCCACCCATGTTCCCTGGCACTGGCTCCTTCGCTGGCACAGGTAGCAGCAGCGGACAATTCCAGGCACACATCTCCAGCCTGGCCAGGACAATGAATATCATCTGCCCGGCATCACCCTTGATAGCACTAATCGTGCTTTTCTGGCTCCCCGAAGCAGCGATGCCACTGCAACATTGATCCAGCCATCCTGCAGCTCTCTTGGCCACCTGTACTGGCCCTGAGCTCTGACACAGCCAGGCATCACGTCTTATTTTGTGTAGCAGCCCCAAATACCTGCAATGCCTGCAATCCTAAACAAGACTTAGCACGGTGGGACTTCTGCCTTGGGGGGTTTATGTGTGGTGAATGCTGCGCTCCACAATTGCTCTAGTGGAATTATTTTTTGTTACGGTCAAAATATTCCTGTGTTTCTTCAGGTGTGGGTGTGTGTCTGAGCCTGTGACATCCACAGCTGCCTCTGCTTGGAGGCTAATTTGTACTGAAATGATTCAGCCTGCAGAAAATAGTTCCTGCAGACTAATGTGTTTCGAACCCTATGTATGGTGAGATTTCTGAGGGGCTGAAGGAAGGGAGGGGTGGTCACCGACTGACCTGGGAACGGGGGGCAGTGTCCAGTCATTCATCCAAGGAGGGCTCCTAAGCCCCAAACTCTTCCTCCCATCCCTAAGAGGAGCACAGCCCACAGTTTGCCTCTCTCATTGCTATGGGGAAACTCTTCCAAATTCCTTTGGTTGCATTAATCACCAAAACTGTTACGTATCCCTCAATAATCTATTCAAAACACGGATTGCTATTTATATGTGCTAAGATATTTGCAAAAGTAATTGCATTGAGTTTGTATGTCTGGATGCTCGGCACTTTTGATAAGTCAGACCGCTTTTTTAGGACTCATCATGCCCATTTTTCCAAAGCTTGACCGTGTCTTGCCACAACCTGCAGCTACATCACGCCAGTCCAACCAGGGACCCGAGGACAGGAGATGCAGAGCAGCGCGGGCATAATTGTGCGCTTGGTGGGAAGGGAGGCAGGGCAGACACAGAGCCATGCGTTAGGGACCTGCGAGTGTGTCTGCAGAGAGCAACACGCTTATAATGTGTGTGGTGCAAAGGTGGGGCTGGAGGAGTGGGGGGACGACATCCTAGGGCACGTCTCCTCAGCTGGAGGGCACTTACGGAGCTGCTGAGCAGGGCACAGTGCTTGCTCCGTCCTCTGGGATCCTGCAGAGAGGTACAGGTGCCCCCACCGCCCCGGCTCTGGCACTGCAGCCCCTGCCCGGAGCACAGCCAGGGACCTGCGTTCCTCTTAAGGTCAGGGATCTGGTGGACTGTTTGCGTTGTGGATTTGGGGCCAGAAGGATCTCTAGGATGTTGAGAGTCTGGTGCAGCGATGCCAAATTCCCAGTTAACAACGAACATGTGAAAAGCCTTCCCTCACCTCCCTGTGAGATCAGCTACTCTCTAACTAGGATTATGTGGTTTTGGGAGCTAGGGTTGCTGAGTTAAAGATGACAGGGCAGCACAAGCAGGCAGGATTAAACCACACACGGGGTGATGTACACGAAGGCAATGCCACCATGGACTGCCCCGGCCGGTGCCCACAGCTCGCCTGGGTCAGCTGCAGCACCCACATCTTGCTCCCATGGGACACCTGCCAACGTGCTCAAGCCATGCAAGAGAAATACTTCTATTATTTTCATTCTCTTGTTAGGAGACAATGAATCACCAGTGAAACCTTTCTCTCCCACCCCGTTTTTGTTTCCCTAACCTCTCTCCTGAAGGCTGATTATTTGTGGGGGAGGCTGCCCCCATGGATGGCAGCGAGGGGGACTCCATCCCCTCTCCCTCCGCAGCACCGGGAAGCTGCATCCTCGAACAGATGCCTTGTGTGGGTTGCTGGGGACGTGCAGGGCAAACCAGAGCTGCTTGCAGTTAAAGCCTTCTGCAGTGACGACAACAGACTTCTGCAGACCTTTTTGTAATCCTTAGGCAGCTCTGTAGGAATGTGATTTTTTCTAGGTTATAGCTTTTAGTTTAAATTAGGATTAAAAGATTTTAGGAAAGAAGAATCCAAGGGACTGCTCAGGGGTAGCTGTAGGAGATGCATCTTTAGAGCTATATCTCTGTTAATACAGTTTTACAGTGGCGATTAGATTATGGAGGAAGGGGCCTAATGCTGAGAGTCTCCTCTGGTGCAGAGCTCCTGGTTGCACTGAGATTCCCACCTGCAGGTGCAGTGGATCCTTGTTTATTTGCAGTTTAACATTTGCATTTTGCAATTTTTTGGTGTGGCAGCACAGAACATATATGCTATCAGCGTTAATAATATTTTGTCTACTAATACATCACATATATTTTTATTTCATGCAATATGTATACTGAATTGTTTAAAATAATTTACAGAATTAGATAGTTACTATTTTGACTAATTTTATTCTTAAAGACAGTCCACTGTCATGTTTTGTTTCTATGGAACAGGCTCCTTGGACTTTCTTGGTTCAGGATATTTTAGACATGAAATGTGTCTCTCTCTCACTGAGTGTAAACACAGAATCAAGTCTTCTGTTTAAAATACAATTGCTTTCTCATATGTGGAGTCAATATTTTGGTATGCAGCAACCTCACAGTTTTGTTTTTAGGTACTTGCGTCACTTTCTCATCTTGGCTGCGTTATGGGTAATTCCTATTTTGAGTTTTGAGATGTAAGAGCTGACTGTTATTGCAGAAGCTGCTGAAAAAAAGTCACATCCCATTCTAACTTGTGTGAGTCTGGGTCTGACTGAGCCTCCTGTGCTCTTTAGAGCTCTCCAGGGCAGCAGTGCATCCCTTTCTTTGGCTGGTGGGGGAACTCCATCTCACACAGGTTTTCCTTTGACATTAAGGTCTTTCTAAGTGCCTGGTTAAATTTTATTTCTGCTAGATTTGCACTGAAAAAGAGGTTGAAAAAGCAAGTTGAACTGCGTCCCAGAACCAAAAGGAAAGGGAGAGAGAAGTTTGGAGATAAGGAAGGAACATGGGCAGCCAACTTCAAACCTAGTGTGAGTCCAGGTACCTTAAAACTCCCAATTATCCCCGCTGCAATTCCTGATGTCTGAGAACATCTTGTGCATCCCTGCAAACACTTGACCTTTCCTCTCTCGCCCAACTTCTTCCGTCTACTCTGGACTTACAGAACATCAATTTAAGGTATTTGTGCAATAAGGGTTGATTCTGTCTCCATTCACTCTGGTCTAAGTGGAAGTACTTGGAAGAAAAATACACTTACGTCGTGTTAAAATCAAGTGAGGAGAAAATTTGGACATTGCCCTTTACACATATAGGAGTATGAGTACATGCTGCAATATATTGCAGACCGCAGGTCTTCATAATTCGGGTTCATACCTCTGGCTGTGGCTATTAGCAGATCAGAGAAGGTGATACATGGCATTTCGTAGTGATGGAGGAGCTTAAGCATCTAAAATAATGTTCTGCAGTGTCTTCTGCCTTTGCTTTCAGGTGAAACATGCCACCATTCAACCTGACCAGCTTGACGCCAGCAACATTAATCCTGGCTGGCATCCCAGGCATAGAGAAGTCACACATCTGGATCTCGATCCCATTCTGCTCCATGTATCTGGCTGCCCTGCTATGAAATGGTGTCATGTTGTTTGTCATAAGGACAGAATGTAGCCTCCACCAGCCCGTGTATCTCTTCCTGTCCATGCTGGCCAACGCTGACCTGATGCTGTTGACCATGACTCTGCACAAGATGCTGGCTCTGCTCTAGTTCAGCGCCAGGGAGATTTCCTTTGGCACCTGCCCGACCCAGATGTTCTTCCTGCATTTCAACTTCTCAGCAGAGTCGGTGATCCTGCTGGCCATGGTGTTTGATCGGTATGTTGCCATCTCTTACCCCCTGCAGTACGTGGCAGTGCTGACCCAGTCAGCCATTGTCAAAACCAGGCTGGCGGCTTTGCTGAGGAGTTTCTGCATCATTTTACCGTGTATATTTCTTTTGAAAAGGATGCCGTTCTGCGGGCACAATGTCATCCTGCACACCTACTGCGAGCACATGGGCATCGCCCGGCTGGCCTGTGCCAACATCTCCGTCAATATCTTGTCTGGCCTCGCAGTGCCTTTTGCAGCAATAGCGGTAGATGTACTCATTGCTGTCTCCTATGTCTTAATTCTTCTGGCATTATTCAGACTCCCTTCCAGGACTGCCTGTCACAAGGCTTTCCACACCTGTGGCTCTCATGTCTGTGTTATACTACTTTTCTATACTCCTGCTTTTTTCACTGTTTCAATGCACCGCTTTGGTTGGGAAATCCCCCACCACATCCACATTCTGCTGGCCAACCTGTACGTGCTCTTCCCCCACTGCTGAACCCCGTCGTGTATGGTGTGTGGACACAAGAGATAAGAGAAGGTTGTGAAAGTGTTCATCTGCCCCAAGAGTCATTAGCTGCAAGAATAAGAGTCAGATGTTGCTATCAGAAAGTTATGAACACCTTGCGGGACTCCAAGTTCCCTGCCCTAAATGGTCTCTCTGCACCATTTCAGGCAACATGCCTAAGTAAGTCTTCTGCTATCTCAGTCAAATACAGAACACCCGACATCCCCGCATCGCTTTTCCCAAGAGTTTGTAGAAAATGTAAGACAAAGACAAAAGTCAGGATCTCCAATTGGTGGTGGAGGGAGAGTGATCAAAGAAACAAGAACCTACCCCAAGTGTGTCACTTGTGGGAAATCCCCTACAAGGTGGAGGCAGGCGGCTTTCACTGCAGTGTGACAATAAATCTACATCTCAGCCATTTTCTCTAGAGTCAGGTGAAAAGACATGCAATGAACTTGTTCTTCTGAATCACAGGTGTGCAATGGAGTTCATTTTAGGAATTGCTTCTTTATTAAAATTCGTAGTATTGAAAAAGTCTCCAAAAGGAGTAACACAGAAATGAAAGCAAGTGCTGCAAATTAGCATGCATGGGGTCTCTTTATTCCTTAGCTATGTTATTTCACCATACTTTGAGTAAACACATAGGTGAAAAACAGTTCCCAAAAGAACACCTGAAAATTTATTTTTAATAAGGTAGGCTATAATAGAGGAGGGGGATGCTTCAGAGACATCAGATCAGGCATCCCAGCTGTACCTTTGGCTCCAGAAGTGTCGGTCTCTGCTCAGGCAAACTCTCCCAGTGCTCTGCGTGTCCTGTCCTCATGGACCCCAAAAAGCTGCCCCTATGAGAAAGCTGCTGCCTCTACCCTTTTTAAAGAGGAGCTGAGAGTTCATTGACGGGTCAGAGCAAGACAGAATGAGGATGAGGTGGGATCACAGCTGCAGAGAAAGATAAGCTGCTTTCTTGCACTGGGAAAGCACAGGAGGGCAATGGTCCTCGGCCCTGGGACTGAACCTGCGAGATGGTGGCAGCACCTCCTGTGGCGCTGGAAAAGGGGAATGCAGCCAGGCCAGAGGGGAATGGGTCCTCCTTTCCACCTCTCCCAGGTGTGTGCATGGTCAGAGGTGAATAGCCTGGTGAGGCCATCGAGGTTCCAGACACCCTCCCTGTGGCTAAAAATGAGCAGCTTGAAAACTTCACCCCAATAGAGGATCCTTTCCAGATGTTTGTTGCTAACCAGATGTTTTTGCTGATGCCCAAATCCCACCAGCACCTCAGGGAGCTCAGTGCTGGGCAATCATTTTGGGGTACAACTGCCAGGGAGCCAGTGGAAGTCTCAGTGCTGCAATGAAGCGTCCTGCCTTTGGTGGCATGTGCCATCACCGCTGGCACTCAATGTACACCAAAGTCCTGTTTTCAGGTTTATGTGCTAAAATGGGAACATGACACGTGTGGACCACATCGTGACAAGACACAAAACGTGTGTGCAAAACTGTCCTGGAAAACCTTTGCCTCTCGCAATGAAGTGCCATTCCTCTAGTGAGAGATTAGCACTGACCTTCCCAGCAGCACTGAACTTCATCTTCCTGAGAGAACAGTGTGTCTGATGGCGGTGTACCAAGCTCTTTGGGGCCAAATCTCACCTTACCTTTTCTTGTCAATCAAAGAGCAAACCTTGCTGCCGTTAGCTGGGTGAAACCAGTCACCAGGCAAACGCATCCCCGTGTCCCTCGCTGTGTCAGAAGCACGTCAGTAAGTGAGGGTGGGCGAGACGCTTTCAACAGGCTCAGGGTAACCCGTAACCACTCTGGGATGACTGGGTGTCTGGCAGTGATGCTGCGAAACTGAGTCCTGCAACCAGCAAACAATGCACCAGCAGCAGCAAAGAAGAGCTGCACATACCAATGAGAATGGAGAGGGTAATTTCAAACTCTTTAAAAGAATGATGCACATCTTCTATGGGCTACAGACCTTCCATTTCAGGAATGAATAAAGGTGCATTCATAGGTTAGAGGAAACTCTGCCATCTAGAAAGTAGCGATTAACTAAGCATTGAAACAAATCATTGTTATCAAACCGTAAAAATATTCTTGCTCCAGAGTGGCTGCTTTCCTGGGGCATCTGGCCAAGAGCTTAAAAATCTCTTGGGCATCACATTGCAACAGCAAGTGGAGGAATCAGAGCAACGTGTTCCCCAAAGCAGAGCTGCAGACTTGGACAAAGGCTGCAGAGCATCTCGGAGCAGCAGTTGTATGACTGATTACATTTACTGTCAGCTCTTTTGTTGTTAAAATGCCCTTTTCATTTGAGTTCCTATATCTAAAAATAGCCAAAAAAAAATTTAATGCCATTCTAAGGTGGAACATAATAGTTTTCTTTCAGTAGTTTGACTTCATTTCTTGTTACTCAGAGATAATGCATGGGATTGTTATCTAGTGAAGAAATTATAAGTAAAAAATACAACCCATGTTACTTGTTTAAAGCTGGCTGTTATGAATCAGAAAGCTGATGTTTGCCTCCAAGTCAGAGGAGGTTCCAGTAGCAGGTGCATGTATAATTTATTGTTATCTCTATCGCAATGTGTATTTAATTCATCGTTATTTCATTGTTCATTTAATGGTAGCAGCTTGATGTTACGGTATAAATCATGGCTGTATTGTCCAAACTACGATAGTCACCTAACAAGAGACCCGGAGGGTTTGTAATCTCCACGAACCTGCCAGTTTATGAAGACAGAAGGAAAGAAGTGTTATTTATTCTCGTTTTGAGCAGCAAAGACAGGGTAAGTGATTTCCCTAAGGTATATCAAGCTTCAGAAAGCTAAAGGGGATTAAGGTCTTTCATGGTAAAGGCCTCTTTTTCTAAACGGGTGCTGCTCACACCCCTCTGCTCTCCCTCCCAGCTCTGCTCTCGCCGAATTCAACAACAAACCTCCCGCCGATGCCTCTGCACCAGCAAGGTGTGCTACTCCGTCGCCCGTGGCACAGCCGCCACGGGCTAAGGGTGCAAAAAAGATTTGTACGCCAAAGTCCTGTTTTCAGGTTTAGCGGCATATTTGCTAAAATGGCAACATGACACATGGACTGCATCACAAAAAGACATGAAACGTGTGTGCAAAACTGTCCTGGAAAACCTTTGCCTCCTGCAACCCAGGGGCATTCCTGTAGTGAGACATTAGCACTAACCTTCCCAGCAGCACCAAACTTCATCCTCCTGAGAAAGCATGTCTGAAGGTGTTGTGCCAAATTCTTTGGGACTAAACCTCACCTTACCTTTTCTTGGCATTCACTATGTAATTTTTTCTTTTCTTTTTATGCAGAAAGTCATATGAAAAATGTGTATTTTTAACTTTTAACTGCCCTTAGCTTGAAACTGATAATGATTACAAGCTTAAATACCCATAAAGAATATGTTTGCTTGAAGAAGCAGTCTCACTCAAGCATTGTTTAAGATGCAGTAAGAATAATTTTGCCATTCCTAATCTTCTACTAATACACAGGGATGATTGCACAAAGCGTGCTGCAAATCAGAAATCTGAAAGGGAGTCAGGCTAGTTCAAAAGGGAATCTGACAGCCTGTGGCTAAGGCTGCTGTCTCCATGGCTTGCAAGGGAGCTATTTTGTTTTGCTGCTTGAGCATCTTCCACTGTGTTGGAACCATAGAAATATTTCAGGCCATCTTTCACCCCTTACTGCCACTGGTTCATCTGAAATGGGGAGGAGAACGATTATGTTCACTGGAGAGGAGCCGAGGGGTGGCAGGCCAG
>WAAD01038780.1:0-26226 GCA_013389945.1 Fregata magnificens
TCCAACCTTAATGATTCTATGATTCTATAATCTCTTCTCAATAACTGATGAACAAACAGCAGCTAAGGCAGTTAAACCTGTGCTTACTATGAGAAGGTCTGCGATGGATAACATTGGTTAGGATCATTTTCATTACCCTCAACCTTCCAAAAAGCTGATATGGGGAAGCAGAGAGGGACACGCACTTCTGCTTACACACAGCTGCTGTTCTGTGAGCCTTTCCTCCCCGTCTGAAAAGGACTGAACATGGCCAGCGAGGAGTTGCTGCCACAGGCCAAAGAGATATTGGCAGGCTGAGTCCTGAGTGGCAGGAAGAGTCCAGGAGACACTGAAGTGATAGAAAGAAAAAAAAATATATATTTGAAGACACAGAAGAGGACTCTGTAGTTCTTTTTGCAACCAGAAAGGAAACCCTCTGCAAGGACACCCTATACAGGGCAGAATTATTTTGATAAATGTTGTTTATTGAATTTTCTCTTTTAAAATGTCACAGATGTAGCTCCATGTCTAACAAAGCCTAAATGCTGAGAATAAAAGCCCTAAGATGTGTCTGGGATCTGCTCCTTTAAAGCCACAGTGCAGGAAAAGCCATCTTAGAGAGGAGTCCATCGTGGGACTGATCACAGGCTCGTGATATGGTCGCATGACAAGTATGAAACTTTGCTACAGCTATTTATTTCATGTAACAATGAACATCTCTAGGTCTTAGCATGAATCAAAATGTGCCATGAATACATAATTACATGTTGTGAAAAGCTGAAAACAACTTTCACTCTACCATCCTGTTAAGGGTGTTTCCTAACGCTGATTTGGCCTGTCTCTCAAATATTTTACCAACTCAACTTTCGCGGCACTGTGAAATTAAGGCACAACTGATACCCTCCGGTAAAACCCAGCTCCAAGTCCTACATTGTCCTAGTACCTATAACCAACAGGCTTTAAAAAATGCTTACTGTTGGCATAACTCACTTCCCACTGGTGTTACAGGGCAATTTACCATTGAGTCCAAAAAGAGATTAATGAGACTAGTACAGTGAGCTTTGACAAATCCCATCCTATCTTTGTTTTCGATCTTATGAAGCAAGAGAGAGATCAGAGGAAATATTTGTTGCTAATCAAATATTGATTTATTACAATAAAAATTCTGGCCAATTATGACTATCTGCCTGCCGTGGTTTTGCAGGGCTCTTCTTGGCACCTGTGCCTGCTGGGATTTATTTTAGCACATCAAAGTGTCTGTCAGCAGCAGTATTTCCTCATATTGCTAACAGAATCAGTTCAACAGTAACTGCCCTTCAGCACATGTGCATAGAGCTGCCAAAATCATCCTAGCAAAACATTTCTCACCAAAAAAGACAAATTTGTGCAGGAAGGGGGAATAAGACAGAAAAAAAATAGGAAAAAAACTGTGGCAGCTAGAACCTAACTAACCTGGCAGAATTAATGAGCACTTGCTATAAAGTCTCTGCAGATTTTTTCTTATGACAAATATCCTCTTTTCAAAACTCAGAAGTTACCTGTATTGTTTTGCTTTTTGGCAGCACAATGTAGCCCTGCACCCTCACAGCTAAGTCACATTTCTGTAAACATCCTGACACAGACACCTTTAGGCAACATGGATAGTCCTTCTGCAGTCCGTGGACCATCTTGTCTATCCAGATAGCGTAGAAGGTGCTCTCTCCCCTCCATGGGCTCACTGTCTTGGCACCGTATGAAGTTGCCAGCTCTGCTGAGGCACCCCAATGGGTCTTAGATGATCTGGAGGTACAACCAGCATTGCCCGAGCCCAGGTTCGTAGCTCACACATCTGTTCTGAGCACGTGTCCTTTCAAAGATGACCTTGATGACATGCCTGAAACTGGGCCAAGAGCATCTCCTCACCTAATGTGTCAAGTGCAGGATGCCCTTAAGTGCTTGCAGAGTTAGGGCACTGCTTGCTGCAAAACATACTTATAATTTGAAAGCTTAACTGCTTCATACTATAAATAACTGGTTTCTCTTTTTCCCCATGACTGTTTGTACATTTCTTTAAGCTTCTCAGTTTAAAATAAATACACACAAAACCAATGCGTTCGAAGGTGCCAAACTGTGCATAAGGGAAAGGCATGTGCAAGAGTGCAAGCTATTCCTGAAAGTCTGACAGACTTACACAATGTTTTTCTTAGTTTAATAATAAATAATCATAACATTCAAAGCACACAGATTGCATTAACAAGCACAGGATGACATAGAAATATGCTCAGGTTTTTGGCTGCTGAGACTCAGTTACACAAACTATTTGACAGAACTGACAGCTAGAAGGAAGATGGGGATGCATCTTCTTGGATCATATGGGCCTTTCGTCTAATTCCTAACTACTGCAGGTGCCCCACATTTTTCCGCTCTCTTGTTTTGACCCATTTTAGTTGATATGGCTTCTGGAGTTTTGAGGTAAGGATCACAGTCAGGCATAGTCAGAAAAGTCCAGGGATTGCAGCTAAGTGAGGACTTTCTAATCCAGAAGAGAACCCAATATCTTGACCGAGGTGCAGCTGAGGCCAGGAGTTTGAGCAAGAAGGATGGCCTGAAGGTAGTTCAATGGTCAGGGACATTCGAAGACCATCAAGCAAGCAGCAAGACAAACACACACTCAGAAGCAAGTCTAGATGAAAAGAAAGCATGGAGAATGGAATATAACTGAGTCCAAAATAACAGACAGGTAAGCCATCATAAGAGAGAACAAGCCTTCCGCAGCAGAAGGCAAGAATAAAGAGGGATCTACAGAAATGCAGCTACAACCAAAGTAGTGGGTCAAGCAGCCAAGAGAAATTGCTCTTGGCTCTTGACAGGAGAGGTTGCATCAGGCTTCCAATGGACAAGAAAGACCACATTTTAGGCTCCCAGGTTCTTTGTTTTCTGAAGTCTTGGAGTTTTGTAGATCAGGGCACAAGCAGATGGCTTCTGGCTGCTTTGGACAGCATATTTGTTATTCTTGACAGCAAAGGAATTGACCCATCAGGGCCAGGCTGTGCCACTCTGGTTGAATTTCAATCCACAGAATTATGTTACTGTTCCTCTGAGTTTTGACTGAAGGCAAACACACCACGATGCACGCTTCTTCTAGTCCTACATCTTCTCACAGCCTTTCCTGTGTGTACAAAAGATGTTTTTATCTCTCACCTCTCATTCTGATGCTTATATACACCTCCGCTTTTCTGAGCTGTGCTTGCTTTATGACCTACTGC
Source organism: Fregata magnificens (assembly GCA_013389945.1). NCBI lineage: Eukaryota > Metazoa > Chordata > Aves > Suliformes > Fregatidae > Fregata > Fregata magnificens. Next base: position 3,225 of record WAAD01038780.1, read on the forward strand.
TCAGTCAGGAAGTTGGCAGGTGATTGCTGCATTCACATGAGGAATATTTCTCTTATCTGCAGCAAAACTGCCCTGGAGATTTTTGTCTAGATTGCACCTTTTGCATGGCTTTATCTATCATTTGGGTTTAGCCAGGAAATCCAGATTATAGTAATGGTGCACACTGCATAACAGTATAGTTAAAACAGTCCTGCAGGTGTGCGGGATACCTATGAATGTGTCTGGTCCCCAAGAAGGCAAAGGGAGGATTTTCACCAGTGCTGGATTGCCTTCTGGGTCTGGATTTCTCAGTGAATTTGAGGAGCTAACGGGCAATGAAGGGTACTTGCCTCAAACAACAGAGCCCATCAGGTGTGGAGGGGAATGCTCTGGAGAGGGATCAGGGAGGCAGGAATACTTTTGCCTCCAGAAGTAAACGTTCAGAGTGATATCATACTCTGACACTGTGGTGGCTGCAGCTGGAAAACATTTTGTTGCTTTTTAAATGTGAAAGTCATTGTATAGTTATATTTCATAATCATGCACACCTTACATTTTTAACGTTGCCAGGAAGACTGTTTAAATATCGTAGCGCAGAGGGAGTGTTTGCAATAATCCTGTCTCCTGAAGAGACACAGCCCACAGAGCTCAGGATGGTCTTTACTGCCAACTCTCCTTTTAGCAAATGAATTTCCCTCTGTGGGGGGTTGGGGCTGTGCTGGAGAAGTTTCAGAGAGGGATGATAAGACATTTCTCCACCAGAATTACAGTTAAATAAAATTTGGTATAAACTCAGTATGTCTAACTTAACAAATACCATCTCATCAGTTCTGTTATCTAGTTTGTTACAGTTATCAAAGTTACGCATACACACACACACGTGTGCTTTGTATAATTTTTTTTTACATTTTAAATTACTGAGAACAGAAATAGTACATTAAAGTCCAGATTTTGCAATCAGTGCCTTTTACAGTAATGTTTCCCCCTACTGATTTCATACTGTTAATGCTCAGTTGTACCTTCCATGTGTTTATGAAAGAACATATGTGCACTATTGTACACTAGATTTATATAACACTTTGAATATAAAGTTGACCAGACAACAAGCTTGTTTGTATTTCATGGTAGCTCTGAATGTTTTGAGCTGTAGTGTGGAACATAACCAAACCGCACTGGATGCTTTTTGCAAAAACTGAATCCCATAGTTCTGGGTTCCCCCCCACCACTCCAAACAAAATTTAAGCTTTTCCTGCATGCAGCCTTATGGTTACAGCATTCATCTAAGCTGCACAAAGTCTTCTTTCTATTCCTTAGTCTGAATCAGCACAATTTTTCACCCTGAATGACTGCAACTCCGAGGGCAAGGATCTGGACCTGCATTTTTTACATCCAAGGCTAGTGTGCTAACCCTATGAGTTTAAGAAAACAGAAAGGAGACCTGTAACTAGAGGTGCTCCCCAGCGGTCTGTACTGGGTCCAGTCCTGTTCAACATATTCATCAATGACCTGGATGAAGGGATAGACTGTACCCTCAGCAAGTCTGCTGACAATACCAAACTGGGAGGAATGGCTGATACACCAGAAGGCTGCGCTGCCATCCAGCGAGGCCTGGACAGGCTGGAGAGCTGGGCTGAGGAGAGCCGAATTAAATTCAACAAGAGCAAGTGTAAGGTCCTGCACCTGGGGAGGAACAACCCCATGCACCGGTACAGGTTGGGGGTTGACCTGCTGGAAAGTAGCTCTGCTGAGAAGGACCTGGGAGTGCTGGTGGACAGCAAGTTGACCATGAGCCAGCACTGTGCCCTTGTGGCCAAGAAGGCCAACGGTATCCTGGGGTGCATCAAAAGGAGTGTGGCCAGCAGGTCGAGGGAGGTTATCCTCCCCCTCTACTCTGCCCTGGTGAGGCCACATCTGGAGTACTGTGTCCAGTTCTGGGCTCCCCAGTTCAAGAAGGATAGGGAACTGCTGGAGCAAGTCCAGCGGAGAGCCACATAGATGATCAGGGGACTGGAGCACCTCTCTTGTGAGGAAAGGCTAAGAGACCTGAGTCTGTTCAGCCTAGAGAAGAGAAGACTGAGGGGGGACCTTGTTACTGCTTACAAATATCTGAAGGGTGGGTGTCAAGAGGATGGGGCCAGACTCTTTTCAGAGGTGCCCAATGACAGGACAAGGGACAATGGGCACAAATTAGAACACAGGAAGTTCCAGCTGAACACGAGAAAAAACTTCTTTACTGTGAGGGTGGCAGAGCATTGGAACAGGCTGCCCAGAGAGGTTGTGGAATCTCCTTGTCTGGAAATATTCAAAACCTGCCTGGACTCAGTCCTGTGTACCCTCTTCTAGGTGAACCTGCTCAAGCAGGGGGGTTGGACAAGATGATCTCCAGAGGTCCCTTCCAACCCCAACCATTCTGTGATTCTGTGAAAGATGTGGAAACATCACTAAAAGGAATACACAGCTCAAAAAAGTTATGGTGTGACATGACATTGTATTCTGGCTGAAACCAACTCAATCAGAAATGTTCCTACTGGTCCCTGTATGGGACCTGTAGAGTGCTGAAGGCACCTCCTGTAATCATCAAGGGTGGTTATTGAATTGCAGACCATGAAATCATTTATAGGATAGAGTGCAGGCACCAGCTTCTCAGCTGGTGCTATTCTATCAGAATAGGTCCATGCATTTATACCAACTGAGTATCCAACCGAAGGTGTCCACCTGTTTCTATTGTTTATTAAGCCAGAGGATGAAATGCAGATATTTTGAGGAGGAGGTATACACCCTATATTAAGTATGAGTAGCCCACAAATGCTTGCTTGCATCCCTTGTGTATTCACTTGGTGGCAGATTTATAGTGTCCATTCAGGAGCTGGCCCAACTTTGAGAAATTTGCCAAACCATGACTCTCAGCTGGGTTCAGCATTTCAGTCAAAAGCAACTACACTCTAAAAGCTGCCAAAGTTTGTTGGGGAAAAGACTCCACATTCTGCCTTAAAATAAGTTACAGAGAAGGAAAAATGCAGCTCGGGGCTTTCATCATTCATTCATGGTGTACGGACAGGAGTCCTTAGCATGCTGGAACAGGTCTTGGAGGAACACAGTTTTACAGTCAGAGTAAATTAGAAAGAAAATGGATAAAATCCCCTCATAGTTCACTGTTAAAGAATAATCATACAGCATCTGCCTTCATGTCTATAGCTGCACTACAATGAAGGACACACTCAGTCTCTCAAACATACATTGCTGGCATGGTGTATCATCTTTTACCTCTCAAGCTGATCCTTCTGCCTCAGTTAAGTAGTCTTCCATTGACATTTTCTGTTTCAATGCTGTAGGAGCTTTTGATGACATTGGCTGTTATGGGACTTCCAAAACTCAGATCTTGTTTAATATGAGGACAATCTGATTTTCTGGTATCTTTTCTTTTACACTTATCCTTAAATTGTACAGAGTTTCTAAAAGGACTCAGACCCCCTTAATGGAGATGGATTTCTCTGGAGTTCCAGTCTGCTCCTGTAAAGCTCAGAAAGCATGGATTGGGGGGAAGAGGAAGGCATTGCTGAAAATGTACCATTTCTGAAATTCACCCTCTCATTTACTTACATAAAGGTGAGGCGATATTGCTGAAATATTTTTAAAATCTCACAAATTCAAAACTTTGCACTTTAATCTCTTTTTTAATAGATCCTTCTGTCTGTGAAGCACCAGTAACCTTTCCTCCTAACTTAATCCTCATTTTACCTCATGCATTTATTTATTTATTTTATCTAGCTGGGTTTTTTTTAAATGTCACCTGTTATGAGGAAGGTTGTTAACCTGTTACATATCAGTTGGATCATTATATCCCCCGCACCTGCTCTTGGTAATATTGCAACTCTGGAATTGGTAGTAAGTCATTACAGACTTATTTTCCCAGATATTTACTTCTGTCATGATGCTGTTACAACACTGCCTGGCAGCTTTCAAGCAGTCCTGATTTATATGTTGGGTCACAAAAACAAAAGGCAGAGTTTCCACAGGAACATCCTGCAGCTCTTAAATGTGACCAAGCCTAGGCTGAAGGATGCAGAAGATAACATCTCCCTACCATCTGTGCAAAACTAATTTTGTCGAAGACAGCAGACCTGACTGATCTGCTCATGCTCCTCTGTTTGCATGCACCACAGCGTGCATGGGTGTGAATATGGACACAGGATCTGGCATGTGTCTACAAATACAGGTATGTATATATGTATCTATCAAAAGCCACCCTAGTCCTCTGAGTTCATTCTGGCACTGAAAGAAAGATATACAGGGATTTTGCGAGGCTGCAGCTCCTCAGCTTCCTCCTTCTTCATCCCCATGCCTACTGCTCGCAAGTGCAGAGTCTTGCATTCTCAGCGAGCAGAGGTGGTGTTAGCAGCGAGGGTTAGCTGGTGCTGAGGAAGGGCAAGTGTGGCCTGAAGCTTGCATGCTGTGTTCGCTCCTCTGAAGGGCTACAGCAGTAAAACCCCCAGGTCACGGCATTTGTCGCAATCTGAAATACTCTCCCCACCATGCCACTTTAAGGTCACTGTCAGCAGAAAACAGGAATCAACTCCTTCAGCCAGTAATGATTCCCTCCCTGTGCTCTGGCTGGCTTGGTAGTAAGCCTCTGTGCTGGGTCTTGATGCATATCTGTGATTTAAGGCTGCTGTCTACTTCTTTGTTACTCGTCAGCACTTGGCAATTGTCTTTGTGTTTGTGTAGCATCACCAGCATCTGTTTGGATGATATTGCAGAATAGGGTAAAGCATGGTCAATAAATCTGCAAAGGCTTTTTTCTATTAGCCATCACAAAAATATTCAAAGTGTTGGCAAGCAGGAATCAAAAGACTGATTCAGAAATGTGGGGCAACCATTAAGAACTTGCTTAAATACAAGTATATGTTTAAATGGCCTCCTGAACCTGGGCCTAAATATTTGCAGATTGAATCTGAGTTGATTAGTACCAATAACCATGTTAAATTTCTGCTGAGCCCATAATAAGTTCCTCCTTAATAGTGTGGGAAGGGAGTAGTGTACACTCACTCCTTATTCAAACACTTATAAAATTACTTTGATTCCAGAACTAATTAACTGGACTGTATCTTAATCATTCCTACTAGTATCATACAGACGTAAGCAAACTATCATATGATCCCCAACCAGCCTGATATATTTCAATTTAAACATAACTTAATAACTGCAGTATCAATTAGTTAAAATGTAAATAGGAAAAAACATTGTATGGAGAGATCTTATTTTAAATATAATCCATTAAGTAAAAACTGCTATTCTAATTAGTAATAATGTAGAACAATTAGGAAATAAAATTTGATTGGTACATTGGAATTTAAACTTAATTACTAACTGCTATTCTAATTAGTAAATGCCATACATTTCGTGCAGTGTTTTGTCAGGGAGAAGTGCATGTACAGTAGAGATGATGGTGAGGAAAGAGGCACGAGGAGAGCTGAGCTGAGTAGTGCAGAGCAGAGGAGTTCAGCCAATGTCAAGCCCAACATCCCGCATCTGAACCAGCACTGACCTTACAGCAGGAAAGGTTCAATCTCGCTAGAAAAACTTGATGTGAAGGACAATTTGCGGTCACCTTCAGGCAATCTCTTCCTATGGTTAATTACTTCCGGTGCCCAAATGGAGTGCTTCACTTTGACATCTACAGTTTTCTGTTCCCATATCTGGACCAGCAAATTTTGGTAAGCTAGGGAAAATAATTGTGGAAGTCAGCTGGATTGGAGAGCTCAGCGTTTTGTATTAGGAAGATGCAAAGCTGTCCTAGACACAAAGGCACTAAAACTACCACAGGTCTGCACTCTGATGAAGGGGAGGAAATTAGAGGAAGGAACTTGAGACCTAGCTGGATCAATAGCCTTCTCAAGAAAGATATTACAACATTTCTTTTAACAGGAGAAGGGAGGGGAAAAAAACCCCATTGGTTGTTGTTTCTGTTGAACGAGCCATAATAATTTCACCATCTCTTTCCTGGAAAAGAGTTCATTTGAACCCCTTGTTATGTACACATACTTAGCACCATACTCCATTGTATTACTTTGCATTTATTGACACTGAATTCTGTCTGCTGTTTCATCAGCCAGTCACTTAGCGTCTTCAACGCTTCACTGGCAATTATAGTTTTGTGTTTCTGGAATGGCTTATAATTATCAGGGAATTTTGTTGCTTCACAATCACCCCTTTTACAACCACCTGTGACTATGCAGAACATACCAGGTCCTAGGACTGATAACTGCTGAATGTCCATTGTATAGACTGGCCATTTATTCTTCACTTCATTACTTATCTTTTAACAGAGGAAAAAAATTGTATTAGGAATAAATTAATTACAAATAATTAATACATAGGAAAAGTATATATAAATTAATTAACCTTTCCTCTTATCCCGTGATAGCCTTAAAGGACTTTGGTGAAAGAGTCTTCATCAAAAGATTTTCAAAACCCAGTGCTTTGTATCGACTGGATTCTCCTTATTAATATATATGTTGCTACAGAAAGCTTCAACAGATTTGTATGGTAATAACTTCCTTTTATAAAAACTACATAGATTTTTTTTTCCCATACTGTATCATATTTATCCAAACGTCTACTCATTCCCTTCTTAATTACAGTTTACACCAGATGCTCCCAGACTTCACTTCAAAAACATATGTTGTATTTGCCACTTTCCATTCTCCTGGTACCAAGGGCTACTTAAGGAGTACATGAAAACGACACAGCTGGTAGGTCAGCACTTTCATACTTGAATTCCTTTACACCTCTTGTGTGAATATTAGTTAGCTTTTGCAATGGGTTATTCTTCTTGGTAATTCATTTGGAAACCTTTTCTATCAGTAATTTAATTCGAGAGAGATTATCAGAAAGGCACCCCAGAAAGAGGTGTTGCAAAGTGGGAAAGCTCCCTTGGTTCCATCAAAATGATTTTTTTAATGGCTTTTTATTACATAGTCTGATCTTCTCTGAGTGCCCCCGATTGTATCTCAATCATTTATTATTCCTACAGAGTAGATGCCAATATCTCTATTTCTGATGTGTTTGGGAGATGGAAAATATTCTTTTGCATTTAGCAAACTCGGCTTTTCTTCCCCCTTCACCCCTTTCTTTTGGTTCTTCTTATTAGCATTTAGCATTTAACTTTCCAGAATTTGGGCATGTCTTTTTGTGTGTGTGCATGTGTGTTGAAACATAATTTCTATCTTTCCGTAGTGGCTTCTTTTACTACAAAGTTTGACTGTAATCCTTTTAATTTTCTTTTTCTGATGGATAATACACATTTGCTTTGAGTCTACTTAAAGCCTTTATGCTATAATCCAAGAATTTGACCCTTTTGACTGCTTCTTTTATGTATTTATTCCTGCTTGGTTTGCCTAGATGGCTAGAGAGTAAGCTTTTTCATTCTTTCTCATTGTTTTTTAATTCCCCCTTTTGAAGTTAAAAATGAAGCAGCAAATTGTCTGTTCCTGGATGCGAAGGTGGAGAAGCAAAACACTAGCATGCATCCACCGTGGGCAGTGTGGGTGTTTCCACTGGTCAAAGTCTTCTCAAATGGGTTACACAAATATCAATCAGGAATTTTATCAGGATGACTGGGTTGGCTTTGAGGTGAGGATAGGGACTAGTTAATCATAAATGGTTCCCTGCAACGCTGTTTTTCTGCAATTTTACAAAATATATGAGGGTAATAAACACCAGGGAGAAAGAAAAGCCTCTCAAGCTGAGGGCTAAGGCTGGTACAAGAACAAATGCATTTAAGTGATGAATAAATTAAGCCTGGCAATTAGAAGATGGTTCATGTCTGTCAATGACAGATTTTCGCCCAGAAGAGTAGGTTAGGAAAACGTTAACTAGTTTTAATAGGGGGATCCCTGAATCTATGGGAAAGATCACAAGACTTGCTTTCTATGACAGCAAGGACTCAATTTGATAACTGAGAAAGATCTTTCCTAGGTGCCTCAGGATATTTTTGTTCCCTTTTCTGTTGGATTAGAGGATCTTCCCCTATGAAAAACTTTTGTGCTTGCTCCCCAGCTTGAAAGGGGATTCAAGATCTGATTCCATTTTGGCCGTGACTTTGGCAACATAATTCACCACTGTGAGGGAGAGAAAAAAAAAAAAAAAAGGCTGCCTTTGTTAGTACCGAAACTGCCACTTGATAATTTCACTTGATGTTCCTGGCTCCTGAGTTAAAAGAACAATCAACTTCCTCCTCTCCACCAAACTCACATTTCTATAGATTTCCCTCGTACGTCCCCCCAGACACCTTCTTTTTCCCACACCAAAGATCTTTAAGCCATTTAATCACCCCTTACAGAAAGCCGTTCCATACTACTGATAATCCTTATTGCCTTGCTTTGGGTGTTGCCCAGCTCTGCTAGATCATTTTTGAGCCAGACAAACTGGAATTGCATGCAGCACGCAAGATGTAAAAACACCATGCATTTAAACAGCAGCCTGGGGGTATTTTCTGTTCTCTTTCCCTAATAATTTTTAGCATAACTACTAACGAGGACTGAGCAGATGTTGAAGCTTCAAGACCTCCTTCCTTACTGGCAGCAGTCACTTCAGAGCCCATAACTACATGTGTAAAGGTTTGAAGGTTTTTTTACCCCATGCAGGGCTGTTGTTTCCAATGTGTTTTTCACATCCTACAGAAAAAAAAGCCTTTGAGTCACCTTGATTGGCAAAATGTCATCTGCAGCATATAATTCCCTGCCTGATACATACCAGAAGCCACTCACAGATAGACAGCTGCATCCACCCAGTGCTCCAGACATCTTAACAACCTGGAGTTGGGATATTTCCCTATTGCTATACCCTCTCAGGTTTCCATTCAAGAAAGTCCCATAAGCATCTGCGTAATACACTCTTGTTTTAGCTAAATATTTAAGCACAAAGCTACCATTACACACCTAACAAATCCTTTTATCTTCAGCGGGGTTTCAGCATTTGCTTGAATTTAAGTATAAACTTTGGTATTTTGCTGAGTGGAGATACCTTCTTGAACAAAGCTTTTATTGAATGAATTAACTAAATAAACCCAGATTTCCTAAATCCTAGGCTTTCACCTCCTGGAAATGGGTTGAGTGTGTGCATGGCTTAAGAAATGAACAGACGCTGAAGATGCCCATCAGAATTATTTTATGCCAGGAAGTGCAAATGCTGCCTTATTTGTCCTACACCTTCTCAAGACATGAGTGCCTCACCCAGGTCAAACTTCACTAAACAAGAGATGCAGACTGAGGGGAGGTCTTGAAGACAAAGGCAGTAACAGCAGGCCATCAGGTGCACACATTGCCATTACCAAATTTGAATCGAGGTAAAACATTGGCCTCTCTTGAAAAAGCTTCTCTGACCTTGGCTTAATGCCACAGGAGCCCCTTGAGGTGCATGCACATCAGATTAATTGCACTTGCAGTTTTAAAAAAAAGTAATTATTGAGCTTTAGATTTTCTCTGATAAGTCGGTATTAAAGCCCGAACACGGCCCTGCAGTTCTGCCTGCCCTTTGGTTGGCAGAGCTATGTCATCTGACAGTTTGTGTTTTACCAGGGAAGTATTTCTTCCTGGTCTTATTTCACTGCCCAGGATGTGGAAAACTGCACCCTGCTTTGGGACTTGCCGTAGTACAGAGCAGGGAGAGAGTCTTACCGCAGAATTTCTGAGTGCTGACACCACAGTACAATGGCAGTTGGCATAGAGAGCGCAAAAAGCTTACCAAGAAGGAAGGTGTTGCTGTGACTGCCAGCTCACAGCCTGCATTAGGTTACATATGTGTATATTTGAACAACTATCAACCTGTCTTGCCAGTGTTACACAGTGCCTTCATTTCCAAAAACCTCTCCAAACTCTTTTTTTACTATGTATTTTGACAGCCTCTAGTACAACATGGTTTGAGCCCCTGACCTCAGCTCTTACGTAAAAATAGCGATCCAAAGACCTAATGGGTAATCAACAGGTCCCTGCCAAGCTGGTAAAGCTTTTTTGCAAACTGCCTGGGAAAGCAGGGGCACAGGGAAGCGGGGGTAAGGGACTTGGTTACAGTCACATCCTGAATTAGTGTTTGAGGGAAAAACATTACCTGCCTGTTCTGGGCTATACGAATTGCATTTCTCCTCCATCTGCATGAGCCAAAATTACAGTTTGTCTCATACAGTGGACCTGAAATAAGCAGAGTGTTCACAGTGAACGGCTTCTACCATTAGGCCCTAGTGAATAAGTAGCGTTTGTTCCTAGAAAATGATGGTCATGTCCTCTAAATACCCTTTGCTGTGATATATTTTGATTAAGCATCCTGAAGAGTCCCCTGATGAAGAGTCACCCTGCCCTCATGTCGCACTAAACACTGCAAGAACATCACAGCTAATTTCAGCTGTCAAAAATTAACTGCCTAGTCACAGCAGTCACCTGGGTACGTTGCACTCAGGGGAGATTCAGGGCTCAGGCAGACTTCATTGCCCCCAGAGCTACCTGCTTCTCTGCAGGAGAGGGTGATTCATCCTACCCTAAAATAGGTATGTAAACCAGGGATTTGCATCATGCTCTGGTAATGCTCTTCTCTCCTCCTCAGCTCTTGATGACTCTCAAGGGAACCCAGATACCCAGCACTGACCGACCCTGGGGCCAGGTGACTAAAATAATTCAAGATAAATCCCATGCAATGAGCTTTTTCCCACCCCAAGCAGCCAACTGTCTAAATCAGGCAGATCTTCAGAAGAAAGCTTTGTGGCTGTCAGGTCTGCTCCTCTGTGCAAGACAAATGCCATCCTTCCTTACAGACAGGGCTTGCAAGTAATTGCATTTCAGACAAGATTTTCTACCCTTGTCCCTGCTGAGCCGCGAGGTCATGTTCTCATTTCAACATACGACAGAGCGTGGCTTTGGCATGTTCTGTGTGGAGTATATTTGACATGTTAATTGATGCCATTTGTTAATTAAGAAGGATAAATGATGACAGGGAGAGGGGAGGAGATCTTATAAAGAATAACAACCTTGTTCAAAAGCAGCTAATAAGATACCGAGTTAAAAATGTGTAAGAGCTTGCAAAAACGTCTAAATGTTTTTCAGAAATCAGGTGCTGCCTGTCTTTTCCTTATTGCAGAAATGTCAGGGAGCTAAATTCATCAGCGACTTACAACATGTGCTCTTTACTCAGGGATTTTCTAGCAGAAAAGGCCATGCATCCCTGGGTTAACCAACAGCCGGCCTCCTGCCATGGCATGGATTAGCACTCACCGTTCCCTTTCTCTCTCCACTTGCTGTTACCACAGCTACCACCAAGGCGGAGGACATGGCTGCGCTATTGCCAGGCTCAGCCTGCCTGGACCAGGCTGGACCCCAGCTTTGCACGGGGAGACGCCAGGCAGCAGTGAGGAAGAGGAAAGCAGAATCGGTGGCATGATGCTCAACACTGATCCCCCTTTCAGATGCACCACCAGCTGTGTTTGGGGCTTGTTTTCCTTAAATACTGTGTGTGTGCTACACAAAGCCCCTTAATAGAGAAGAACAGAGCAGCGTCTGTTAGCCAGGAGGGTGGCTCTGCAGAATAGCAGATCTGAAAAAGCCTCGAGTCTAGCTCCTTTCCATGCAGACGCACATTTAAGCAGAGACAGGAGGAAAGGCCAAGCAGAGGCTGGAGAGGAAAGAAAACCAATTTGCACCAGCTGGCGTAGAGAGTGTGGAGAAAGGCTGTCACATCCAAATTCCCAGCGCCAGATCCTGTGAACCAGAAACCCCCCCAAGCTAGGTATTTTGCACCGAGCAGAACTTTTAACGCCTATCAAGAGGCAGACTGCCCTTCCTCTCCAGCTTCATCTAGACTTTCCTGCGCAGTTTGAATTGGTACTTCTGCCTCTCCCTCTTTGCTTGATTGGGCCAGGCTTGACCGAGGGATGGTCCCATTGCCATATTGCATCACCCAGGCTCATCTCCATCTTTCTGATCTCACCCTCTCTCCTCTCCTGCTCCTCTGCACACCCCAGGAGAAGCACTGTGTGGAGTATAGCTTAAGTCCTTGCACGTGGTAAAGGCTAGAAAAGCTACACAGGTATGGGAGTTATTTGTTATGGTCTCTAATGAGCATATGATGTATGTCTCCTAGGATGAAAGGTGAGATAGTTTACAGAGGGTCTCCGCATCCAGGAGATTAACAGTGAAGCTGCATTTTCAGAGTATACGGCAGAGCACCCAAAAGATCTCGACTCCCTGTTCTGGCTCTTCTAGGGAGTCTGGGTTACACCTTCAGCACGTTTCCTACCTTCCCCAGCCCTCAGTTTCCCTTGGGGAAGGGTGGGTGTGTGGCAGGGGAGGCAACAGTGAACATCACTGCAGCCCCATCTGGGGCTCTCAGATGAGCACCAGCACTGGGGTGGTGGCAGGGGTTTCCACCTGCAGGTAGACTGCAAAATTGCTAGAAAAGTTCATTTTCAACTTTCATTTAAAAAAACCTTTGAAAAGTTTGGGGAGGTGATTAATCCCAGCTCCAAATTGGCGCAGGATGACCGTTTGTGGGGTTTTTTCCTATTTGTTTTAGGTTGTTTACTCAAAGTATGCATTTGTTTACCTTGTTCTTTTCCACTCCCTGCATCTGTTCATTTGTTTAAGTACAAGCCTCCTTGTTTTCCACTTCTGCTTCCTCTCATTACAGTGGAGCATCTGTAGCACTTAAAAAAATAATCAATCAAAAATAATCTTATACCATGGAGAAGAAAGTTTTCATAAAGTATGAGTGAAGAATGATTACTGTCTGCATAATCCCTTTTATTACTACTATTTGTTTAGGCTCCAGCTTGACAACAATTCTGGATGCCCTTGACAAATATTTTTGGGGAAAAAAGAGAGGACGACAACCTAAAAGAATACCAAAGAATCAGCCCTCCCTGAAAATCAAGGAAACAAGATTATTGTCTTTCCCTCCGTTAATTTCAAAACCAATCTTGAGATGGGGATAGCCTGCAAAAGTTTAGGGTCTTCCCTGCTAGCCAGAAATCCCAAGTCAGGATGAGCCTGGCTAGCTGTGACCTGACTGCAAAACCTCTGTGGAAAGCTCAGATGGGCAGGTTCATGCAGTGCTCATGGGAAATGAAGCATCACTGTCACCTCCACCAGCTCCCCCTCCTTGCCAAAACTCTCCTGTCTTCCCTTCTTCCTTGACCAGCAGCTGCTGGGGGCTCTCAGAGTCCATGCCCTCTTCCCTCCCAGCAGGAGGGGAGCCAGGGAGAGCAGCCCTGCACCCCTCTGCCTCCTCGCCTGTGCAGCAACTGCAGCTCTCACCAGTTATTTGCGCTGAGGAACCTCATCTGACCGAGTGACATTTGGAGGAAATTGTCTTGTTGATTAAAAGAAACACGTAATGTCTGGGGAAAAGATATCACGAGCGCATAAGGGGGTGACACAAGGCCGAGTGTCCTCTTGCTGACTAACGGCTGCAGGCAAGAACGATTCATTAACGTAATCACACAAAGTTTCATGATAACGCAGGGGAGTTTTGCACAAGTGATTAAACTGAGCAGCAGGTAGATGAACCTCTGTCAGCTTTTCCAGCAACTGCCTGACTTGCTTCCAGATCCAAGTTTAGGTCTAAGAGGTGATCCTATTGCCAGCAATCCATCACAACTGACTCTGTATCACACACACCACATCCTCAGCTTGGCCTGACCCTCCAGCTTATCTATTTTATTCTGCATCCACTGCTTTCAAGGATTTTTGAACTGCGACTCATTACAAGCCAAGGCATATGGGGCGAGTTCCTATTGATATTTTAAAGTAATAAAAACATAATATTCCATTTGCTCCCTAGGATGCGGTCACAGACTGCACTAAGGTCTTATTTATTAGTGACATGGTTAATGGTACAAGTTTGGAAAAATGCGTCTGCCCTAAGCTGCACCTTCTGAGGCTCAGGATGGTGAGGCCTTGGCAGGGCACACAACTCCACAGCTCACCTCTCCTGGCCCTTCGGGTCACTGTGGGCACAGCCTGGCTTGTGCTGGTGCATCCCTGGTCCTAGCAACTTCTGCAAGTTGCAGCACACTCACGTTGGCCCCAGCAAGCCCTCAACATGGCTTTTCACACCAGCGCAAGGCATCATTGGGCAAGAATGAAGAGGGAGCCCTCAGCACTGCATCTTTGTGTGCTTTTTTGCACCAAGGGGAACAATTTTGGCCCTTTAGTTTGCACCAGCCTGGAAAAGAATGAGCTCCCTTTCACCGTCTCTCCCCAGTGTTACTGTAATCTGATAGATCTTAAAAAAACAAACCCAAACAAACAAACCCCAAATAAAAACCAAACCCAAAAAACCTACCGCACAGCAACACTGCTTGGACATCATGGCATTAGGAAACCCCAGTGCCTACATATTCATATTCATATTCAGAGACAGAGCATCTGGGTTGAATTGTAGGATGGACCAGTGCCTTGTGAATAAAAATAAATGGCAGCAGATCCTCTGTGTCTGTTCCTGCCTGTTTACTCAGACATTTCTTTCTCCTCTCACCAGACATAAGACAGAGAAGAGTTTCCACAACACAAGATAATCCTTGCTGCATAAAAGTACTGTTCCTCTAATTAGCAGAGATGTTCATGGCAGTGAATAGAGGAAAGCTTTTTTTCCCCTGCCCTATTCTGCTGTAAAGATATGATATCATTTAGAACATCACTTAATTAAATACTAGAAATGAGGACACTTTCGAATTGAATAATTCTTTTCTCCAACAATTCTTTCCAGTGTTCAAATATTGGTCAGAAAAAAAATCTAGCCTTGTCACAGTCATCTGGTACTTAATTGGTTTTTTATTTAGTTCAGTATTAAAGCATGAACTTTGAGGAAAAAATTAATTCATTGCTCTCCAGTTTGGACAGCTCGCAATGAGTAATTGTGCAGAAAGAAAGAAAACAGGCCCAAGTCTTTGTAAAGCCCAACATCTGATCTCAGTATCACCTATCATCCTTTACAAAACTCTAGCTGACACAGGAGATACATCTTTTCTATGTTAGCATTGAAAAGCAAACTGAAGGTAGGATTTTCAAAGGCACTTACTTCTTGCTGCTCTCTCTTGATTCCCATTGAAACCACTGGTAAAAACCTTTACTCCCTTCCCAGACACCAGGGCATGCCAAGCATATCCAAGCACCCCACATACATAAAAATCAATAACTGCTTGTTTGTATCATCTTGATTGTGTCAGGTCAATGATGTGGAGACCCAAAGGTCATTTTGACCAGCCCAATCCACTGGGGGTACTCCTCCCTTCCAAGTTGCCTCTTTAGTCCACAGCACAGCTCTTCTCATGGTGCCGTTTGCTCAGGAAGCAGAGGAGATCCTGCTGGTGCCTTTTCTCCTTTCAGCTTTGCTCCAATTTAGAGAGCTACAGAAGAGGACAACCAGGGTTTCCCAAGGCAGGATAAAGGAGCAATGGGATTGCTTTAGGCTGCTGCAGTGCATAGGGCAGCACCAACTTCCATGCCAGGGAGTCGACAGAGCTACCAGGGCCGAGCTGGTGACTGCTGGGAGTCAGCTGCAGGAGATGGCAGGGCATTTAGGGGCTGGCCCATGGAGCCATCATTGCACTTTTTTAGACAGCAGGCATGGGCATAAGCCAGATCTGTTGAAAAGTCAAAACAAGACTTGTATTGGCACCAGGAACAGAGGGCTCAATACACACCTGGTGCATTAGGAAGATACATGAAGCAGGGGATGAAGGACAAAGACCATCTCAGGCATCCCAGCAAGCTGAGAACTTGATTTTAGAGAGTGACTGCTGTCCCCATCCTCCCCTTGTAACTGTCTTGCACAGATCTGGCACAGGGATGCTAGTCCCCATCAGTGATGCCCTGCAAGCAAGGATGGTTGAAGGGAAGTCACGTGTGTGAGACTGTCTTAGCTGGAAAAAACCCTGACAGCACACACCCCTACGAATGTGCTTTTAGGAGAAAGGCATGGCTTTGGCCAAGTGCTAAAACTGGGTTAGCGAAGACAAGGCAGGTCATGATTTCTGCACACCAGCAGATTGCTGAGTCTATTGAAAACTACAGACTATCTTGTTTTACTTGGCTGGTTATCAGACAGTAGCTAGCGTGCTCTGGGGACAACACTTTTCCTAGTGAGGGGAAGGAAGGGGGAGAGCAAGGCACAAAAGGATGCTGCAGAATCAGTGGAGAGTTAACAGACAAGGAGATCGCAGTCTCTTCATTAGCACCAAATAAGAGCAGTTTTGAAACACATGAAACACTTTGAGCCTTTGGCTGCACCATCTGTTTTGTCCGGCTAAATTGTCATATTAATCATCTTTACTCCTTGTGAGTAATTCCCTTAGGGAAAATCTACTGAGCATGTTTAAATTTATTAAAACTATCACAGTTTATTAATTCATACCCAGTGTCTTCAGCCTTACGCACCTTGTGATGGGGAGAGAAAAACAGTGGTGATCGCAAAATGGTTTCTCCCATCTCTATACCTCCCAGTGTTATTCGTGGCAGTAGTGGGTGTTGGTGGTGCAGTGACATCTCATGCATGTCCACTGCAGCGTGCCAAGCACTGTACCAGCACATCATGTTTCTCCAGAGAGCTTGTGTCAAAAGATTAAGAGATGCAGATGTGGTTACAGCTGGTTTAAGGAGGACAAGGATATAAGTGAGAGAAGAACATTGTCCACGAAAGCTCTCAGTCGCTCTGCCATTAGCTAAAGTACATAAGCCTGTTCCTAATTTTTAACACAGGCAGATTTACCAGGCAGCCTAGGTAGGCATCAGCCACTTGGTCAACTCTGGACTACATCTCCCAAGACAGCAGGAAAGATTTTCTGCCTTCATTACCCTGTGCAGATAAACAGAGGGAAGCAGAGAACAATGCTGGCACCACGAGGAGCCAGGGAGCATCTGGTACACCTCATGGCAGAAGGACTTTGTATTTCAGGAGTTTTCAGGAGTTTTCAAGATGTTCATCTCTGACAGCAGCACAAGGAAATACTGAAACTGTTTCCATCAAGTTTATGTTGTGTTCTCCAGCTGCACCAAAAGACAGTGGATTTTTAATGACAGAAGAATGACTCATTTGTCTTCTCTGAATTATCACCCTCTCCCTCAGCTTCCTCATTTATATAAGGAATACCAAAATATTTTTTCTTTTATCAGTAATGGACGTTAATTAATATGTATAAAGGGCTGTCAAGCCATGGCCAAAGACTGAACAAGACTACAAAATCCAAGCCAGGGCTTGTACTCACATTCACTGAGCAAGCAACTTCTGCACTGAAGTTAACACCATTGCCAGTGCTTTGTTTACACCCCCTCGCTTAAGCCTATCAAACCCATGCGAGATGTCAGAAGAGGAGCTGTGCTAACCCCTCAGTCACACTGGTAACACAAATCCACTTTACTGGGACATCAGCTGCTGCACAAGACCCTGGGTGGGAGCAAGGGCAGTGCAGGTGCATTGCCCTTTCTGTCCACTTTGCTCCAAGGCCAGTAACTCTGTGGGCTGCAATATCCCAAAGCCACGAGGTTTTGTCTACCACAGACTGCAGCTGTTTCACCTCACGCACTCGTTATTAGAGCTATCTCGGGCTTGGTTTGCATAGGGCAGAGGCATAGGAAAGTTGAGCACATCCAGGTTTTTCCAGCCAAAAACAAACATAGAGACAATTACCCCCACAAAACTCCTTTTGCAAGCTTAACACGCTCCATCCAGGCAACCGCTTTAATCTGTACTGGCTAGAGACTCCCCGCTGAATAAGCTTACTTCTCCTTGAGGGGGTTGCCAGCCTAACTCAATTTACGTGCCCAAACTGGCAAAACCCACTGAAGTGTAAACAGGCCATCTAGGGTGTTCAGAAACCCATTCCTGGGTAATTGGTTTCCATAATGACTCACACACACAAGCACAAAACGTGGGAAAGCTTCCCCCTCAGATTTGCTCAGAGTACATGCAGCTTTTCACCTGTGATGAATAATAAAAACCTCTTCCCTTTATTTTTTTTTCTCTCCATCTCTCCCCCCGCCCCCCGCCCATGCCCATGAATTAATCAGGCAAGGAAAAAGGTGATCTGGCTGAGTGCCATGGGCTAAAGGATAAAAATGACATGCACACGCAGAGAGAACAGGGACACGCAGAAATGCCGTATGGAGAGCAAACAAGCTGTAGCGACCTTTTTCCTTTATCAAATATTCATGGGAAGCAGGCTTATGGGGATACAAAACTAATAATAATGAACCCACCAGCATCCCGGCACCTCCAGCATCCTGGCACTTTCCGGTTCCCCCTTCCGACACCGTTACCTCCCCCCTGGCACGCCAGATGCCTGTCAGCCCAACAGCCCAGACCTGAGCCAGGCTGCCTGGTAGGCTTCAGCCCTTTGCTAATACTTGGAGCTAAAGCAAAGGAGAAGGGTGCAACGGTGTAGGGGTTTTATTTGCATCCAGGCCTTTTTAAATACAGAAGAGTGGACACTGTCAGACCTTCAGGTAGAGCTGGCAACCTGTGGACTCCACTAAATTAAAAGATAGACACTAGCATCTTGGAACACCAGTGTCAAATTTTTACTCTTGTACCTCGAACACAGACTTTGGTTTTTTTTCTAGCCTCTGAGGAGCATGTTCATTGTGTACTTTCTGGAGATCAGGGGTGGCATGTGTTACCAAATTACTGACCTCAGACATGAAAGGAGTCATCTTATTAGAAGCCAGCCATTCAACCATAGCAAATTACATTTCTTGAAGGATTTCAGCCTTGAATTTTCATTCCACAATGTATTTCAAAGGAAAAATGGGACGTTCTATACAGACAGCTCGAAGAATGAACTATGCAAGACATGATGTGCAAGACATGATGATTTTTCCAAAGGACAATGATCTATTTAAAAGCAACACAAACACGCTGAGTGGAAATGTTTCAAATTATGTTGATGTGACTACTTAGGAAAGCTAAACGCACACAAGTCTTTGCATCATCAGTGCTTTCAGCTTTAATCTCTTAAAAATAAAGGAAAAAAATGGCAATGTTGTCATTGCTTAAAAGACAGCGGCAGTACCTTGATTTTGGTATTCTTTGCTACTCTTTGAACTGTTCTTTCTCCGACATACTTCAAATCTCACAAAAGATATTTTAAAATAATAGATGTAATTGCCCAGAGGTGAGATGGAAAAGAAAAAGGCAAAACAAGAGTTGTATAAAGACTGAAGGCAAGAATAGCTGGACAACATCTATAAAAATCATAGAATCATAGAACCATTAAGGTTGGAAAAGACCTTTTAAGATCATCAAGTCCAACTGTCAACACAACACCACCATGCCTCCTAAACTAGGCCCTGGAGTGCCACGTCTACATATTTTTTTGAACACCTCCAGGGATGGTGACTCCACCACCTCTCTGGGCAGCCTGTTCCAATGCCTAACCACTCTTTTGGTAAAGAAATTCTTCCTGATGTCCAATCTAAACCTCCCCTGGCACAACTTGAAGCCATTTCTTCTTGTCCTATCGCTAGTTTCTTGGGAGAAGAGTCCAACACCCGCTTCACTACAACCTCCTTTCAGGTAGTTGTAGAGAGCAATAAGGTCTCCCCTCAGCCTCCTCGTCTCCAGACTAAACAATCCCAGTTCCCTCAGATGCTCCTCATAAGACTTGTTGTCTAGACCCTTCCCCAGCTTCGTTGCCCTTCTCTGGACATGCTCCAGCACCTCAATGTCTTTCTTGTAGTGAGGGGCCTGAAACTGAACACAGTATTCGAGGTGTGGCCTCACCAGTGCCGAGTACAGGCGCAATGACGTGGTACCCAATAAAAACAGAGTTGGAAGCTTTAAGAAAAGGCTTAAATGTTGCAGAAAGCAACTTAGGTCACTTGCGGTAACTACCTGAAGGTGAACATTACAGCCATTTGCAAGAGGTTTGGTGAGCACACAGAATATTTACAGCTATGTGGGGGTTGAGCCGAAGCCAGCTGGAGCTGCCATCCCCCCAGCCTTGCCCCACTGGGGAGCAGGGGTTTTCCAGGGTAGAAGAAACCACTCTAGCACAGACCTGCTGCTCTCATTTCCCCTGTGTACTTTCAAGTGGCTCTTGTATCTCTCATTTTCTCAGGCTATAATGTGTTCCTGTGATGTTAAACAGTGGTGCTTTTTAGCACAGAGATCCATACCTTGGGCTTGGGTGGCTGGGGGTAGAGTAAATATGCATCACTGGATAAGCTGCATTTCTCCTATATTTTTAACCACCTCCCTTATGCTTAGCCCATTAATCCAGTATATATGGACATACTTCTAATATTCCAGACATCTGAACAGGTCCAGCTGCTAATAAAAAACCCAAACAAAATAAAGCAACAGGGATAAAGGCAGAAAATATTTTTTTTTTCTTTGCCCACATGTGAAATTGCTCCAACAAAACCACATTCATATGTGGTTTATTGGTGAATAAATTGGTATTACAGTGCTGGGAAATGTTGAGTGAGGAAGGCCAAAGAGAAGGCAAAACAAAATTCAGTCTTTCAACTACCTGGGAAGGAAAGCTTGAGGAGAGGAGAGACGCAAAGAGAAGATGGTAGCAGTGGATGGGGATCTATGAGGTACCAGGGATGAATGGAAATATAAGAGCAAGGACATAGCTGTACAATAGGGGCAGTGCAATAACACATCATTATTGATCATGACACTATTTTAACCCTTGGGGTGTTTTGCTCTTTTTCATTAACCAGGAAAATTTTTCCTCACAAGCAAGCACAGGCATTTAGGCACATGTGTACATCCTAACTCAAGAGCAGCATCCACCACCTTATCAGAAGCGGTCTGTATCTTTGGACCAGCACATCAGTGGTCATGTTATAACAACATCATGCTATAATTCCTTATTTTGTCTGAGCCAACTTGCCTTCCCCCCCCAACATCGAGGGCTCCCAAGCACAGTGTTATATACCACCTGGCCTCTGGAAACACAGCGTGCTTCGGTTTGAATCCAGTCCAACCTTTCCTCTCGCTTTGGTGTTCTTTGCTCAATGTCACAGCAAGAGCGGCTTCCTGATTACCTTGCTACATATTTATAATTAATTTCTCTCAGGAGGACTACAGCCAATATTATTACCAAATGCATTTCCTAAGTATTGAATCAACATTGGTTCCAAAAAATACATGTGATTTATTTTCTCCCTAGGGAGCAGACATTTATAAGTAGCAGATTACTGACATGCTGCAACCAGAAAGCAAAACATAATAGCAATTAATACAGCACTGTGAATGAAAGCCCGCTTGCTGCAGAAACCTCTCAATGGCAGCAACTCAACAGCGCCTGTATCACAAAATCTGCCACAGGGATCAAAATGCCAAGAAAGATTAAGACTAAGAGTGTGGCATTTAAACTTGCTGCAGCAGAGGCTATCCTTTTATTCTACCTTTGAACTTCACTTAGCAAACAGAGCTCCTGCCCTACAACAGGTGCTCCGAGTGCCAGCACCAGGGATGAAGAGTAATGCATACCTGTAAGAAAGCTTCATGGGTGTTTCAGAGGAACTGAGGCCTTTTGGTGGGATAACTTTCAAAATAAATTTCAATTTTCCTTTTTTAAACCTTCATTATTTCAGAGGGAAAAAGAAGAGAGAGATTCTCCCCCTCTCCCCTGCTTTCTATATTATTTTCCTTAAAATTCCCTCAAGTCTGTGAGATAGTAGCTTCTGTTGAGATTGTCCTTAGGCAAAAGCAGGTTTTCCCAGGAAAACTGGCTTCTGGAGAAGATATCTTTGACCAGCTCTGAAGCAATAAAGCAAATGGCCATGGCATGATCTAATATACCTTATAAATCAGTAATCTCTTAATGCAAAGCATAGAAAAGAGTCTCGTGGTCCTCATTCAGTTCAATAGCAATTTGGCCCTATCTTTCCTTGCTGAGCCATTCTGAGAAAGGAGTAAATGGGTCTTTCTTAATCAAAAAATATTCATTGGCCTGCCAATCCAAGCCACGGGTGCTTGCCAGAGGGACCTTTGCAAGCACAGAGAGAACCATAGCATCACAGCAAAGCTTCGGATCACCTTGTCTCGCAGTGAGGTCTCCAGCTGCAGCATCCCCACAAAGAAGCCTTCAACCTTCACTTTCAACCCTTGCTGTGGCTCTCCCCAAAGCTAGTTGCACGGTGCAGGTTTGGCTTTCCCCACTCCCCTTCAACACAGCACTAGGTCACATCCCAGGCTCTTTCGTAGGTGTCCTCAAGGAACACAGCACATCTTCTCCCCCAGATTTGCCTTTATGCAGAGGCAATGCAGGGAGAAAAGGGCATTGCAAGGTGCCTGCCAGCTGACTCAATGGCCTTCAGTCCTGTAACCCTCAAGCCTCTCTCCCTCATTAGCTCCAAAGATGATACAAACGGATGGTGGCAGGGCATAGGGATGAACAGGCCACCCTGAAACCCAGGAGCTCAGCAGCGCTGGGAAAGGCCACGTTAATGAGGGTTGGCAAGTTCCTGCTCATGGATGATTTGAAGATCAATTTCTAATTGCCAATGCAGGTGTCCTGGTTTCAGCTGGGATAGAGTTAATTTTCTTCCTGGTAGCTGGTATAGTACTGTGTTTTGGATTTAGTATGAAAATAACATTAGTAACACACTGATGCTTTAATTGTTGCTAAGTAGCGCTTATACTAAATCAAGGATTTTTCAGCTTTCCATGCTCTGCCAGGTGCACAAGAAGGTGAGAGGGAACACAGCCAGGACAGCTGACCCAAACTGGTCAAAGGGATATTCCATACCATATGACATCACGCTCAGTATATAAACTGTGGGGAGTTGGGCTGGGGGCAGTGACTGCTGCCTGGGGATGGGATGGGCATCTGTCAGCAGGTGGTGAGCAATTGCATCACTTGTTTTTCCTGGGTTTTGTTCCTCTCTCTCTCTCTCTTTTGTTGTTTTCCTTTTCACTACAATTTATTATTACTATTTTATTTCAATTATTAAACCATTCTTACCTCAACCCACGAGTTTTCTTACATTTGCCCTTCCTAGTCTCCTCTCCACCATTCCACTGG
>WAAD01038780.1:27263-76414 GCA_013389945.1 Fregata magnificens
AAAAAAAAAAAAAAAGGAGCACAGGACCTGTCCTAGGTAGACTAAAAAAAGATTTAGGGTGTTCTTTGTTTTTCTTAATGCTTATTTATGCTTTATGCAGAAGAGTTGCCCATTTATGAGCTGGAGATATCCTTAAGAATGACTGAATTATGGAAATGCATAATTAAATCAGAAATTAATATAGCATTTCTAAAGCAGCAGGCTTTTCTCTAGTTCAGGCTAGGTCATTGTAATGGTCTGTTCAGTCTTCAATGGAAACCGTGTAGATTTTCAGTTTGGTTTTGCAGGAGAGGTCTTTTATTTATTTATTTTCAGTCCTGTCCTCAATCCTACTCTCAATGAGCAGGTGTCCTGGTTTCAGCTGGGATAGAGTTAATTTTCTTCCTGGTAGCTGGTATAGTACTGTGTTTTGGATTTAGTATGAAAATAACATTAGTAACACACTGATGCTTTAATTGTTGCTAAGTAGCGCTTATACTAAATCAAGGATTTTTCAGCTTTCCATGCTCTGCCAGGTGCACAAGAAGGTGAGAGGGAACACAGCCAGGACAGCTGACCCAAACTGGTCAAAGGGATATTCCATACCATATGACATCACGCTCAGTATATAAACTGTGGGGAGTTGGGCTGGGGGCAGTGACTGCTGCCTGGGGATGGGATGGGCATCTGTCAGCAGGTGGTGAGCAATTGCATCACTTGTTTTTCCTGGGTTTTGTTCCTCTCTCTCTCTCTCTTTTGTTGTTTTCCTTTTCACTACAATTTATTATTACTATTTTATTTCAATTATTAAACCATTCTTACCTCAACCCACGANGGGGGGGGGGAAGGCAGGAGGAGGGTGAGCAAGTGGCCACGTGATGCTTAGTTGCTGGCTAGGGTTAAATCACAACAGTAGGTGTGACCTCAATTGCTTCTCAGACAAAAACTTGAGATACTGTGCAAGAAAAACTGCTTTTTCTGAGAAACCACCAGCGAAGGCTTTCAGGTCTTCCCAGCAGCACATGGTCAGCAGGGCTGAAAAGGGGTAAAGCTGATCTGCAAGAGGATGGGAAGAGTCCCTCCATCCCTCTCTTTTATTCACCCAGCTGCAAAACCAGCACTTAAACCTTTACTATATCAACAAGGTAATTTGCAAATGTTGGTAAAACATTTTTGCAAGCCACCGAAGGGAGAGATAAGCAGATAAAAAAAGTGTGATTTTTCCTTATCTCGTTGTAGCTTTTATAATTGTTTCTAAGGGTGAGCACAGGGCTGGTGGTAATCAGGGGCTGTGCGTGTGGGAAGCCTGAACATTGCTGAGATCTCCCCACGGATATCCCAGTTGTTGCAGCACCCAAACTTCCACTTAAGGAAAGTGTTTCTGCCTATAAAGGCAAATCAGCATGAATTGCTAACTTTCTGAGTCCACAGTGGGGCTGAAATAACCATGTTAAGAGATATAGGAACTTTCTACCCTGCCTCCAGCATAATGGCCTGCAAGGTTTTTAGAACCTAATTAGTAACATTTAAAGTGTCAACAGCCTTAACCTTTTCAGTACCGTTTGCTGAAGCAGAACATCCCACTCCCACACTTGCAGCCTGCAGTTACCACAGTTTCCTTTGAGCCATGCATTCAAAAGGATGCAGGTCTGGGCTACAAAAAAAAAAGTGCTTGGATAGCAGGGATAAGTGAACTATTCACCTCCAAATTATATTAGCAGGGCTGATTACTGTAACACCAATTTAAAAATACAACAATAAGATTGTTCTTCCCCTTTCCTGACCCAAAAGCCCACATTGTTTCATGTTGTTTTTCTTTTGATAGCAACAAACTTAGAGTCTGGCTCACAGCCAGATTTGTGAGGTTGTTCTACTTTTTTTTAGAAAACTTTACACAGTAATGAAAGTAGCTCCTTGAAATACACATGTACAACCACCCAGCTTTTGTCATATGGCAATGACTACCATCAAAGTACAGTTACGTAAGACCTGAAGATCTTGAGAAAACTTCTGGCTTTTGGTCTTGACTGTTAGTGCACTAGCTGGGAAGACACCACTGTATGCAAGCCTTGTTCTTCATCCTCTTTTCCCGTCTCCTTTGAAATTGGGATATTGGGCCAGGTGGACCTACAGTCTGTCCCAGTAGGACCATTCTTACACTCCTCAAGACATACAGGACAAAACAAAAAAATCACTGGACTGCTGATTTGGCTCAAAGCATTTTCCAAAATGCCTCAAAGTGTTATTTTTCGCCTAGCTTTAACTAACTGATTAGATTTCCCAGTTCATGATGTCTTGGGTTACGGCACATGTGTTCACTTTGTACTACATGGTAACGGCTGCAGCTTATCAGAAGTGTACAAATATAAATGTTTCTCATAGTATAACCTACAAAGCAGGGGGAACTTGGGATCCTTAAGAACAATTTAAACAGAAACAGATTTGTTAATAAACAACTTGACTGCTTGCTTGAAATGAATGAGTGCCTGAATTGATGAATTTGTGTTGTTTGTTAATGCAGAGCAAGAGGGTTTTGCTTGTTTCCCAAGAACTATAGTCCTGAATATCTCCCAGCAGCAACAGCACATTTTAAACTGGAGTTTGAAGTTGTGAATGGCTCACGTTTGAAACAGCAAGCTGGTCCTCACCAGGAAAACAGGGCAAGAAGGACGTGGTTTCATAAGTAATGCATTTTGGGTTCTCTGCGTTATCTGTCTTTGATGCCAACAATTTGGAGTCATGTACTTGAGTTTCCTTCCTACAGTGTAAGACCAGCCTCCTGGCTAGGAGGACCCCAAAGCTTTGGGTCTTCCTGGCTCCTGACCACACTTGTTGCATTCCTAAATGACTGCAGAAACATGCGGGGATCCCTATAGGGGATGTAGGTTTCTAAAGGTTACCTCTGGTGGTTATTACTGTAGGTCTCTGCTCTCCACGTGGTAAGGCTATTTCTGCATTGAGTTCCTTCGACTTAGATGGTTCGTAATTCTGTTTGGTTTCAGGGGGTTTTTTTACCCCTCCAGCAAACAGTTATGAGAACAGGAGAATGACTCACACTTTGTGGGTATCTCGGAGAGGTACCTGCCTTCTTTTTGTGATACAGTCTGACCTCATTAATACCCAGCTTGTAACACCCAGTTTATTCCCTCTTTCATAAGTGAAGGCACATTTCTGCATGCATATTATTGTATGAATTTCTAGTCAATTTTAGGTACCGATGCCTAAAACTTGTTGTAATTAGTCTCAGCTTTAATAAGGAAATGAGTAAAAATTCAGCATATTAAAGGTAAAAGGAACCTGGATCAGATGCAATCTCTGTCAAGCATGTAAGTTAGCCCATGTAGCCCCACCTCATAATCATAACCATATAATCTGATTGTTTGAGTCCAATTATTTTAAATACTCCTAGCAATCAGTAGAGATTCTTCCCTATAAACCTATTTGACCCCTTTTTTCAATGAGGCACGATTGCACACGTAACAGTCTTCCATTAACCTTTAACAGGGGTAGGAATTAGTCATCAAATCTGACATAGAAGTGATGGAAAGTTGCCAAGCAGCCTCAAAAAAAAAAAACCCAAACCCAAACCTATCTCCAGAACAAACCCAACACCATGGCCCTTTTAGGGAACAGAAATTAGCCTGACAAGGTGGATATTAAAATATAAGAGAGGCTTTATTGATCTTTCATTTCTCCCTACTGCACCATTGTTAATTGCAAATGTTAAGAGGAAAAGTATGCAAAGTAAGCAAAGCTTTTCAATATTAACCTCAATAAGTGAATTAAGCAGCAATACTTCACATAGAATTGGATATCACTAATGGGTCAAAAAGTGCAATTCATTCTTGCTCTGGGCAATCAAGACTCCCAGATGATAGACCTCTGCAACTTACTGCAAGCCTGGTAATTACTACCCATTACTGAGATAATCAGCATCTGACCCCAGGGACAAGCGATACCAAAATCCTGTTGGATTTCAGTGGCACTGTGGCAGCAGCCTCCACCAATGGGCCTTTCCTTTGAAAAAACCTGGCCACTAATTCATCCTACGCGCTTGAAGAAGGCTAAATAATTTAAACTGTTTCCAGAAGAGCAAGGGGTTAAATTTATCCAGAGGCTATCCTGTTGAAATAATGATAAATCTAGAGCAGTGTTAATTAACAACCGCAAGAGATTCTTTTCCTATTAGCAGTAAAAAAACCCATGACTATTCACAGGCAGCTGTATTTCAGTGGTAAAGGTATAACTGATAGTGAAATTTTCCACTTTAGCCTCTGAATCACTCCTTAGGCATTACAAAGCTGGAAGGAGAGAGAGAGTAATTCTCTTCCTACAAGGTAAGGCATCAAGAGCAGCTGTGCAGGGGTCAATGAAATAAAACTGGTGGAAAAAGAGATGCAAAGCCTGGAACAGCAAATATAATCTTATTCCCTACCCCAGTGCAATTTGCTTTTACATCATACAGAATTTGTCATACCCGATTCAAAGATCCAGTGATGCCGATAAACTGCCTTTAACAGAATCCAGCACCTGATGCCTTGAAAGAAGGCAGAAACACCCAGAACCTGTGAAAGTACTCACACACACCCCAACCCCTAATTCCTGGGAAGAAGAAGAACAAATCTGCAAAAGTATATTGCAATGTAGGAAAGTTCCTGCATCTCATCATACTCACTTCTGGGTTCACTGTGCTAAACAGTGACTCACCTTAGCTCTCTGAGGGCTATTGCAGATCCCAGGACTGGGTGCAGTGTGAAAAAATAGGTGTGCTGCCTGACCTCAGCAGAAGGGAAGCTCTAATCAATGGTTATTGAAAACAACTGAAACTGCCAAAGCAGCGCTTGTGACAGCTGAGGCTTCTGCCAGTGCCTTTCCTCTGTATGGCCATGAGGGAGGCAAAGGAAAACAGGGAGGTTTTTCTGATTAGCTTGGTGATGACACCTGGCAAAGGACTTCAGTGACACACATGGAGTGAGTCTGGACTGATTTTGTGCTTGGTTTGACTGTCAGAGATGAAAAACAGCTGCAATATGCATTTTAATGAGTTTTAAATTTTGAGGGTACCTATAAACTAGCATGTTATGGCACTGAGCCAGTAGGGTCAGTTCTATGAAGGTAAACCATATCAGAAACGCTATCCTCTAAATTAAGAAAAAATTAACAGCAGCTACCTCATATTTGAGCATATACTTTAAATTCTGATTTGAGCTGTGAACAGCAGATGAACATTTCTTGTAACTTAATCCAAATTATTTTCCTCATCCTGCACACAGATTAGATCCTTACATTTCTGCCCTAAAACCAGTTTGACAGCTGTTGATGTGCAATGAGCTTGCTCTGTCCTTTCCTTAGCGCCCTAACCAAGCCTCACAAACTTTAATACATTTATCCTCTCATCAACCCTGTAAAGTAAAGGAAAGCTATTATTCCCTCTTTGCACAGGTGAGAAATTAATGCAAACAAACAAAAAAAAGAGGTAAAAGGGTAGCCTGTCATTTCTTTTTAAATTAATGGAAGTTAGGTATCTAAATAACTGTAGGTATCTAAATAACTGGGTGAATTAGGACATTAAAGAGTCATCTGTTGTCAGGCAGTAATTCCTACTGCTGTACTTCATTTCTAATACACAGATTTGAGGGTCTACCTCCCCCCTTGCTTTACTTTTTTTTTTTTTTGTGTNGCCAACGTCTCCCCACTTCCATCTGCTGCTTGCACCAATGAGCCTACAAAGAGCACACTGCTGTGTTTTAACTGATGATGTTGAATTCCTGGGGCAATGTGACCATGGGAGGTCTAGAACATCCTGGAATAGCTCATACCATTTCCAAGTGGTCCAGGAAAAGGAACACAATAAATCTCTGGCAGATCAGGGAAAAGCTAGACTTTTTCTCTGTGCAAACACAAGTGACTCAGAGGTGCTCTATCTCACTTTTTAATTCTGCAGATATTTTACTTCCCTGAAGTTGTTTAAAACATGCAACACTGTGCTTAAAAGATGCACGCTCATGTTGTGGTTGCAGCCCCTTGCAATAAAACCAATGGCGCCCTCAAAGACCACATCTAAAAGTTTCTTGCCAGCAGTATTTTAAAAAGAAGACAGCAGGGTAACAATACTGGAATTCCACTGTGAAATAATTATACATTTTATATCTTTTATCTTCCTCTGGCTCTGATCTTGTGGGCTTCAATATACTGGAGTTCTCTACAAATTCAGTGAGATGAATATATAAGCACCATGTTTATCCAGCTCCAACCAGCTCGATCATATAGCCTGCAAGCCAGTGGCAACCTACATTTGAGATGGTCATCAGTAGGCTTTGGTCACAGAGATATTCTTGCTGACGTTCAGAAAAGGTGTTGTTCACTACAGTAAGCTAGGGGGGAAATCAAAGAGCTGGTTTACATCTGCCTATCTCAGTGCTGTTTTGTGTATATAACTAATTCCCCTGTCAATTTCTTATCTATCATCTCCAGTGTCCCAGTTTTATTTCCCGCTATTAAATTGTCTCCCTGCCAGTCAGTTATGATTTCAGAAAAGTCTTTCAAAATAGTATTTTCTCTTTTGAGATCAACCCTTTTACAATGGGACAAGTGGGGAAAGCAGGCATAGGATGATCGGAAGTCTCAAGGGAAGAAGAACTGAAAGAGCATGTTAAAAAAAAGTTGCTTATGTCATTCATTCCATTCATACCTGACTGCTTCTCTTCCAATAAGTAATCACGCCATGCAGGAGATCGGAAAAGTTCTCTTTAGATCTCATGGCTCTTCAAAACATAAAACCTGCGTAGCACAGACATGATTCACAAAGGGCTGTAAGACAACGAAACACCTTGGCACAACAGGATGCTCAGCAATATGGGTAGAAGCAGGTGTAGAAATCATGATGAAAGCACATACTGAAACCTTCCCAGAATTGTCTCTTCCTGCCCCTCCCCACCCCCCCCAAATTGCTGGTAAGTATAATAAATCCCTTCTGCAAGATCTGTGTTCCTCCCTCCCCGTTTGCAGTTTCTGTAATGGTCTCATTTGTGCTCTCTCTTCCTCACTGCCTCTCTTGAAAAGGACAGAAATTCATTGTGCCCAGGCAAGAACAAAGGTGCCTTAGGAAACTATTCTTTCACACACATTTGTGATATTTTATTTTTCCCAGTTCTGCACGTTTGTTTGTATTTTGCAGCTTCCAACAATTTCAGAGGGCTGCATTCATAGTTTATTTTTATCTTGTTTCCATGGCTCATAAAGAAATGCACGGTACCTCATCCTGCCAGGTAAAGCGGAAACATTTTTTTAAGGCATTTTGCTTCAAAACTGCTTTGTTCTTTCCTTGTGCTGTGCTTTTCATCACACTGCCAAACTGGTTTCCAGCTCATAGGTAGTCAGATTCAAGTACTGGGCAGCAATGCCCTAGGAAGTCCCAAGACTTACACTCCTTATTCCCTGCTTTTTGCAGCCTGTGGTGCTCTGCAACTGCAATAGGGTCACCCAAGCTGTCCAGGGCATTTCACCTACAATCCATCTCCCCATCCATCTCTAATGACTTACCTACTCCTAGCCTTTATGCGTGTGGCTATACACGGGCACTGACTGATGGGGGTCATTCCTGATTTGGATCAGTGTAAGGGATAAGAGGATCAGGCTCAAACTCCAATAGGTGTTTTAGGGTCTTCCACAATGTACTAAGTGCACAGTGATTTTATTAGCAAGTCAGTCACACAAGTCTAACCAGCTTCCCTTTAAGTGGTTGTTTTAGGTTGTTTTGGCCCACCTAAATATGTCATACAATTAGAAAAATGATCAACTGAAGTGCAGGCACAGGTGTCTTTCCTTGTTATTTATCCATGCTGCATGACATTTAGATGGGAAACAGCAAATACGTGTGTGGTGCAGCCTGTGACAGCCCCAGCTGTCCATAGAGGAAAATATTCTTCTCAAAAACAACACACAGAGGTGGGTTGGTCCCACCCTCTGCAGAGTCTTTTCTTCTATCTTAGGGATCCAGTGCCCTAAGGAAGGCACCTCCACTTCTCTCATTGTTTCACAATGGAGACAAACCAGATGAGACTAGTCTTTTCTGCATATTGAAAAACAGTGTCTTGGGTCCTTGCCAGCATCTGCCCATGAAACTTCAGGGACGGGCATGCTGCGCTTGGGCAATGGGGCTGTGGCAGGCTTACAGAGTCCTGTCCATGCTGAAATCCATCCTGTGGTTATGCTGTGACTGCTGCCTGGCCTACCTAGCTTGCGAATAACTGGTCACTGTGCTCATAGGGCTGAAGAAATACTACTGTAGCACCTCACTGCATCCAAAAGAATGGGTTCTCAGGGCTGGGAGCAATTCTCTATGACGACTAGTGGAGCAAAAAACTAAACTATTTTTAATCTAACTGTATTAACTACAACAGGGAGCTGCCTGGAGGTGATGACTTCTGGACCACACAGTCCCACCAGTCCCTTCCTGCTTTCTTCTCAAACTCTTACACCACAAAAACCTTAATTCCTTTGAAAAGAGGATGGAATTGCCCTTTACACTGTATTTTAAAGGTGATCCTGAGATTAAAAAAGCAGAACCTATTTGCATTCAGATCCCAGGAGGATAGAATGCCATGCAGTTTCCCGTGACTTGTCCCTATTTAAGTAACCAAAGAAATTCTATTTAATCTTGTGAAGCAGTACTAAGTAATGGGTCGTGGCCTCTGATCCAAGCATGTAAGCTGACGTCCTTTCTCAAACCTGCTGCTAATAGGGGAAAGGAAGGTACAAGAAGCAAGGTCCAGCAGAAACTCCAGACTGCCCCTGACATGGCCAGTGCAACTTTTCCCAGATCAGTGATGCTCCACTCTGGATGAGTCCAGCACTCTCTAGTAGCCCTGCTCCCAGGAGAAGGCATTTATTTCACTGTTGCTTTTGTCTCCTTCTGGGTACCAGCAGTGGGTTTCAGTCTGCAGGAAGGTACCTGCACAGAGTAGAGAGGCAGCACTTTGTTCTGCTGGCCACTAACTACGAAAAGGAGGGATGGCTGCAGCTTGAATCGAAGACACAAAGCAGGAGGTGGCAGATGTGCCAGCCTCCCTTCCTGGGCTGTGTCCTTCTAACTGTGGCATCTGTTGTTGGTGGGCAGCATCAGCAGCTGAGATGAGGAGTAACACAGGAGAGACTTCATTTCTATCCACTGTCATATATTTGAATAGGAAATTGAGTCTCTCTATCTCATCTCCATTACCAGCAGGATTTCTGCTAAGCTGGCTATGAATTTCAGACAGCTTGTTTAACATGTTCCATGCTAGCATCTGGGTCTCCCTTGGTCTCTTCTTTAGCTCCATCTTCTCCTTAGCACTTGAAAAATAAAAAACAGTCATTCAGATGCAGAAATATATTGCTATTGGAACTACCCTACTTGGTTGATGTCCTGGGGCCACAAAGGGTGACACAGTGGTCAGACAACAGGGAAACTGAGGATCAGCTCTGAGATCCATCTTCAGCCAGCTTGAACCATACAAACCGCCTCTGACGTCCCACAAATGTTCTCCCCGGGGGCATCTTTGTTCTCCAGAGCACCCCCAAGATGCTTTGCCAGCTTCCCTACAGCCTGCAATGCTGAGCCCCTTTGGGGAGCTGCTCTCCACCAACGATGTCTCTCTCTTCTCTCACTCTTTCCTATTTAGAAGCTGGTTGAGGGAGCAGAAAGGCTGAGTTTGGGAACAGGGAACTGGACGATCTGGCTTCCTGGTCTCAAGTCCTGCAGTGTCTGGACAGCATAGGAAGGGGCAGGCAGAAGAAGGGCACCTCATCTGTCTGGGAAGCTTTGTAGTTGCCCTCCTCAGCAACAGCAGCTCCCATATGCTCTTCTCTGATCCACCTCACTCACCATTAGCCTTGACTTCTTCATGTTTTCTTTCCACATCTATCTCCATATCAGTGTGGCACTCACTGAGCCACTTTACAACGAGCAATTCAGTAACTTATATCTGCAAAAATCTCTAATCAATTTGTTATAGAGAAAAGCATTAAAGAAAATTTTGGTCCGATTTTAAAAGTTGTTTTATTTGTATAAATGCATAAAACATCCAAAGTAACACCTGGGATCTCCAGTAACTGTATGTAACACTTTTAGTGGGAACTACATTGGTTCCACACAGGTTACACTACACTATAGCATTAAATAGTTCAAACCACATCTGTAAAAAAAATCAGTGAGTGGATTGCACTGAGAACGCTTGTTCAGGAAAGAATAGACCAAACCTATTGGCATTGCAAATGTGACTGTAATTGGAAGCTGTCAGCTCCCAGGTAACAGTGGCAAATTAAGGCGATGAACCAAGGTAAGAAAGTGAGACGACAAATGGAGACACACTTTGCTGTCTGCAGGCAGACACAGTCAGTCATATGTGAAGGCTGCAATGCAGAGCACTATTTATAACAACACTCATTTGGAAAAGTGCCTAACACTATGCTAGGTAGCTTTAGGTTTAGGAAAAAAAAAAAAAACAAAGGAGGGGTATATTTTCTCATTGAGTTTCCTTCAACTTGCTTTTCCTCCCCTCCACCCCCACTGAATTTGCCCTGCGGCTCTGCTGTACCTTGCTCCATAATGTCAGGCAGGTGCCTTCACACGTGATTTCACTCTTTGCCTTCCATCCCTTGTTTGTGCAGTGCATAATGCAGGCCCTACATTTTCTCTTTGCAAACTTAACAAGAACTGCAAATGGAATGATGGCTCATTTTCCTCTAAAATCTGTTTTAAATACACACTCATATAGGTATAGACGCTTGTGGCTCAGGCTAGTGTATATCTCACCAGGATCCTGGTTTTCTGAAGGAGGATCTGAGGGTTTTGATGAGACATAGCTCAGTAGAAATAAAATACGAATACCTTCTCATGCTGCTTTGAGCATTTTCTCTCAGTACTTGGCCCAAAAGGAGCCTGTCCGTTGTATGACAACTGTGCTACGGATGGATCACCTCCAATTCCTGCTGCAAGTAAAAAACGAGTCAACAAACAAGTGAAGAGGGACCTGAATGGGCCAGTCACACTTCACATATTGCCACCCAAACAAAGCCATTTATTTTCAAGTCCAAATTGTGCCCCTGTTGATAATCGACATACCTTTGGCTGTACACCAATTGTTCTGTAGAAGTGCCTTGCACTTTGCATTAACCATGGAGGGAGTCTAAATGCCCAGAGGCTAGGGTATTATATATACTAGGGGAGATGGGTCCTACCCAAGTCCAAGGACTCCTGAAGCTAAATGGAGTCTTTCCTCTGGCAGTTTAGGCTCACACACCAGTAACATAGTGCAGTCCCATCAGTTTAGTACCAGCTTTGCATTGCAGCAAGTGTTTACTTGAGGAATGAGGCAAAGGAGTCAGACTTTAATAAGGCAACTGATTGCCCAGGCAGAAATGCTCTCCTCCTTCAAGGGTGGGACCCAAAGTCATGTTCAGCCTGCTTTTTTATGGCTGGAAAAGCCTCACAACATGGTAAGGCTATAATCTTTACAGAGGAAAGCTAGTGAAAAATTTATTAACACAACAAAGCACCAATTTCAGGGTGTATTTTATTAGCAACAATAATTACTAATCACTTAATTTGCTATTTCATATTACAAGACCTACATTTACCAGCCACTGTCATCTCCTCCCTAAGGCTGGCGTAGGTTAGGGATGCAACTCTCATTTTACACGGTGGTGTTCTGACACACTTCTCCCCACTTACATTGATTATGGCTAATTAAAAGTTTATATCATAGAAAGACCAGATAAAATGCACTTTAAAGTCATTCCAGGGCTTATGCCAGCAGTAAAATAAAAGCCTTTCTTCCAGGGCATGTTTTAAATTCAGACTGAAGAGTATTTCCTGCAATGTATTATTATACCAGATATATTTTTGGGCTTCCCCGTTTTAAAGGGATTTATTAAGCTCAGGAAGATGTCCAGTGTTTAGTCAGTTTTATCCCAGGTTGGTTACATACAATGGTGTAGTCAGAGGGGTTCGCAGTTGCACGTCCCCATGAAGTGGCTATGTCCCTCTGCAAGGGTGACACAGCAGTAGTATGCTTTGCGGAGGGGAGGGAGCTCTCAGAAAAGGAGAGGAAAGTTTTTGTGTTGTCCTGCAAGTGTCTGCTTTGCATGCCAACTGGCCACAGTAGAATGTACGACACTGGGATGTCCCCCCAGGAGCTCACGGGAGATGCTGCCCTGATGCAGAGGAGGCCCGGCATGCACTTCTCTCCCCTGCATGATTTATTTCATTCCTCTCCTGCTCTGTTTTAATACCTCAGCCAAAAGTTTAAATCAACCGGGGCTGGGAGTGTCCCACCGATCTCTGGGAAAGAAATAATGCAGCCATACTTTCTTGGGGACTTAGCATACAGGTGCTTTGGGGAGTGTATTTTGGCTGGCATTGAGTGTCAGTCCACGGAGAGGAGCGAGTTGCGGCTGCTTTGATTTTAACAGTGTTTTTTTGGTGGTGGAGATGACAGGCCCCGCGGCTGTGGCTTTGACTCTCTGTGCACATTTACATCTCAGCTACTGCCTCAGGGTATCATTCTCTCCAGGTAGGACCTGTGCTCCTCAAATCCTTCAATGACTTCTGGAAACCATAAGATATACTCAACACCAAAGTCTTCCCAATCTGTCTTAGGTTGAAGGTCAGACTGGGGATGGGGTGTGAGGGTCTCTTCCAGCCCTAAAAAAGTGTGATAAACTCCCCTTGTGCTTATACCCTCCCTTTCCTTAAAGAAAATGGTGCATGGATCTCAAATCCAGATTGTTCTTCCTTCTCCTAATTTGAGGAAGCAAACTGCCTCCTTCCTAACTTGGTGATTTCTTGTCTCTCGCCCTCTGGGCTAGATGTACAGCATGAAGGTTTCAACAAGGTGTTTTGCTTGCATGTTGTATGTACGTAACCCCACAGGCTGAAGGCAGCTCATCATAAACACCCTCAGTTACTGTTTTTTATCACTATATGCCAATTTTCTGTTTAATTTAAAATAAATCTTCCTTAGCATGTTTTACTTTAAAGTTGACATAAAATTCCCATAATAGAGCATGCTGTCAGTGAAATAAATCAATAAATCAATTAAAATAAAGGCAAAACATCCTCTCAAATGCATAAAACTGCAATAATGTCTACCATTACTGTTTTAAACATCAAAAGTTACACCAATTTCTGACAGCTTTCCTTGATTTACTGAAAATATTTAAGTAGTGCATACTTTATAGCACTTGCTGCTACTGAGCTGAGTTTCAAAGCATTCAGCCCGCACTGCATCTGCCTGCTTGAACACAGTGAGAGAGGAGAGCACAGCCTATACAAGCTTGGTTCATGGACACATTTTCCACCATATCATGGTCCATGATATAGACAAGGGCAAGCACAGGTTAAAAAATAAGTTGACCTATCTCTAACCAGGGCCACTCAGAGATGTCCCACTTTTTTCTTGCTGGACTCACAGAAAGCAGGAGGATGTACTCCCTTTACACCGCTGCACTTGGTGTCCCAGGAAGAAAGCAGTGTATGGGATCTTCCTGCTAGCTATCCACAGTGGCAGTAAAACCCCCCAGACTTACCTGAGATGGAATATCCAACCTGTAGTCACTTTGAAGGCTGCTGACCTGATCCACAGATCACCAAAGTCAGTAAGATGTTTCTCATCATCTTTAGTGATGTTTCCATCAAGCCACAATACAGAAGAGAGACACTGATTAAGGAAAAGTAACAAAAGCAGCCATTCAGGTGGCCTCTACAGCTCCCACCCCATGAGCATACTGAGCCCAGAAGATCTGGTGCAAATTTGGTGGATGGGTATAATCCATGTTATTTTTGTTTTTGAATTTTTGTTTGCTTTTATTTCTACTGGGGAGAGTTTCTAAGCATCTTTTTCTTGAAAGCCTGAAAAGTTTTCAGGCTGTATGTATTGGGGGGGGTGGGGTGAGGGGGTGGATAGACTGGCAGTGCTGCCACAATACCACCTGGGAGATGTACTTCATGATTGTATTCTTCTCAGTTCCCCCATGTGGCCAGTCCATACCATCAGAAAACACATCACCAGCAGCTTCCACCAGAAAAGAGGCATTTTTCTGCCTTGCACTACCATTGTGATACTGAAAACTATGGCCCTGAGACAGCACAGTCGTGATGCATATTTAATTAACAGACTCCATACAATTACTAATTAGAGTTACTACTTGTTGTCATATAGAAGATGCTCAGAAACCATGGATGGCAGTATAAAACTCAAAAAAAAAAGACCAAATCCAAAACCCGGCACCTCAGATTCCTCCTGTGCTTCAGTAGTTTGGTGCAGCAGAGCTCACGCCCATCCATTCCCTGATGCTTTGCAAGGCAATTCATGCTCCTTCAGAAAGGCTCCCTCCTCCTGGGAGGCACCTGCCCTCACTCCTGCCACTGATGCTACAGCAGAGGTGGTCAGACTGGTGGGAGCAACATGAAGCAGGCAGAAACAGGTGGAAGGATCCATCCCTGTGTCTATTCACAATGAAGAGGAAATGGTTAGAAGCAGCTTTTAGAGCCACTAGGAGCCTCACCAGCTCTCTGGCATTTGTCACAGCAAAAAGTGCTTGCTCCAGCCCTCCTATGCCGCCTCCTATGGAGCATCCTGCTGGGAAATATCATTAATGTAGCAGCCCCACTGAGAGAGAAACCAGTGCCAATTCACCACACAGGAACAGTGCCTCAGTGCCAGGCGCTTCTATAATTGGCTGCAAACATCCCCCTCTGGTCTGATTTTTCTCTGGAAGGGATAGTTATGGGATCTTGCTGTGTGTACCCTTGCCTTTCTACCCAAAGGCCACTTTTTAACCTCTTTGGCAATTTTTATCTAAACACAACAGATGGATGTCTTATAGGCACTTAGATCCTACATGTGTGTGATAGAGTTGGGTTGTAGGTAGGGAAAAATTCCTCTCTCTCTCCCCTTAGCCCCTGGGGAAACATCTAATGAGCTTTATCAAGCATCAGCATATCTGCACAGGAAAAAGGCAGTGGAAACCGGGCTTCATTATATCCAGCATGTGCAAAAAAGCCTGGTTTGAAATACCTATTTGCAATGGTCGGGCTGGACAGCCCCCTCGTGGAGGGACTGCAATGCCAGTGGATTAACTGTGTGTCACAGGTCCTGTGGATTATAAACATGCTTTGTCTCTGTGGATAGAGATCCTTGCTTTTGCACACAGACCTTGTCTTGACTTCCTCCACGCAGAACTGAGAGGCTGGGATTTGTGGTGTGATGACAACTAAGACATTTCTAAGAAATCCCTGATGTAATGTACAACTTGTCTTTATTTGTCCATTTATCCAGCAAAGGGCTTTACCTGGATAAAAGGCTGGTTGGGTCTGATGGACCGTCCGCACATATCTAAATAGAAGCAGGGGTCCAAGGTTGTTCTGCAGACAAGAAATTTCTGTGCATGTTAGAAACTCCCATGTTGCCTGCACCAGTAACATATCTGTGACTCTGGAAAATAAGACAGCTAGTCATACACAAGATATCCAAATACTGGAATATGAAGATGACTGGAATGTAAGGCTGAGTTTATCAAAAGTCTGTCGCAGGCAGATGCTCTGCAGACTTCAATGAACACTTTGCATTTCAGTTCTTTTCAAATGGAGCTCTGTAAACAGTGAATAGTCCCACTGTTAATGACTGGTTTGCTGTATTTAGAGAAAGCCAGATGTTATTTAGCTATGGTGGGATTTAACAAGCAGTCTAAGAACTGAGGCGTTGTTGTTGTTGGGGTTTTTTTTAATTCCCAGCAACGAAATCATTAAAGTTTTGTTGTACCAACAGCCCCAAATGAAAGGACATCAACTTAACACTCAGCAGCACCAGCATGACACAGGGCAAGGAGGTGATGCTTTTTCTAGGATAAGTTATGCAATTTAGAGAAAGGAAACCTGAGTTCAAATAGAAACAAATGCTCTAACCCCACAGTGTTTCCTCATGAGTCAATCCATCTCCTCTCCTACTCTTTCCTGCTTTGAGCACAAACTCTCTGAATAGAGGGAGTGCTCCCACAACAGACACGTAGCAGTGTCAGGCACGTTGGGGCTACAGGACAACAGTCTTCACCTTTGCAATCCTCAGAAGAGGTGGCAAAGCTCCATGCTGCTGGAGCTGCAGCCGCCCACAGCCCCCAAGCAGCATTTTCTTTGTGATGCTGCAGTCTTCCTAGCACACCAGTACTTAACCAGCTCTGCTGAGGCCAGGACTAACTCAGGCAGCTTTCCAAAACGCCACTTCAGCGTGAGACACTCTGTTATTTGGGAGGCAGGATCACTCCTTTTGATAGTGGGAAGCCCATTAGCTCTCCCCATCCTTCTCCCACATATGGGGAGAGAGAGGCTGGGGTCTCGCCACTTTTGACAGTGTGCTGCCATAGTGCTTCCTCTTCCCTTAGACACTGCAGGCTTTTCAGGCACAAAATCCAGCCTTTTGTTCATCCCAGTGAGGAACCCTGCTCTGACTGAGAATGGGCTTTCATTTTAAAAGAGCTAAATTTTCTATGGAGAGGAGCTATCATCATTTAATGGCTTTTGCAAGGCTCTTTATAGTAGGTTGAGCTATTTTGTTTGTTGGTTTTTCTTTTGCCTCCTCTAACAGGTCCTGCACAAATGTTTATGGCCTTTTGTCTCTGCCCTGAGCCTTACATACTGTAAATATTGCTGCTTTTTCTCAGTCAGCATCAGGCTAGGTATGTGCAGAAATACAGCCCCCCCCTTTCACAACCTAAAACTGATTTCTTTCCTTTGCCCAAGAAATGTTCCAGCAGATATTAGTACGAGACTGACAAGGCTACCTTTCTTTTTGGGTTTACATTCAATAAGCCAGAAATCCGTACCTCAATTCTCTGATATACATAGTTCACACTATCAGCATATCAGCCTCCATTTAAAGAAAATACATGATCACATCTCGAAGGGGATCTTGAAGCACAAGCTAGAAATGGTGGGCCATCTGTGCTCAGATCAGGGAGAAACCTGATGACAGGAGCTGTGTTTACACTGCTGCCTTCAATGTCTCATTTTGCAGCCTGTCTTTTCTTACGCTCTTTTCCTCTGTTCCTTCAGACTGAGGCATTCAGGCTTTTCATTCACTCTTCCTTTGGTAGGTAGAGTACATTGGTGCCTCTTAACACACTGCCTCTATTCCATGGGAGAAGGGTCTCAAACAGTGGCCAGCCTCTTCGGGTTCAGAAGGTGCCATACTCTGTTAAATGACATGCTCCTTGTGCAGGTAAAGGCACTGGAAAATAGTTCAGAAACCAAAAGGAAGCAAAGCAAGGAAACATCATAAATTCGGAGCTGAAGAGCCTGCTGCCCTGTTCAGCAGAACAGTATTTTCCTTGTCAGGCAGCAAGTCATTGTCTGACACTTTCATAATAGCAGTTATTATCTGGCTCATGCTCCTTATTCCTTGCCTTCTCCCCATTTATGCTCAGCTGATTTTGCTGTGCAGTGCAGAGGAGTCACAGGCAGATGAACCCATTGTTAAGAGCCTGGTTTCCAATCTTGAAACCCTCTGTTCATGCACCTACATCTGCACTTAGACCTAAAATTGGCACTTGACACCCACTGAAAGTGCCAACAGGCTTTCTGAATAACTAATCATTGTGCAGGTGTTTAATTGCTGAATTAAGAACCTGATTTTGAAAACTGAGCTCTAAGTGTTTTTATTTCTGTAACCAACTTTAATACTGCCTTCAGAGTTTCACCATGGGAAAATAGTTTGTCTGGCTACGCAGGACAACTCCCATGCCTTAAGTGCTC
The DNA here is from genome assembly GCA_013389945.1 of Fregata magnificens. Classification (NCBI taxonomy): domain Eukaryota; kingdom Metazoa; phylum Chordata; class Aves; order Suliformes; family Fregatidae; genus Fregata; species Fregata magnificens. The sequence goes on from WAAD01038780.1 coordinate 45,031, forward strand.
AGCCCCATTGCTGTGCCTCTACCTAGCACCAAATTCCCATTCCATTTTCCCCAGTTGCCCTCCTTTCTGCCTGCTCTGATCCAGAGGTGAAAATGGCAAAGGGGATAACCAAGGGCAGCTTAAACCTCTCATAACTTGTGCTCCTGAAAGCCTTCCCATGGGTTTCTGTGCTTCCCAGCCTATGTGAAAGTTGGGGGAGATGTGCACTGGAGGTGCTGCAGGTGACTAACTGGGGTTCATACCTCTGTTAAAATCTCAGGGTGGCTTTTCACTTGCTCCAAGTGGCTTGTTTTTGTTGAAAGGCTGGAAATGGCATTTAAGTAATCAACTTTTTTTTTTCTTAATTCAAAGACAAAGCACTAAGATTACTCATGGTTGAAATCAAAGCTGGAAGAGGTCAACTAAGAGTAAAGCGCAAGATTTTTAATGGCAAGAACCAGTAAGCAGGAGATATGCCAGAAAATACCATGACATCTCTCCTTTTAAATTCATATAATCAGGACTATTAATCTTCATGGAAATTATGTTTTAGGTAAAGAAAGGTTGCCATGTTCACTGACAAGAGTAGCAGGATGAAATTTTCTGCCCTATGTTTTGAGAGGGCCTCAGTGGATGATACTAGCTCTATTCTGGCTTTCAGATCCATCAGTTTAGCACTCCACTGGAAAGAACAAATGAATCTGGCCCAAAAATGGTTAACAAGGGCAAAGCCCATTTCACCATTAATTAGTACAAGACTTCTGACACCTCTCTGGAACAAAACTTGATGATCCACCTATGGAACTTGGTTTGTCCAAAGATAAACTGTCTGGAGACATGTATTGTTAACAGGAAGTTTTGAGAGACATTCATTCATGTGACCCAAAAGCCAATATAAATAAAGCAGAGGCAAGGAAGGAAGTTTTTAGAGATGGAGATGGAGATGTAGGTAAGAGTTAGTGTGCTACAACAAAAATGTAAAAAAACCAGCTGTACAACTGAACATAATCTCAGGGTACAGAGAAAAAGTTTGTTGTTTTTTTTTTTAATATCTTTTTCAAGGAAAGGAACCAGAACAGTTTTGCTGGCATGGAATAAGCATGTTAAGGGAAAACTAAACTTCAAATACCAGAGATGCAAGTTCAAAAATCCCTGTGCATCTTCTTTGCATATTCCTGCACCAGACTTGTGTTTTAGATGTTGATGAGTATCATAAGTGTGTTTTAGTTGTGTGGGGTTTTTTTTAAACTAAATACTGATATAATATTGGCCATTGCTGGCCCATAATGCCAATCAGCTGCTGAAAAAAAATACCTTTATATCTCAGCATTTACCTTTCCACCCACACACATAAGCCTGAGTTTGACAGCAACTGTCAGTAAATTCCCAGACTTCAAAGGCTGTAGGTAATAAACATTCTTAGATTCATTACACACTGAAAACAAATGGGTAATTTACATACTTAGATTTACACATGCAGTTAAACATACCTGAGTGAAGCAAGACCTCAGGCTGCAGAATCCAAGACCTCTGCAGATGGCTCAAGGCCAGGGCAGCACTAGCCAGCTCTTAGAAATGTTTTCTTTGTGCCTAACCTGAATTCCTCTTGTTGCAATTTAAAACTGTCACTCCTTGTCCCATTCACCAGAGGCAGCTGATCTCCTCCCTCTTCACAACAGCCTTCGTATCTGGCCACACAGCACAACTCAAACACAAGGCATGAGAACAAAACACGGGTCCAAACTCTGATCTCAGTCACCTCCTTAAGCAACGTAACTATCACCTAATACATGCAATACTTCTTACAGTAGAAGAGTATAGAGAGTCTTTCTCTGTCAGATCATTGCTGTGAGAGTGACCGCATTTGGCTCTATTTTATAGTATTCTCTTTTGACCTTCTTCTTCCTTTTCAAACACAAGTCCTTTTTTTCTTTAAGACATGTCCTTCCAATGCCACTGTATGATGCTTTACTGTTTTGTACAATTGCCTTTGTAAGGAACAGTCAATAAATCTACACGGCTTTTACAGATAATTCTTCCCATACTATTTAGCTCCTACTCAAGTTCCCAAAAGATTTCCTCACCCCCACAACTTGGCTTGTCCTTTCAGCAAACCACAGCTCGCTCCTTTCTCAACATGAAAAGAGAGTACCGTTCTTCATTTCTGAAATGACTCCCCAAGATCTCCTGAATGGAAAAATTATGAATTGGCTCACCAGGAGTTGGCAGTTGTATTTGAAGGAGAAACTGAAAAAACGTCTAGCCATGTGTGGCACAGGTCCAAAGATTAGTACCAGTCTTCCTTGACTTCTGATCAAACCTTGGCATATAATCCTAATTTCAACTGCTAGACCCAAGATTTTGTACCAAATCACCCCTTATCATACAAAATAGACTAGATCAAATTATACAGGTGTCAAAGCATCTGACACTACCTATGTCTTCACAGAACACGTGTGGAGAGTTGCCCCAGATAGTGACAGCAAAGCCCTGCCCAGCCCACTGGCTATTGTCACAATTGTAATGACAATGGCACGGGACCAAATCAAGCTCATTTATCTCTGACTTGTGCTCCTCACAACTCAGTGAGCAGTCTGTGTAGCCTCATAACAGCAAATAACTCATCCTTGGGGATGAAGTCAGCTGAAGGGGCACCATTGTGGTACAGTTCTCCTATTGGGCTAGTGAGGTCAAGTCAGTCTCGTACACAGACAAAGCCTTTTAACTTTGAGTCCCTGATGGCTAAATTCACATTCCTCTTTTTTCTATGTAAACTGTTCCCCTCTTCCACTCAAGCATCAGCTGCATGTTTTCCACACTGCTGCATGCTCTTGGCAGTAGCTTAGCTCTGAGAAACTCTAAGAAAATGTTTGCCCCTTTGCTTTAAAGGTAACTAATGATCATAATAGTAATGACAACAGGGTGTAGTTTTTACAGTGCCTTGTGGCTCCTCCCTGCTTTGCTAAAGTTGTTATTTTAATACAGATAGCAAGTATATTACCTTTAGTAACATAATGTATCCCATTTTGCTGAAATATATACTGAAACTATTGCAAATTATTCTAGATCTTTGTTGCTACTTATTTTCTAGCAATTTTTCTAGAATGTATATGACGCCTCTCTATTGTATGTAACTCACTCTCTGCACAGTACTGTTTCAAATTTAGCTCAGTCTTACCTTATACCCATTTAACTTTTCTGAAAGTTTCAGAGCAGAGATATCATCTATTCCCTTTATTTCTTACACAGATACATCTCTCAGAGCAGGTCAGTGAAGATTCAGACAGTGGCTAGTTCAAACTTCTGGGTCCTCTGGAGCTTTGATGTGCTGTCAGAGCAATGGGAAAGCCATGGCTAATCTGAATTTGGTAAAGGATTTAATATCAAACTCATATAAAATAAATTGAATGGAAAAAAGATGGCATCAAATGCACATGGTAGAGAGATCATGGGGGGTTAATTGGCAACCTTTCCCTTTGATCATGATCCAAGCATCACTGAACCTAAAAGCCAGATGTTTGGTTTGCTACCTTAGGAAGAGGCAAGGAGTATGTGTAGTCATTAAAAAATAAATAAGTCATTTTTTTGAATGCTACCTATAATGCAAGAACTTTTAAAACTTTCTTTGTAAAAGTCTACTCAAAGGCCTTTGAAATCAAGCAGGCCACAGCTGAGGTGAGTTTAATAGATGATTTGGGTTATATGTGATTTTTCTACATCAAAGTTCTCTTTAGATAATAAAACATTGACTACTTTCATTCTCTTTGGTTCTTTTTTTTTTATTTTAAAACTTAACTATTTTGGTAAGTAAGAAACTTTGTAAAGCACACATGTGGTAGCACACACCTAATTATATTCTGAGGACAGACATGCAGGAAGAAAATCCGCGTTGTGGCCCACCAGCAGCGCTTCTGTGCTGCACTCTACACATTGCAACATGCTTTCCTTTAAATGACTCTTACACTGCTCCGTTCTGTTTTTCACCCCTTTTTACACTTGACAGACAGTTCAGTCATTAACACTGTGACTTGCATTCCTCTATAGGAAAAATAGATGTTTATGATTGTAAGACAGGACCTAAAGCACTGCTGCACATATAATCAGATCTAGTCCAATGAAGCAAGATGCAAAGGAGCAGTGCTGGAGAAGTATATTAGACATTCCACTTAGCTTTTTCAAGTGTCTCCAATTTGAAGCAACTAAACACACTTGTCACGCTAAATACAAGTAGATGCACACAATTTTGCTCTCCAGTTTTAGAAATACCCAAGTCCTCCACCATGAGAGTCCTGCGAGCCATGTGAGCCTGTGGCAGATGGGACTTTACAAGGGCCAGCAGTTCTCTATGCCCTGCAGCTGGAGATAGCAAAGTGGCAATCAATGCATCTAGTTCCAGTACTCACCATGGACACTCCATATTTGACTCTAGAAGAACCTAACAGCTGGTGGGATCAAACCAGGCCAGACTTGTAACCAAAGTTGTTATTTTGGGGTTTCTTTTGTTGGTTGGTTTTTGGGGTTTTTTGCTTGTTTTTTTGGGTTTTTTTTTAAGTGATATATGCTTGTTTTCTCTGGACATTTTAGTTGCAGGTGTTTCTCTGATCCATCCAAAGAAATGCAGTTACTATTGAGGCAGGCTTAATAGCTATAATTCCAGAAAATATATAGGCTAATTCTGTCCTCGAGGTATGAAATAGGGGAATTAAGGTGCTGCCTTGGATGGCAAGTTCTACTTGTGTCATCACTGTCAACCTCCTCCCCTGTATTTTTGCCAGCTCCAGAGATCACCCTAAAAAGAATTCAGTCATTACCTTAAAAATTCAGAACTTGTGACTGATAACCTTTTGTAAATAAACCCATACAGTGCATCTCTAAAATAGAACAATTAAGTCTTTTGATGAGATACTTACAAAACAGCCCATATTAGATGGAAGAGAACTGTTTGTCCTCCATAAAAACATCTCCTAGAGCTTTTTAGATGTCTGAACACATGAAACTTGGGCTGCAAGCCCCAGCCTTTTTGTGGTTTGCAGCATCAAAAAGCTGGTTATAAGATCCACTCAGAACAGCTCCTAGACAAGCGTGGATAACAATCTGAGCTTCTGGTGCTCCTCTGAACTGAAGCACCCAAAGCCGTTGACATTTTCTCATCATTAATTATTTCAGCATCAACATTAATTGCTTACACAATGCATGGAATTGACAGTATATCGAGGACTCAGCCTGCCTGCTTTGTAGCTGGCTAGCTGGGAATGCAACTGCTTTGCCATTCTCATTACCATTCTCATCAGGCTAGACATGAAATAAAAGCAGCTATACTTTCCCCCCACTGAACACACTCTGTTGTGGGTACAAGATAGTTACCAACAAGAGAGAAAATGGACTCACCTTGCATTACAACAGAAATCCACAAACAGCATTTTTTCCCTTTTAATTATCAGCTTCAAAATATAAATGCAGGGACATTAAGGCAGGCTTAGAAGATGTGGCATCAGGGTGGGTGAGGGGACATCAGTCTGGAACATCAACGAATTTCCCAGCAGACAGACTCTTCCCATTGCACTGGGTTGTGTAAAACAGCAGCCTTACTGTCCCAGGCTTTGTGGTTCCTACTGGGAGGTGAGAATCCTCTGAAGATGGTCAATGCACCCAGCGTCGTTCCAGGCTCCTAAGTTGGGCGCTTCCAGTGACGGTGTCTCCTGTTCCACCTCATCCTTCTCTGCCCACCTACAAAAAAAGGTCATACTGACACCAAAGTAATTCAAAATGACAACCAACCATTAGCTGTTCCTCATAAAACTGTGTTTTTTGGCTTGTGATGGAGGGTGCTTGCAAAGGTGGGAAGAACCATGTGGTTGCGCTGAAGTATTCATAGAGATTTGCATAAAGACCTATATATATGTATATTACCAAAAGTTTATCCTATAGGACAGATGTTCTCCCTTTTCCTATCTTATTGTTTTGCCCTGTCACTTTGGGGGAAAGATTAAATTAAAATTATAAAATCTGCATGGAAAAGGGGTAGTAAACAAGTTCCAGATGTCAAATTGGAGAGCTGGGTGTAGGAAAACATTGAGTACTTAGAGTTAAGGACAGGCAACCTAAAAAGACAAACAAACCAACCCTATCATGATCAGGCTGCTGGGTGTTGGGAAATTCAGGCTGGATGTCTTCTATTTCAGAGCTGGGCTGTGGTGCTGGTGCTCCGACAACAAAGGGGCCAGGTCTAAAGGCTATTGCTGATCCTCACAGTCCCTTGGCAGCCCTTTCACAGCCACACCAACACTGGCGCTCTGCGCTTGCCTAGCCTCCCAATGGTCCCAACATTTGCTCTCACTCTCGCTCTCCCTCTCGCCAGAACCCAGCTCTGAAATTGAGCATGTCCAGTGATTGCTATCACACCAAAGGTGCCACAACAAAAAGCTACTGCTGGTCCTCACAGTCCCTTGGCAGCCCTTTCACAGCCACACAAGCACTCACGTTCTTCACTCGCCTAGCCTCCCAATGAGTCCCAACGTTCGCTCGCACGCTTGCTCTTACTCTTGGCAGAGCCCAGCTCCAAAATTGAAGACGTCCGTGATTCCTCCCACACTAGAGGTGCCAGAAGTAAAAGCTATTGCAGCCTCACCTTCCCTTGGCCTCCATTTGCAGCCATACCAACACTGGCTCTCTATGCTTGCCTAGCCTCCCAATGGTCCCAACATTCTCTCAGTCTTGCTGGAGGCCAGCTCCAAAATTGAAAACGTCCAGCGATTTCTCTCACACCAAAGGGGCCAGGGTGAATGGATATTGCTCGTCCTCACAGTCCCTCGGCAGTCCTTTCAAAGCCACACAAACACTGGGGCTCTGCGCTTGCCTAGCCTCCCAAGGGCCCCAGCATTTGCTCTCACTCTTGCTGGAGCCCAGTTCTGAATTTGAAAACATCTGAACCTGGCAGATGCTCCTTTTTTGGGGCAGGAGGTGGTGCGCTCCGTTTTGCAATAAGATGGCTGTGCGAAGAAGATTGTGACCCAAAGCTTGTTGAGCTCAAAGACTGGAGAGACTCTAAGTGACTTGTGTGAAGAGGGTTAGCCTGAGCTGATGGCATATGGTGTGGAGTGCTTCATATTTGGCATGGCTGCATCATTTGCAAGCAGAGAGAGACTGAGAAGCAAGCTAAAAAACTGTGGAAGGAGTGAGAAGGGCACGGATATCCTAACTGCGAAATGAAGTCAAGAGAGACAATGCTGTGGGGTGAAGGGCTTGGTGAAGAATATCTTGAAAGTTTTCCGTAAACCATGGTTTTCCTCCCTGATGTATCCTTATTGTCTGTCACAGGAAGAAAAGCATAAGAACGGGTGGATATGGCCCAGCACCATCAGTGAAATCCTCACCCTTCAGAGAGGGTGCTGCAGGCACAAGGCACAAGCAAGCAGGACTGGAGGTGATTGCACAGCGGTTTTGCGTGCAGAAGAATGCTCTGAGGTAAGTGTTGTGAAGAGAAGAGGCGCTGCGGTTTCTATAAGACAAGTAGTGGAAACCTTAGGATTAGGACACAGTTATTATTGTTATTAGATACAGCTAAATACTGCTAAGGCATGCTGCCTGCCTTAGTCCAACCAAGTTGTTATGCTGACGGCTGATCCCTGCCTTACTGCACACGGCTGAGGCTGGGAAGGTCCAGCGTAGACCTGATTGCATGCTCCCTTCCTGCTCGCTGTTGGCCTGTTCTTTGGCGTTTCTAGTACAACCCCATGTATCATTACCACGGGATCTCCCTGGACTGGCACATCACCGAGTGGCTTTCTTAGTGAAGTCTTTTCTAGTGGAAGATGTATTACCCAGTAGGGTTGCAGGTTACTGCAGCTCACCACAGTCATTGCCACTATCTCTGGCTGGTTTTGGGGGGGTTGGGTTTTTTGTTTTTTTAATGTGATGTGGCAGTACAATTTACACTATATCACCTCCTTGCATGAGGGGGGCTGCAGTGTTTGCAGCCTGCTATGAACTGCTCTAAAGCTGTCTGTATTGTCTCCTGGAAACACGCCTGAATGAGATTTTATTCTCGTCTGACTTTTTGCTTACATTTGATTTCTACTGGAAGTAAATTTTCTTAGCCCTCTCTTCCATTTTTTTTCAGCACCTGAATTTCCCAACACCCAGCAGCCTGATCATGATAGGGTTGGTTTGTTTGTCTTTTTAGGTTGCCTGTCCTTAACTCTAAGTACTCAATGTTTTCCTACACCCAGCTCTCCAATTTGACATCTGGAACTTGTTTACTACCCCTTTTCCATGCAGATTTTATAATTTTAATTTAATCTTTCCCCCAAAGTGACAGGGCAAAACAATAAGATAGGAAAAGGGAGAACATCTGTCCTATAGGATAAACTTTTGGTAATATACATATATATAGGTCTTTATGCAAATCTCTATGAATACTTCAGCGCAACCACATGGTTCTTCCCACCTTTGCAAGCACCCTCCATCACAAGCCAAAAAACACAGTTTTATGAGGAACAGCTAATGGTTGGTTGTCATTTTGAATTACTTTGGTGTCAGTATGACCTTTTTTTGTAGGTGGGCAGAGAAGGATGAGGTGGAACAGGAGACACCGTCACTGGAAGCGCCCAACTTCGGAGCCTGGAACGACGCTGGGTGCATTGACCGTCTTCAGAGGATTCTCACCTCCCAGTAGGAACCACAAAGCCTGGGACAGTAAGGCTGCTGTTTTACACAACCCAGTGCAATGGGAAGAGTCTGTCTGCTGGGAAATTCGTTGATGTTCCAGACTGATGTCCCCTCACCCACCCTGAGAGGAACTGGTGATGTGCACCCAAAGATGCTTTTGCTTGACTTTCTGCGTATCAGCTAGACTGCTTATCCTTCCAGCCAAATTAGTCCTTTTCATTGCATTTCTCAAGCATACATCCAAGACCCTGCATTTGCCAAATGAAAAAAAAAGAAAAGAAAAAAGGATTGGTGGGGATCTCTTTTCTGGGCTTCTTACAAGAGTGATTCCAGCAGCAACTGAAAAATAAACTTTGAAGCATAATTTGCCATTGTCCTTTCAAGTCTGCTCATTTGGCCCTGGCTATATGTTTCAACCAAGAATATCTCCAGCTGCTCCCTTGCCTGTGAGAGAACTTGAATTTTAAAACACCCCATCCATACACCCTGTGGCTCTGCTGGGAGCAAGCTCCAGTCTGCAGGATTAAATCTGGGCATTATTAAATTCTGCTGATCAGTGACAGAAGTGCCTTCAGAAAGCAGTGTTGAGCAGCTGCTTAATATTGTTTTTGTGGTGATAGGGAGGCAAACGTCTTTTGCATTGGCTAGAAAAAGAAGTCTGTGTCATTCCTAGAAGCACTTTATTGTGGAAACACAGCTCGGAGTCATTCTTTACAGGCTGGTTGCCAAAACTTCCGCAGAAATAGAAAAGCTTACAAATAATTAGCTAGACTGTGTCTAGCAGTTGACACTTTGGAATTCATCGTTGATGATAATCCTCAAAGATTGCAGAGAGGTGATCTGGCCAGACAAAACAGGTCCACTATTCACATATTCCTTTACAAGCAACCACCCTCCTTGCTAATGCACCAGCACTGATAGGAAGCAGCTTGACAAAAACATCTGCAATTTTAACTGCAGGGTGAAGAAAGAATAAATTGCTCTTTTTAACTTGGAAAAAAAAAATCCCCCCTACCCCCAAACAAATCAATACAATGTCTTGATTCGGGAAAGGATGCTGTGTAACTGGAATACAGATCCTGTATGACACCCCAATTCTAGTGTGAGGTATTTAATACTTTCTGCCACAATAAAAGAAGAGAATTAATGACTCGGTGGGAAATCTAGATGGCATTTAGCTCTGAATCAGAGTATTATTTTACACTTGGCATTGATAGGAGTCAAAATGAGGCCACAAGCCTAAGACTTTCTCAGCTCCTTGTGAGTGTTAATTCCTCCTATATTGCCATGATCCCTGCTTGGAGGCTTCCCTTTCTCTAGCTCTCAATCACAGCAGCAGCAAACTGAAGTAATAAATTATGAAGCCACTTCAGGCTAAATGTGGGTAAAAAATGCATGCATTTTCTCCCTTTTTAAATATGTGGCTATTGCACATACATGTAAGATGTAGCTGACATTATAAAATATATGGTAAAAAGGCAGACATTTATTACAGCAAATTCATTCTATGAATGCATGCTTTATCAAAATGTGCTGCTTGCCCTATAAAGGAGAGATTTCTTTTTCTCACTGCTCAGATTTTTAAGGCATGACTGTATACTCCAGGTGAATTAAATGGGGACAAGATCTCAACAAATTTTTGCACTTTCTAGGGACAAAAAGCTGGTAAATTTTTGCAATCTTTTATTTTTTTCTTCCTTTCTCCAATATTAAGAGTGCCTGTAAGAAATGGGGCAGGTGAGAAAAGCTTATGACTAAAAACACCATGGGCAACTCTCCAAATCCATCCTAGAGTTTATTTCTTTTTTCTTTTTTTTTAGAATGTCCTGAGTTGGAAGGGACCCACATATATCATCAAGTCCAACTCCTGACCCTGTATAGGACAACCCCAAAATTCACACCACGTGTCTGAGGGCATTGTCTAAATGCTTCTTGAGTATTGTCAGGCTCGGCGCCATGACCACCTCCCTGGGGAGCCTGTTCCAGTGCTCCACCACCCCCTGGGTGAAGAGCCTTTTCCTAATATCCAACCTAAACCTCCCCTGGCATATCTTCCTGCCATTCCCTTGGGTCCTGCCACTGCTTGCCAGGGAGAAGAGATCAGCACCTGCCCCTCCCCTTCCCCTTGTGAGGAAGCTGTAGACCGCGATGAGGTCTCCCCTCAGTCTCCTCTTCTCCAGGCTGAACAGACCAAGTGACTTCAGCCACTCCTCATATGGCTTTCCCTCTAAACCCTTCACCATCTTTGTGGCTCTCCTCTGGACACTCTCTAGTAGCTTCGTATCCTTTTTATACTGTGGCACCCAAAACTGCACACAGTGCTCAAGATGAGGCCGCACCAGTGCAGAGTAGAGCAGGACAATCACTCCCCTCGACCGGCTAGCAATGCAGTGCTTGATGCACCCCAGGACATGGTTTGCCCTCTTGGCTGCCAGGGCACACTGTTGGATCATGTTCAGCTTGCCATCGACCAGAACCCCCAGATCCCTCTCCCCAGGGCTGCTCTCCAGCCTCTTTTTCCCCAGTCTGTACGTACATCCAGGGTTGCCACGTCCCAGGTGCCAAGTCCCAGCACTTGCCCTTGTTAAACTTCATACGGTTGGTGATTGCCCAGCTCTCTAATTTGTCCAGATCTCTCTGCAGAGCCTCTCTGCCCTCGAGAGTGTCCACAGCTTCTCCCAATTTTGTATCATCAGCAAACTTTGATAGTAGTCCAAGGGGAGGATTTATTTGGAAGGCGTCTTGATCATCAGCTGTCTCAGAAGCCACCACTGCAGTGGTCCTCAGGACTCCTTGGATGTATTAGAAGGTCTGTGTTGCTGCTGCTCTCCAACCTCAGCATTACACTGACTGCAAACCACATAATACTGTGTTTAGAAGCTGTTATTTATAAACATGTGTCTGATGAGTCCTCACGATACCTTCGGAAGTGGATGTATAAAGTTATGAATATCTTGCTCCAAGCCAAATGGCCAGTGAGGAGCAGAAATGAGGCTGGGATTCAAGAGCTCCCAGTTCCCATGCCTTTCATACAAATCCTGTCATAGAAAGATGAGGTGTGAGAGCAACAGCGCAACAAAAAAAATGTTGATGATGATCACCAGGTGCTGTACACTTGTTCTGATGCTATTCTGGATGCTTCTCTTCAAGGAATCTGGCTTCCCTGTTATCTAAAATACCTAAGGGCTGACCTCAATATTTGCAAACCAAGTTGCAGAGCAAAACAACAGCAATGCTCTCACCAGATCCCACAGAGCAAGGATGCTTGGTTCAGTACCGTGGGTGGGGCAGGGGGAGGGGGGAAGGTACCCTACAGCAAAACCAGATGATGGGCAGTAGGAATACAAGTAGAAGCCCTAGTCCTGGAGGTCTTGTCAAAGAAAGGGCTGTGGGTCTGCGCTGGGGAACACAGTACCATATGAGCAGCTCCTTGGCTTTGGGCTCGCTGGCCAGTTTCATTACAGCCACATTTTTCCCTTTCACTAGCTTGAAAACAGACATCTAGAGAAAGAGCTGAGAAAATCAGTTTGAGAAAGGCTTAAGAGGGGTTTCTCTCTCCTTCCTCAGAGCAAATGCTCATAACAGGGGATTGCTTTGTGATATTGCTGGAGCTGCCGAGATGTTTCCAGGCTAGGGAAACCCCATCTGACTACCAAGAAGAATGGCTCATGTAATTCGGGGCGGGCTGACTCCTTTCAGACCTGTGGTGTTTTATTTCAGAAGTCAATCACATTCTGCAGAGGCTTGAGCTTAGCTTGACAGAAGAGTGTGTTTGTCCTCTCTATGTTTTCTCCAAGATGACCTTTAGCTTTATAATCTGATGAGCTCGAGTGTCTGATAAACTCAGATTTGTTGGTGGTAGATATGTGTTGACAATCCCCAAATTGTGCAATCCCATTTTAAAAATAATTGTGCTGAAGCAAAGATAAGCTATTGTCTCCAACTATAGGGTTTTAATAAAGCCAGTGTATGAGAGGGCGAGGGTCCAAGCCAACTATAACCTAATTTACCCTCCTAAGCCTTCTTTCTTACCTAAAAGCCAGTCAGTCTTACCTTTGCCAGTCAGGCTCATGATATCTGTGGCTTGGAAAGTGCAATTTTTAATGACCCATTACCTACAGCATTCCTGATCCTGATAAATAAAGGCAGGCATCCACCTCTAGATGGATGATTGATTTAGTTACAGTGGTCATAATTAGTCAATTAGGGAGAAGCAGTCTGCTAAAGCCAGCAAAATGAACACGAGATGGAGTGAGGCTGAGCACAGGATTTACCTTGACAGGGGAAGCAATTTAAACTAAGGGAACCCAATGTTGCCTATTTAATACTCCATGGAGTACGAAAAAGCTTTCCAGAAATAATTACTCTCCATATACACTGTTGTAACAAGGAAAAATTAAGTCACTGGCAAACTGAAATCACCATTTTCCTGTAAGTTTTGATGGCTCATTTGGCATCACATGTTGGAAGCCCGAGACTGGAGAAGGAAGGAGCATGTTGTGCTGATTGGCTCAGGGGTGGGTGGCCTGCGAGCATGCTGCCAGCACATCTTGCTGGCTAAATCAGGGAAGAGGTATCCAGCACCAGCAGAGCTCCTTGTATTTGTTGTCTTGCATCCAGCAGTGCTACGAAAGGATTCAGACAAGAGAGGAGCCAAGAACATGGCTTCTGTGGCATGGTGAGGAATACCATACCAGCTCAGGCAGAAAGGGAATTGGAGAGCAGGGCTAGGAGCAGGTAGATTAATCCATCCAAAGGGCATACAGTGGCTTGGCTGGATACATGGTGTGCATTCGGAAGAACAGATTTGCTTCATGCTTCTGAGAGGGAATACAAATGAGAAAATCAGCTCCTACCCCTTCCCTTTCTTAAAGACTGAGGCAGGACCCAGTGCGCTGCTCCACCAGAAGCAGGGCAGACCCAGCACAACAGTCAGGCTTGCTGGGTGCTTCGGAAAACTCATTAGACCTTTTTGCTGGTTTCTTGTCATGGAGGTTTGCTCTGGTTTTGATCTGCTCGCTCCCATGGGCTCTGCTGGCCATGGGCAGCCAACATTTGCCTTTCATCCAGACACAGGTGCTTTTGGGGTCAGGACTGCATCATAAGGAAGAGCCTTGCCCTCAGCCAAACCTTGTGCTGTTGCATTTAGGGGATGGAGTGGAAAATGAGCTTTAGCCTGTATTTAGTCCATGTATTCCCAGCTTCTGCTTGAAGCCTCCCTGTGGAGGGAGTCTCTCTTTTGCTGTTGACTGGAGAGGGTACGGGAGATAGACTTTTACAGAGATTGAGTTAGGCATGTAGAGTTGGAAATGCAACTGTCTCAGCTTGCTGTCAGCAAAGAAACCTCCTTACACCACACACCAATAGGCAACTGCCATAGCCATGAATTCATGTCCTACACTTCTGCAGTGAGATCTGTCCTCTGAAGTATTTAGGTGACTGCAGCAAGTACATGCAGACCTCTGCGTCTCCCCAAACTGCCTCTCTCCCCAGCTGTAGATGTCCCTTGGTGCTGGTGCAGCAGGCTGCTGACTGGCACATGGCAGTGGCAGCACATTGGCAGGGCAACATCAGTCCTCTAGAAAAAGCCTGGGTGCTCGTGATCCCAATGCAACAGGTCTGTGGCAAAGCAAGGCCCCTTAGTGCTGCTGCAAAAGGGCTGATCTGTCCCCTATGTCCCTGAGCACTTGCAGGGTGAACAGCTCTGTCCTTTCGGACAAATGGCTCAACTTGCTCACAGTGACACAAGGGGGATCGTGCGTGCGTATGCTCACATACGTGCATGCATGTGTGTACCTACAGAAAAACTTGCAGGCTTTCTTCTGCCAGCTTTCAGGTAGCATCCTCAGGGGCTGTGTCAGGTGACACTTTCCCTTTTATTTGTTGGCTTGGGAGCCGTAACCTTTTCCATTCCTGCCTGGTTTCAACACCTGCATTTCCAAATGAGTCCTATGCTCTTTCGTGCCCAGCATTATTTGGGCCAGGCAAACTATCACATCGGGCTCACAGTCAGGGAGGCATTTTTGTGCCATCACCTGCAATATTTAACAGAACCCAGCTGCAGCTTGCAATAAAAGACATCCCTTTCTCCGTTCTTCCTCCCAGCCCTCAAAACACGCTATTTCTGCAAAGCACTTGGAAGAACTCCACAGAGAGCAAACAAGAAGAGGGTGGCAGGAGTCACAGCTTTGTGCCATTGAAAATGTCTTTGGGATGTTTTTTTTGTCTCTTTACTATTTGTATCCCATGTCTGACTCTAATTTCTACAGGTGTACTTGCTGTTCCCCATCCCCACCTGCTCTCCGTGTCTGGCGGAAGGCTAGCCCTCTCTGGCCGTCAGGAAAAATCAGAAGCAATGATTTTATTAAGTGGAAATAATATGGTTGTTGACAGGAGGAGCCACACACATTGCTCTAGGTGCTGGCCTGCAGTGAGGCATGTGCTTTGGGACACTGGCAGAGTTCATCCACCCTGACAGCAAAGGTGGTCTCCTAGACCTCAGCAGTGACTTTCCTGCTCCATCCTGAAACTTTGGCTTCTGCAGCTTCTCCTGCCATATTTTGGCTTCAGAATGAAATGGCCAAGCTGTACAAAGCCCCTGCACCAGGTGCAGAAAAATGTCAGGGCCCCATGGCATTAGTAACCCCTAATTGCCCATTCCAACCTCACCTGGGTCCCCACCTGCACCGCCCACCCACAGCACCCTGGTCCTGGCCCCAGCCCTGGCTGAGGGTGCTAGGAAGCAGGTATGTGCTAGGGAAAGGTTTATGGTGCTAATTGAGCCTGTGGGGGTAAGTACTTGTCTTCCCCCAGACGTTATCCAGATTGAGTGAGCTTTAATGTTGGTGAGTGGGGTTAAAGAGCAGCTGTATTTGCTCCTGCTTGTGGTGGGGTCAGAGCGTGCAAGTCAATGCTGATAGCCTAGTGCCTAAGCCTTTGGTCTGCTGCTTGCAAAACAAGCAGAGATTTAAGTAGCATCCTCTTTGTTCTGGGTTTGTAGTGAGCAGTTCTGCTTATGAGCGTGATGTATTGTGGTGTTTATGTGACCAATTTGCAAGTGTTTGCTCACTGCTCCAGTATGCTTGTTGGGGGAAAACCTGAGCCCCTTGGGGAAGCTACTTTTTCCCCTCTCAACCCTCTCCTGGCCCCCTAGTTTGTCCCTGTTCCTCAAAACCCTTGGAGGGAGACATCTCGGACAATTCCCACAGTAAGGGAGTAAGGAGCTGGCGTGGTTCACTGCCTTGCTTGCATCTGTGTTGCACTCCTCTACAAAGCTGGAAGCATGCACCTTCTTCTTGCAAGCCCAGTCCCTGCCTGCATTTGTTACTCTTGACATTGCTGTACCTGACTTCCATCCTCCTGAAACAATGCTCAGTGCTTCCAACCAGGGTAACTGGCTGCCAGGCTCCCTTGGGATAATCATTCCCTTCATTGCTCAAGTCTGCAATGCAATCTCAAAGGAGGACAAGATGTTTTTTACCACGCAGTGTCTGAGATGAGAGGAGTTAACTGCCTGTTGGCGGTTGTGTAAGATTAGGTGCTGTGATAGGAAATTAGGTTAGGAGGTAGAGCAAGGTGGCTGGGGGGTGTGTGTGTGTGTGCTGTTCTAAAATATGGCATTTGAATTTTTATCCCTGTGATGAATAGTCTGGGCTGAAGCAGATTCATTCCCAAAAGGTAGCAAAATGAGGTGGGTTTCCTAAGCCTTTTTATGTTGAACTGGATCTCTTGCCATGAACGCTGAGCAGCGCTGCCTTGATAACCCTGCTTGTGCTGTCTGTGGGGATGGAGGCTGCTGGCCTGAATCAGATTCCAGCTCTACCCATCGCATGCTTGTCCCTCTGACTGCCACCAGCTGATGACACTTCAGAGGAGCATGCAGTCAGCAGCTGGTGTTAGTCAAGAGTAATCCTACCCTATGGGAAAATCTACTTGACAGAGGGTGAAATAGAGCAACTTCTGTAGGAGGGAGTCCCAGACCAGGTCCGGCACAGAGGGGAAAAGTAGCAAAGTTGCACAGAAATCAAAGTGTATGGAGCAGAGCAAATGCAAATGTGTGTGCCAGGAAAGCCTTGGTGTTTCAAAAGTGTGCAGCTAACTAATGTAGATTTCCCCTGCATATATATGTATTTATTTAGCTACAAAGATAGAAGAGGTGACATGCTCTTTTTCCACGGTGGCCCACCTACAGTGTTTAATAATGTAATATTAGAGAAAAGCCTTTAGTACGGTCTTTAATAGAATACCTTGACCTGACAGGTAGATTATTGACTATTATAAAGCTGTTAGATTTAATATGAATCTTCTTGGCAATCTCTGGTATTCATCACATTTTCATGAGTAGCGAATGGTTGTAGATACTGCCAGATGTGGTCTCAGAGTGGAGAGCAACTAAGATAAAAATTGCAAAAGCAGCTAAATGATGCATGGGCTGAAATCCCACTTCCAATCAGACCCAGAGCATGTCATGAAAAGATTTAGTGAGCTACCTCCCAGCGGTTTGAAAGTATCCTGAACAGTTTACCCAGCTGCCTTGGGAGAAAGGAGTGGGCAGAAACTGGATAATCTGATCTTTATATTAATTTTATCACAGAGATTATTTTAAATCCCAAAGCAGGAGATTATATAAACCTGTAGTATCTACTCTTGCAACTCTGGAGGGCTGCACAAGTGTCTAATCACAGGACTCACTGATTTTGTTTTGATTTTGTTAACATCTTACTGTAGCCAGCATCCTAACTCTTTGCACTGTATGACATGCTGCTTTCTTGCATTTCCTAATCTTATTCTGTGCAGTTTTGGGAAAGATCTCATTTCTAACTTCCCTGGTACATAGTTTGGTCAGTCCCAATTGCTCTCCAGTGGAGGAGAGGGAAGGGCTGCTGTGAACGTCCCTGTTCTCTTTTCTGTAACTCCACAGCTTCCAGCTTCAGTGCTTAAATTTATTCTGCAGTTGCGCCCAGAGATGTCCCCTGTGAAAGTCTTAGCATCGTTGCCCTAGGTACTGTACAAACACAAATAGTAAACCCCATGTCTATGGGAATGGGAGCTGTCGGGCTCCTAAATAGAAGGGGCAGATTTTCAGAGAAGGGTTGCACTAAAACAGCTGCCGTTGGTATCGGTGGGAGACATGTACTCTTGCAAATCACAAAGCAAACACACATCATCCAATTCCCCTGTGCTGGGATCCTTTTTGGTTTTTTCATAGAAGATACTAGTGCACAGCCTCCCTGCTGAGCATTCCTGTTGTCCAGGCTTGTGCTACTGAGTTTTGCCTTCGCCATTTGGCTCCTGCACCCCATGTTTCCATATGTCTACTGTGAGCTGTGAACACTGTTGTTGCCCCTTTCTAGGCTTCTGAATCAAATCAAAGGGTTATTTGAGCACTGAGGTGGAATGAACACATTTGGGGTGAGTGGTGACTAAAACAGTCAAGGAGTTTTTTGGCAAATTAGTGGCATTGGTCAAAAAACTTTAAGCTACACTCTAAAAAATACTGTTGTCCTAAAGAAAGTGTGTAAATATGCTGTGTGAACAACATTAGGTCAACTTGAAAGAGTTAACATCTAATCGCACATTTGGTTTCCCTGATTGACAGACAATTTTCAAAAAGAGTGGGGTTTGTCAAGAAGTCATTCCCTTCTTCCAGAAATCTCTCTTTGAAACCAGGGAAGGCAATTTCCTGCCTTTGATGGCATTCAAGACATGAGATACCCTTGTCTTTGACAGCAAAGGACATTGGTTTCATTTGAGCTTTTTCCGTTATCACTGACAACAATAAAATTGTCAAGTGTGTGATTTGAAACATCAAATTCAGTATGAACTTTTTGTGTAAGCAAGGGACATTGGACATAATAACTTTTTTCTCCCATCTGTACTGATATATGGGACATACAAATTGACAAATGGTAAAGATTGGCTGATGTATGTGTATGGCAACTTATGTATAAACTATCAACAGACCCACAAGGTTATAATGAAGTCATCTTTTGAATTTAATGATAAATTTCCCTTTGTCAGCATTGGTCCAAGGTAATGATGTGATGCTTCTTAGCAGTGAAGATAGAGGAAGACTTCACAGCTGAGGAAGTGCCCATTTTAATTGCAGGTTTAGAAACACTGTCTGTCAAATCATGGTAGCATTATTTTATTTTTATGGAGAAGCTGGATGTATTTGAACCTGACCCAAAACCCCAAAGCCATCTCTCTCCATTCAGAACAAATCAATCATGTTGAACAACTGATGATTCTGAGTATTTTAGTTTCTGAGTGCTTAAACAGTGAGACTTGAAAGTCACCTGGAATTTGCCAGTTTTAGATTTGCTAATTTGAATATAAAGTCTGTGTGTTATGTAGAGACAAACGATATCTTTAGATATCCTTCCAAATACCGGCCTCAAACTTCACTTTGTCAGAGTGTAAGTGCTGCAAGGTGTGGATGAGCTGGTTCATTGAGAGGGGAGTGGACTTTGCCTTGTGAGGCATGACTTCAGTGTGTCTTACGTCAAAGTGCTAGCCTTTGTGTGATGCGTATAGCTATACTACAGCTGTGGCTAGGTGAACTGTAACATTAGTTTTTAACCCTGTGGTTGAGTCATTAGAAGGTTTTAGCTTACCATGAGTATGACATACTTTTCAAAGTTTCAGTTTTGTTTACTTTTAAAAGTAAATAGGCATTGTCACACAACCACACCTCAAATACCTTTTAAAGAAGTGAGTCTTTATTATGGGAATTATCTCAAACTGCAAGTGTTAGTCTGTAGACTGAGAGCATCCAAATCCTTAAGCCAAAGTCGCTTGTCAGGAAGAGGGACAAGGCAAAAAAAACCAAATAAGGACCAGAGCTTATTTCAGCTATGTGAGACCCTAAAAGGATCAGAGGAAAACTAAATGGACACATGTTTAACAGCAATAAACTTATGGCAGCACATGGTATATAATAGTAGTCACTCTCCATGATTGTGTTTTTACCCCTGTCCAGGTACAATGCCCTGCATTTTACCTTTACCATTGGGGTCAAGTGCAGGTGTGTGCATGGTTGGTTATAGAGGTGGAGCTGGCTGATGGTAACTTGTTGTATTGCCATAACCCAGTTGCATTCAACAGTGTGCTGACAGCCAAAGCTTCACCAAAGGCAACCAGCAGCACCAGGAGGCGAGTGGGTGGCACTGCGTGCCTATGTTAAGCTGCTCCAGAACCTGTGAGGTCCTACAGAGATGACCCAGAAACATCACTGATTTTTATGTTAGCAGGCAACAGCCTCCAGCCCAGAAAAGTGTATTGGTTTTATCTTCCAGCCCTCTTTCCACTCTAAAGTTACTGCTACCTCCAGCTCCCAAAGAGCAAAAATACACAGTGGTATGATTTCCTTGTAAAAGCAATTTAACTTTTGATGCTGAGCGGTAGCGTTCTCAGGCAAAATCCTGAATCTAACAGCATATTTATTTTACTTAGCAAAAATTATACAACAGTAAAAGTACAGTTGCTGCCATTGGAAATATGACTGTTTGAATAAAAGTTATGGTAACAGTAAGATTCAGCTATGGTATGTTAATTTGAATCTGCAGTAAATCTGTCAGGACGGCATGTCAGTTTAAGAGCTAAAATGTAATTGTTGTAAAACACCGAACTGCAATTTATATATATTTTTCCCAACCACTTGCAGGCTAGCAATATTTCAGTTCTATAATCACAATTTGAACCTTGTAAAAGGTTCAAAGCCTAGCTAGTTTTTTGTACAAGTCAGTAGAAGTAGTATTTTATTACTTTTCTTTGTGTGGGATTCTTTGAATGCAATACACTTTTGGGGAGGAAAATGGTCTGGGGATAAAAATCAGCAGAGACTACCTTATACTTGCTTCTCTTTTCTGAAAGATAGACACGTCTGAGTGTGCAATGAACAACTTGTCAATCAATTTGGAGCTCAGTGAAAATTACTGTCAAAGTGGCATTTTGTTAGTTAGATTTCAGATGCCGTTTGACCCTGCAGACATGCTTTCTGTAATGGTATTCTGTGATAACAGGTTGATATGATTTTTTTAAATAAAAATCCATTAGTAACCTAAATATATTTTTGAAAAATAAGCTTGCTTGTATAATTGAGTAGAAAAAAAATCCTGTAACAGCTTTCATCTTGATTAAATAATTAAATTAGTGCTTTAGACGGTCAGCTTTCAGTCCCAAGCATCTCCAGGTGTGGTTTTCCATGACAGTCACCTTGACTGTTGGTTACTCAGAGTTTGCTACCCATCTTCTCGGATGAACTGTGATGGTCACTGAGAAAGCAGAGGGGGGACATGAAGCAAGATACCTGCATCATGTTTTGAACATCTGACTAATATTACAGTCAAGAGGTGATCCTCCTGTTGTCATTTGAGAGTAGGCAACACGTCTGAGAATCTGTGTGTGTCACCCCCCCAGCAGAAACTCTAAGGGTGATGGAGCAGAGGCTTTAATGCGAGCCCACCCTTCAGCAGGCAAAGGGCTTAGTGCCTCCTGGGGTGCATTCCCATTAAACTCATCTTTGGCTGGGCTTCAAAGAGAAGTGTATTTATGTACTGAGTGCCACCCTCTGGAAAAAAAAAACAAACCACCCCCCCCCCCCCCAACCTCCCCAAAAAACCAACCAAAAAACCCCACCCCAGATGGTACCTTTTAAGTCTTGACTGTTGGTCAATATACCTTAATAATACAATGGAGATTCTCTATCAGCTTTTAGAACAAAAGCATCAGCTTTTGGCAAAGAGATAAAGAATTGAATACTGTCCATTCACAGGCAGGAGTTTCTGGAGAGAAGTCCCCAGGGGCCAAGTGCCCTTTAGAGGAGACAAACTCATCAGGCAAGGTTTATGGGGACTGATGATTTTGGGTGAGTCCTTATGGGTTAGGGATGAAATCTGGGGCCTTGGGATCTCATGTACTCTTCAGTCACACTTGGGCTGTCATGGGCTCCCGAGAGGGGTTATAGCAGAGGGCATGGTGTTATTTTGAGTTCAGACCCACAGGAGCTCCTCTGAAGATGCCCTGGGAGCCACTTAAGGAAAAACAAAAGGCAGACTGTTCTTCTGTCCTTATTAGGAACTATTTTTCAAAGGCTTGTAAAGCTTCACTGCTCCAGAGGAAAGTTACATCTGCTGATTGAGGAGAGGAAGGGAAACGATAGTAAAAATTACTCAGTTGAGGCTAATGTAGCCTTTTGAGCTTTGCAGTCAGATGAGTTTGAGAGATTAAAAGGAGATAGAAAAGGATAGTCCGCATGCTTAAGAAAAGGATAAACACCCCTTAGTACACATTATTTTGCTATGTTTTTGCATTTTACTTTTTAAATTTTGGGTTTTTTTCAAGCGGTAAGAGAAAGGGGACTTGACAGTTCTTTGGCAGATATTAGACAAGGCTGAATTAGTGCAGTGGCCATCTGCATAGTCTGGGCCGCTGTGACTTTCGAAGCTAACATATTTCACGTTAATAGGTTTTGAAGGCCAGGGTCTGCACAAAAAAAAATGAGAACCAGAGAGAACTTTTTAATTTTCTTGTTACTTTTGTTGAAGCATGGCATTTCCTGCCTCCTGCAAGGAAGAGGCTGGGTGCTGCTTGCACTAAGGTGATGGCCCTCTATCAGCACCTCTGGGCAAAGAGGATGCAGAGATTAGCCTGCCCCAGAGCATTTATAGCCCAAGCAGACAGGGGAAAACCACCTAAGGGTCAGGAGGGATAGGGAAGCAGAGACAGAGTGTGAAGAATAGAGTCCCAGTAGCAGTCCCTACTGGCCCCATATCCAACTGAGGGAGTTTCTGGAATCCCAAGCAGGGATGATCCTTGCCTTTAACATCACATTGCTCTTTCCCTAATAATGAAATTCCTCTTGTTTCAAGTCTAGCACCCATAAACTTAGCAATTCACGCTACAGACACACATAAGACCCTCCCGGGCCGGGTACCAAAGGTGCACCATGATCATGCCCTGCGTGTACTCTCCACCAGCAGGAAGGCCAGGTACCTGCAAGGACATGGTCCGCTGACCCTAATTCAGCACCTGAACTGGTGCCTGCTGACAACTGCCTTTCTGATTGCATATCTTTTCAAAGCAAAGAGATTGCTGCATACAATGGGAGAAAAACCTTTCAGATCCTGTTTGATGTGGTCTTTGGGTTTCAAAATCAAGACATCATCTAGCTGTCAGCAAAGACAGCACAAAACTTGCAGGAGAATCCTCTCTGGTTGCTATTTCCCTGTAACAAGATGACAAGAAAGAAGAAAAGGCATTTTATTTTGAAGTCTCTCAGGCTTGCAAATGCACTCTGCCATCTACACTCTTTCTTTTGTTTGCATTGTGCTTGGCTTGGCAGGAGCCTGCTTCATAATCCTTCCCCATTCCTCTTCCCCTCCTGCTCCAAAGCAACACTGCAACCCCTGTTAAGGGTGAGGTGCAAGGGGTGCAGGTGTACAGAGACTTTGTCCTTGTGTACTTAGACAGAGGAGGGAAAGCAAGCTGAGAGAGGCTGCAGTGATGTGTGCTCACACTGCATAGATTAAGAGGGAGATGGAGAGTGATGGGGCCCAAGAGCATTTGAGGGAAAGGAAAAACCTTCATAAGAGAGACAGGGGGCATGTGTAATGACACTGTGAGACATAGTCCCAGCAGATAGTCACTGTTAAGAAAAGACTTTGAATGTGCTGAGCTGCAGAGAGCAAACAGGATGGAGTCGTCAACCCTGGAGGCGTTCAAAAAAGGTATAGATGTGGCACTCCAGGGCCTAGTTTAGGAGTCATGGTGGTGTTAGTTGATGGTTGGACTTGATGATTTTAGAGGTCTTTTCCAACCTTAATGGTTCTATGATTCTAGGATGGCCTGCTTGCAGGGACTGAGGGCTGCAGCAAGAGGCTGACCAGTTGTCTCTTCCCCTCAGCACTCTGGAAAAGACACAACAGCAGCTGCCTTTTGCCATTTTTTCTGATTTTTATTACAGTTTGCTTTTACATCAGGTACCACACTGCTTTCCATCCCACAACTGCACAGGTGAGGCATTGGTGGGGCTGGACATCACAGATGGAGCATGCCCAGCAGCAGGCATGATAGGTTCAGCTCTGCCATTCCTATCCCATTGTGCAGGAATGATACCTCCAGAAACCCTTTTCCTGCCTGTTTGGCCAGACAGGGCTGAAGTAATTTCCCTCTAAATATAGCTCTGCGCACATGGTGGAGCCAAGCTCCACTGGCATAGCAAAGCACAAGCAAAGGGAAAGCCAGATGGCTAATTCATGCTGCAAGGCAGCATGAGGGAGTGGAGAAGACGGGTAACAACTTGGCACAGTTACCGATTTCTTGGATGCCTTGGGGAGGGCATTTTAGCTTTCTGTGCCACCCTCTCCACTTACCCTTAGCTTTTCAAGTTTTTTCAGATGGTGATACCTACTTGTCAGGGACTGTATCTCCCAAAAGGGGATAATCACAGCACACAAACTTTAGGCATGTAATATATGAGATATTTAATCAAAGAAGGGAAGCAGGTTCATCCTCCTGGAAATCCAAATCATCCATCTCGCTGACTATGGCAAGCCTTGGCAGGTAAGTGTGGTGGTGACTTCACTCATTTGTACCAAATCTGTGTGCTATAGGCTCTCCCTGCCATATATAGTATTACATGTCCCTTAAATCACCTGGGAAATGTGAGGCCATGTTTATAATGGTTTTATGAGGACAGACAGCACCTGATCCAGCAAACAGTTCCATAGGTCAGAGTTATTCCTGTGTGGGTTTGTGGGTTTTTGGGGGGAATGGTTGTTTTGGTTTTGCGAGCATGGACCAGCAAGTAGGCAGTTAAGGACTCTGGGCTTAGTGCCATTAGACTGAGTAGTAAATAAAGGTTTTCTCTCTTGTGGAGCCACAGGTCTGACATGCAGGTATTTCTCAGAGCAGATGCTGATATGGGTTTCCTGCTCCTAAACAGAATGAATAGGTGGATTGGATCTCTGTTTAAGACTCAAAAATTGTATATTTTGTACTTGACTTTCCTCTGACCTTACCTGAGACCTCAGGCACTTCCCAGTCCTTCCTTTTTCCACCCACTTTGCCTGGAGGCAAGTTTCCAGAGTCCCTTCAGCCTGCCTGCCAGAAGCAGCAATGGCTTTCTCTGTCCCCTGCTCCTCAAGCCAGGGACTCTCTCCAGGTCCAGATTGCCTCTCCTGCCTATGAGTGCAGTTCCATTTCTAGAGCTGAAGCTTCTAGGGATTGCAGCCTAATAGTATATCTCTAATTACTCATTTCTTGCACAGTAAGCTAGACTGCTGATCTGTCTATGGCTGGCTGGGGATGGGGAACAAGAGAGTTGGAGGGGTGCAGTGAGTCCTCACTGGATGTTCATATGATACAAAGAGGGGGAGATGGCACTCAGACAAGAAAGTTTCTCTCTCTGCACTTGAGATTTGCCCAGGCTGCTGTGTTGCTTGGGCCAGGTCCTCTCATCTGCCTTGGCACATGTTAGCTTTGAAGCTGCTGCAAGAAAAAGTAAAGGGCCAACTATCTACTAGTCAGAGTGCGCTTAGGAAACTATGCTGTGCCACCAAACTGTAGCAAATGGGTTGAATTGCAAAAGTAGGGGGCAGCCTCAAAACACTTAATCTTTTTTAAACAGCAGCAGTGAGTGTATTAGGGTAACCATTGAGAAAGCACGAGGAGGGTAACAAAGGGCTGAGATATTGTTTTCTGCTAAAACACACACAGGTATTCCTTCCAGTGTACATGTGGCTCATATTTGCCATGAGCGGAGAAACTGGAGTCACACTGTGGCACAGGCTTCAGGTGACAAACACCGCCACAGGTAACAAATTAAGTGCAAACATTTCAGATTACCACCTTCTTTCTTTACAGTCGAAAAGACACAAGTCAGTTGCACTGCAGTGCTAAACACCTGAAACCAGAGCAAGACAAAAAGTATGCCTAAACCTCTGCTAATAATACATGGTAAGCTGAAGCTGGGATTTGTCCTAGGCTGGGGAAAATGAGTGCAGTTAGTTATTGGCTAACTTGCTGAACAGCCACTGGCACCATAGGTGGAACATCAAAGTAACTCTAGCTTCAGGGCTGCAAGGTTTGCTGGCTTACTTGCAGCAGATGAGATGACCCCCCCAAAAAATGGGGATAGATTTAAAAAAAAAGAACTTCAAAGCCTTTTAAGCATCTAAATAGAAGCTGCCGCCATGCCCTGGAAACTTGATTTAGTAACAGGAAGTAACTGTTTCAATGTGTTCAGGCCATCCTTAGGTAAATCCTTGTGGTCCCTCAGATCCTTCCCATGCCTCTGGGATGGTGTGAGTAGCAGCCGTCTGGTATTTGCTTTGCCAACCTGTAACAGTCCAGATCTGGCTTGCAAAAATATTGTGTTGGAAGAAGGCTAGCATGGCAATGAGCATGTGTTTGTTTTTTCTTAGCTGTGCATTAAGGAAGACATGGGGGCAGAAACAGGGAGATACTGCAATGAAAGCCCAAAAAAAGAAAAGCTAGGCTCACTAGCTGATTAAACGAAACATTGCCTTTCCGCAGGAAAATGGGGCCTTTGAGAGGTTCCTGTGCTAGCTGCTGTAGCTTATTAGACTACATTTAAGCAGAGTCCAGAAGTACAGTTTGCTGGCTTGTCTGGCTGCTGAAGCTAGCCTTTCTGATGACCTATGGGCATCTTGGACCAGCCCCTCCGTGCCCTTCTAGCAACAGGAAGCTGGTTACACTATAGAGTATCTCTGCCATCCTCCTTGGAGTCTGAGGGAAATGTAAAAATCTCCTCTGCGTCTTGCATTCCCCAGCCTCCTGGGCACACAAAAATTAGTGGGATTTTAGACTCCTAAATCCCAGAGAGTTTGAAACCTTGCTTCCCTTTGCAAAAGATTGACTTGGTTATTTGAAGAGAGTCAGACTGCCGACCTCCTGCAATCCCTGCAGAAGGAAATAGCTTCAGTATTGCTTGCTTTATTCATCTGCCATGCTGAGTTAGGAAAAGCTGAGCACAGGGCTTGCAAGGCAGGATCCAGGCTGTGCTCACACATCCTGCTCCAGCTGCAGCTTTATGGATGAAGCCATTCACTCCCCGATCCTTGTCTCCCTTCCCTCTCTTCACCTCCTGCTGCCAGGCATCATTTTTTCATACAGCCAACACAACCATGGTGTAATTGCACCCAGCCTGGTTGAGTGAAACAAACACACCAAGATTAACCCATTTACCTGGTCAGTCTCTACTGCCCAGCCCTGAACTCATTTGGGGAATGATGATTTGAGATGGCTGGCAAAAGCAAAGGAGGTTGGGGACAAGCTGCGTGTGGGGGTAACACAACACTGGCCAGCTCTGGACATAAGCAGAGCCTCCCTTTACTTTCAGCTGCTGAAGAGGAATTTCAAACCAGGAGCCAGGCTTAGAAGATGCGGCACAATACCTTTACACAGGCTTTCACTGCAGGGACCAATTTGCAAAAATTAATACAAGCTGGAGACAAAATAATAATATTCAACAGATGTAAAGCAAAACCGTACTGAAACAAAGAAGAAAAGACAATAGGATTCTTCCTTCACTGCAAAGAAAGTGCATCATTAACATCATGAATCACACCAAAGTTAGTCCAGGCTCAAACTTCAGCGCAACCACATGGTTCTCCCCACCTTAGCAAGCACCCTCCATCACAAGCCAAAAAACACAGTTTTATGAGGAACAGCTAATGGTTGGTTGTCATTTTGAATTACTTTGGTGTCAGTATGACCTTTTTTTCATAGGTGGGCAGAGAAGGATAAGGTGGAACAGGAGACACCATCACTGGAGGTGCCCAACTTAGGAGCCGGAAGCTATTTTGGATTCACATCCTCCAGCAAATTAGCACGGAGAAGACACATGAGGGACAGTTTTTCAGCTTGCTTCTCAGTCTCTCTCTGCTTGCAAATGATGCAGCCATGCCAAATATGAAGCACTCCACACCATATGCCATCAGCTCAGGCTAACCCTCTTCACACAAGTCACTTAGAGTCTCTCCAGTCTTTGAGCTCAACAAGCTTTGGGTCACAATCTTCTTCGCACAGCCATCTTATTGCAAAACGGAGCGCACCACCTCCTGCCCCAAAAAAGGAGCATCTGCCAGGTTCAGATGTTTTCAAATTCAGAACTGGGCTCCAGCAAGAGTGAGAGCGAATGTTGGGGCCCTTGGGAGGCTAGGCAAGTGCAGAGCCCCAGTGTTTGTGTGGCTTTGAAAGGGCTGCCAAGGGACTGTGAGGACCAGCAATACCTTTTAGTCCTGGCACATTTGGTGTGGGAGCAGTCGGTGGACGTATTAAATTTTAAAGCTGGGCTCTGGCGAGAGGGAGAGTGAGAGGGAATGTTGGGACCATTGGGAGGCTAGTAAAGCATAGAGCACCAGTCTTTCTGTGGCTGTGAAAGGGCTTCCAAGGGACTCTGAGGAGCAGCAATGGCTTTTACTACTGGCACCCCTGCTGTGGGAGCAATCGCTGGACATCTTCAATTTCAGAGCTAGGCTCTGGCGAGAGGGAGAGCAAGAGTGAGAGCGAATGTTGGGACCATTGGGAGGGTAGGCAAGAGCAGAGCCCCGGTGTTTCGGTGGCTATGAAAGGGCTGCCAAGGGACCGTGAGGACCAGCAAGAGCTTTTAGTCCTGGCACTTTTGGTGTGGGAGCAAGTGCTGGACATCTTCAATTTCGGAGCTTGGTTCTAGCGATTGGGAGAGGAAGAGGGAGAGTGAATGTTGGGACCACTGGGAGGCTAGGCAAGCACAGAGCGCCAGTGTTGGTGTGGTTGTGAAAGTGCTGCCAAGGGACTGTGAGGTCCAGCGATAGATTTTAGTCCTGACACTGCAGGTGTGGGAGCAATCGTTGGATGTACTGAATGTTGGAGCTGGGCTGCGGTGAGACAGAGAGTAAGATTGAGAATGAATGTTGGGACCCTTGGGAGGCTAGGCAAGTGCAGAGCCACAGTGTTTGCATGGCTGTGAAAGGGCTGCCGAGGGACTGGGAGGACCAGCAATAGTGTTTAGTCCTGGCACTTGTGGTGTGGGAGCAATCACTGGACATATTCATTTTGGGACCTGGCTCTAGCAAGATGGAGAGCAAATGTTGGGACCCTTGGGAGGCTAGGCAAGTGCAGAGCCCCAGTGTTTGTGTGGCTGTGAAAGGGCTGCCAAGGGACTGTGAGGACCAAAAATAGCTTTTAGTCCTGGCACTTTTGGTGTGGGAGCAATCACTGTATTTCTTCAATTTCAGAGCTGGGCTCTGGCAAGAGTGAGAGCGAATGTTGGGACATTGGGAGGCTAGGCAAGTGCAGAGCACCAGTATTTGTGCGGCTGTGAAAGGGCTGCCAACGGACTCTGACGACCAGCAATAGCTTTTAGTGCTGGCACTTTTGGTGTGGGAGCAATCGTTGGATGTCTTCAGTTTCGGAGCTGGGCTCTGGTGAGAGGGAGAGTGGGAATGAGAGCGAGTGTTGGGACCTTTGGGAGGCTAGGAAAGCTCAGAGCACCAGTGTTGGTGTGGCTGTGAAAGGGCTGCCAAGGGACTGTGAGGACCAGCAATAGGTTTTCATGCTGACACTTTTGGTGTGGGACCAATCACTGGACGTATTCTATTTGGGAGCTGGGGTCTGGCAAGAGTGAGGGCAAATGTTGGGACCTTTGGGAGGCTAGGCAAGTGCAGAGTCCCAATGTTGGTGTGGCTGTGAACAGGCTACCAAGGGATGGTGAGGACCAGCAATAGCGTTTAGTCCTGGAACCTCTGGCGTGGGAGCAATCACTGGACGTCTTCAATTTCGGAGCTGGGCTCTGGCCAGAGGGAGAGCGAATGTTGGGACCATTGGTGTTACCTGAAATATGAAATAACTCCCAAAACACACAAAGTATGTTTAGAGAGGAGATATTGTTTTAATTTGTGCAGGGTGCAAGATGGAATATTTCCACAAAAGCACACCTACTGAAGTTCATTCTGACATTTATACATAAACTAATACACCACACCTATCTAATACATAATCATTAACTTGACTAATCATTCTCTTCTTTGATTGGCCTCTATTTCTCTTGCTTCGATTTAAAGCCATAGTGTGATTTTAATTAACTGTGCATGCTTACGAAGAGTGGGGGTGTAGTCCTGTTCGTCCCTCAATTGGGTCGGTGGCCGCGATCTCCCACTGAAGGAATTACCTTTCCCCCAGTTACTGTGTTTTGGCACATTCGGGAGCAGATGTTTCCTTTTACCACCAGTGATTTCACACTTGTGACCTTGTTTGTCTTAAGCTCCTCGTTTGTAGTGGGATGTTTCTCTTGTTGGTCCTTGAAGTTATCCTTTAGGAGACTCTTATTAATGAGGCATGCAGTGCCAACATCCTCTTATCTGGCCTAAACATTATTAATTACTTTGAATATTCTAAATTCTCATGTGTCAGTTTTGTTGCGTTAAAGGTTAAAGTAATTTGGAGTGATGCCCAATTTGTCATTATAAGTCCGGTTGCGTTCAGTGTACTGAACTATCACGATTACAGATGCACAAATAACGTGATACAGCTTCAGTCTAGTTGCGTTCCATGAACTACCACGGCCACACTTAAGGAGTTTGGTCGCGTTCGATGAGAACTATCATGGCTAGACTGATGAATAGTGCAGTTTATTAAAGCAACAGATACACAGGTTCTTTGGATTGCTGGTGATAAATTCACTGTCTGCAAAGCACGTGCAAATACCAAGAGTATGAGTAACACTGCTTGGCTACAAACACGTTAAAAGATGTAAAGTGACTCTATAGAGATTTCTAAGTTTCCCGTGGAGGCACTTGGTATGACCAAGTGTTCGAATCTTACCCAAAGATGTCCCAATGGGAGGGAAAAGAGGCTCAGCCCGTCGACTGATTCCAAAAGTTGGGATGGTACATGATGATGGTATTTTCCCTAGCATTCTCTCTCTCCTAAGCTTATTTTATATTATTTTTTACCTTTCGGGTGGAGCTTGAGTGACTCCAGTCATACATATCTTTGTTATGATTGGTTTCTTTGATTATATGACTTTATCAATATTCATACCCCAAAATAATAATTGGTCACTTCTACTGATGTCTATTGATTATTCAAATCAAGATGGTAAGGGGATTGCCAAGCAACATTCCTATAGTTACAAGACTCAAACAAAACTTCTCTATTCAATTCTTCATTATTTCATCCAGTTTCTATTAATTTCCTGATATAAAACAATAACTACCTGGTGAGGGTTCTATAGTTACAAGTTTCAAAACACACAACATTCTAATATTCTATTTCTACTACTAGTAACTGAATAGCTTGAATCTTGTTGTCTAGCTACCGCCTAAATGAGAGCTTTTGGGATGGAGGTGTGTTTTGGTATTATAACAATATTATAATGAGCAAAGTTCACCAAAAGGACAGCGTTTTGTCAAAAACATGACAGGCCATTGGCCCAGGGTAGTGAATGTGCAGCTTATCGGTTCCATGGTACCTTCAAGTTCCCATAATATCACAGAGCCTGGCCGTGGTGTCTCCACTCCGCTCCACCCTCCATGCAGTTCCTCTTAGAGTCGGCACACCAAGTTCCCCTGGTGTTGCTAACATCTAAGGTTGCAGGCCTAGGGAACTTCCGTGGAATGGATTCCTTGTATGTCAGCCGCACTCCATCCTGAAAGCTTCTTCAATGTTGTACATTTCTTTAAAATATGAATATGAATTTAATTTCTAAGTCACCTCCGGCAATTATTCCACA
>WAAD01038782.1:0-34421 GCA_013389945.1 Fregata magnificens
GGGGGACTGCGCCCTCCCTGCACACCCTGCCTGCACGAACTGCCGCTCCACGCCCTTCTGACGTGCCACGCCCTGTTTGCCCGCCCTGTTCGCCGCGCTCCTGGTGGCTCACGCTCCCTGGGGGCTGCTCTTGTAGGTGAGGGGGTTTAGGCCGCCGTCACTCTTGTCCCCGCCCCCGCTGAGTCAGAGCTGCCGCCCATCAGGAGCCCGCTCTTTCCCGCTCGTGGGGGGGAGGGCAGTGGTACCCTCTCCCTCCCTGCGCTTTTGCCTTCACGGGTTTGCCCCCTTAGCACGGGTCCCCCGGCGCAATCCTCCGCTCCGGAGCCCTTCGCCTCGGTGGCTTCACTGAAATGGCCTAACTAAATGCAGTACTATTACACAGTATTAGACATTCTCAGATAACAACGCAGTGATTAGGAAAGGTGGGAAGAAGACATCTTTTAAGGAGTATAGAAATGGGTTCTGAACAACCTTCTCCTCTATTGGACTTCAGAAAAGGAAAAGTGATGTTCTGCAGTGTGACCATTAAAGTTAAGTGAGGGGTTTCCACTTGTGCCCAAATGCTTGCTAAAGATTATTCTTTCACAGTGAAAAACCAGTAGGAATTCCTAGGAGTCTTAGTCCATGGAGAAATAGAAAAGCAGGGTCATCCAGAGGGAAGCAAGGGAGAAGAAAGAGGTATCACCTATGTCCTGATGGAGGATAGAAAGTGAAGTGCTAAAAGACATCTAAGGTATTAGTTCTGGAATTACATTACAGCATCCCTTTTCCTGTCAGTGTACTTTTCTGATTCTAATGATAATTAATGTCACCTCCAGGTCACAAAGCTCTATGACCCATTTACATTTCCAAGCCTCAGTAGGGAAGATCAGTGCTATTCTTCCATTCGCTGTGAAAAACTACAGAGAAATAGTAATAGAAAATACTGAAATACAGATTTTTTTGTACAATTCTGGTATATCACCACTAAGTGATGGCGTTATCTAATCTGGGATTAATATGCATTTATGTTAATGCCAGGATAAGTACTTACTTGATCAATAGAAAAACAAAGGCTCTGTTGAATTTTAAAGAATATTTTGAGAGCAGTAATAATTCTAGTTATTCGTAGATGATAGGAAAGTGCTGATGTAGCCTATCTTGTCCTCTACCCGCGTATTTACCATTCTATCTTTTTTCTGTAACACTCACAACTGTAGCATCTAAACACAATTAACAGCGAGCAAACTGGTACTGCTATTTTGATTTTCTAAACTCTTCTCCATCAGAAATGTGGTAATATAACAAGAAAAGACTGATGGGTCACACTAACACTTTGCTTTTTTCTATTAACATGAGCCAAACACCTCTTTCTAACACTGGTTCCTGGCTCTGGGTATTCCAGCAGTATCTGGAGTGCTCAGAGAGGGCTGGGGCAGACTTTAATGTGCTACATACTGTACAAACAAGAGGGGAAGGAACATGTATGAAGAGTCTCAGTTTGTAAGACTGAAAGAAAGGATGTTTTGTTTCTGCTTTACAGGTGGCTATGTGAAATATAGAGACATTTAAAAGCTTCTCTACTGGCATCACACTTGAGGGCTATGGTAGAGATAAGAATTCATCTTAGACCTCTTTGTTCCAGTCAGCACTTCAATAGCACTTCACCTCTTTCATCACTGGCTGTTTTGATGTCTTGCTTCATCCTATATTTTTCCAATATGACTTTTATCTTGAGATGGGCAATGGGAAAATATACACTCCTACAGAGGTTGTAGCAAATTGTCTTGTGCATCAGCCTCCAACAGAAAAAATGTAGCGATTTCCCACTGAGCTTGCCTCAAAATAATCAGTAAGTTTAGATGAAGGGAATGCTTTATCCTCATGGAACATAGGCAGAGGCAATAAAAAGAACTCCGAGGTTAGTCCCCTGGTTTTACTGACCCTCATTTGTAGGATCATGGGAAAATTCAGCTTGGAAGAGATCTCAGGAAAATATCTAGTCCACCTCCTGCTCAAAGCATGGTTAGCTATGAGGACAGCCCAGGTTTTCAGAACTGTATCTACTCTGGTCTTGAAAATCTCCAAGGGTGGGTAACAGCACAACTTGTCTGGGCAGCCTTTGCTGGTATTTGATGGTCCTTATGATGAAAAGATTTTTACACAGAATGACACACAATCGTATAGGTTGGAAAAGACCTTTAAGATCATCGAGTCCAACCGTAAACCTAACACTGCCGGTTCACCACTAAACCATGTTCCTAAGCACCACTTCCAAAAGCCTTTTAAATACCTCCAGGGATGGTGACTCAACCACTTCCCTGGGCAGCCTGTTCCAATCCCTGACAACCCTTTCAGTGAAATAATATTTCCTAATATCCAGCCTAAACCTCTCCTGGAGCAACTTGAGACCATTTCCTCTTGTCCTATCACTCGTTACTCGGGAGAAGAGACCAACACCCACCTGGCTACAACCTCTTTTCAGGTAGTTGTAGAGAGCGAGAAGGTCTCCCCTCAGCCTCCTCTTCTCCAAGCTAAACAGCCCCAGTTCCCTCAGCCACTCCTCAGAAGACTTGTGCTCTAGACCCTTCACCAGCTTCATTGCTCTTCTTTGGACACACTCCAGCACCTCAATGTCCTTCTTGTAGTGAGGGGCCCAAAACTGAACACAGNGATGCAGGACCTGGCACTTGGCCTTGTTGAACCCCGTACAGTTGGCCTCGGCCCATCGATCCAGCCTATCCAGATCCCTCTGTAGAGCTTTCCTACCCTCAAGCAGATCAACACTCCCGCCCAACTTGGTGTCATCTGGAAACTTACAGAGGGTGCACTCGATCCCCTCATCCAGATCATTGATAAAGATATTAAGCAAAACCAGCCGCAACACTGAACCCTTATATCCAGTCTGAACCTTTTTTTCTTTTTCCATGTAACCTTCTGAGGACAGGATCCTTTAACAGATGCCAAGTGTAAGGTGGCATGGAAATAGCCTTGTTGCTAGTGAACAGCTTAAGGAGTGTTATTCATTAGATGTCATGAAGATGCTGATGCAAGCTGAAAGACAAAGCACACATTTGGTGGCTTCCAGATTCAAGTCTAGGGAATGAGAAGTAGGAGTTGGTGATGTTAAAACATCTTTCTTAAATGTCCAGCAGGTGAGAAGAAAGTGGAAAAAAACCCACAATGCACAAAGCACATTTAACCAAGGTTTATTAAAAATTATTTCTCTCTGCAAATAAGTACCAAACAATGTAAAACAATACTATCAGAGAGAGCTCGGGTGATTTCCAGCTTTTTAAGCAAACTCTGATAGGACTAAGCCTGATATTTTTATGGGACCCTCTAAGATAATATAAATGGGTCAACTACTGCACCATCAGCCTCCAAAACTGCGAATGTTGTAGTTCGCCTTTTATAAAGGAATACATCAAGTCTAATTGGGTGGAATTGAGTGTATGGTTTAGTTTACCACTGTACTGTTGGTGCTCTGCCTGAGATTAGGATCTCAGGGTGAGAGACAGAGAGACAATTATTAAGAGGTTTGGACTAAAGAGACAGCTACTTCTCTGTTCTTTTGCCTGTCACAGAACTTTTCTTCACAAGTGTTTATTCCCTAGAGGTTAATTTTCACTTGGCAGTGAGTGGTGACTTATTTATTTACAGGATAATATTTTTTATAAGTTTTTAAATCATATTCTATTTCTGTATAGTTTGTGAGGCTGTGTTTGTATGTGTGTGTGTGTTGCATCAATTAACAAATTCATATAGAATGGTCATAACATTGGGAAATCAGATTTCATCCTATAGCAAGCAAGTGAAAGAGTCTTCCTCTTCTAAATCACATTTCTAAAGAGGAAAGATGAGACCGGTAGCTAAACCACTAATCAAGGGTTCAGGGAAACAGTTTTTTGTTTCTAACCTCTGTTGCTCTTTGTTTTCCATATGATCTTAGGTGTGTCACATTGGGATGAATTTTTTTTTTAAAGTTATTTAAGTACCTGGGGGGGGTTTCAAATGGAGATAAAGCTATTATCATACCTTAGATATTTTTATGAGGACATTTATATTAAAAGATAGATACTCAGCTAGCAAAAAAATATAAGTTTTCTAGAAAAATGCCTTGACTGAATGAAAACTAAAGAGTTCCTGTTGACATTTTTCTCTAAAAAATATGGTGTACTTTTAAAAATGTAGGCTTTCTACAACTATTTTCCTGTTGGACATAAATTATATTGTAATTTTGTCTTTCTCTAATTTCTAAGAAGCAGCCTCTGCATTGAGGGTCCTATCTATAGAGATGTCACTTTAGTACTGGCCACATTTCTGGTCTGATTACTCCAATGCTTTCTGATGACTCTGCATTGTTCATATTGCATTTCAACTGTCTCCTGCACAACTGTACAGTACTTGATTTTCTGTTAATCACTCTTTTCAGTTTTTTCCATAGCTTACTCTTCACCTTCATTATCTAGAAGCATAAGCTTTGTGTTGAGGCTGGTTTATGTGTTGTGTGGCATCCATGATGATAATGATTGCTTCTTTGCTGGTTCCCCATCTGGTAGGATTGGAATATGTGTGGACAAACAAAGAGTGGTCAGGGGAGGCTCATTTGGAGCAATTTTTGAGGGTCCAGACATTTTCTAACACTCTCCCGTGGCATCATCTAGCTAATTAAATACCCTTTGTGCTGCACATTTTAATAGGAATCAGAAGAGAAGCAAGCTGCCTGGCACACAGCTGATCTCTTGAGAACACGTGTCCTTGAAACGTGTTGTCTTACGATTGTATGCATTTCAAGCCAGTTTTATATGACATAAGGAACATACTATTTGTCATGCGAACAGCTAAGGTAGGGTGATGAGTAGGAAAGAAAGCTGCCCAAACCCTAACACCAGCGATACCAGATCAGGACTCATGACTGAATGGTGCTTCAATGTGGCAGAAAGAAAATGAAACATCAGAGGGCCTGCACAACAGGGTGGTTGACAGGATCACTTGGGCAGGATTTTAATAGCTTCTACAAAGAAAATGCCAAGACACCGATGAACTAAAGCCCTGAAAAAAGGCCAGACCTGATTGTGTGCCCACTGTACAGAAGGCTGGTATCTGTAAAGCAGGCATGTAAACAAGTCCTTAAGCCTCCTGTAACAAATTATTCTCTTCTTGAGATGCTATATGCATCTATGCTGGTTTTGGTGGGGATAGAGGTAATTCTCTTTATAGTAGCTAGTATGGGGCTATGTTTTGGATTTCTGCTGAAAACAGTGTTAATAATACAGGGATGTTTTAGTTGTTGCTAAGTAGTGCTTACACTAGTCAAGGACTTTTTCAGCTTCCCATGCTCTGCCAGGTGCACAAGAAGCTGGGAGGGGACACAGCCAGGACAGCTGACCCCAGCTGACCAAAGGGATGTTCCATACCCTATGACATCATGCTCAGTATATAAAGCTGGGGGAAGAAGAAGGAGGGGGGGGACGCTTGGAGTGATGGCGCTTAGTCTTCCCAAGTAACCGTTATGTGTGATGGAGCCCTGCTCTCCTGGAGATGGCTGAACACCTGCCGGCCGATGGGAAGTAGTGAATGAATTCCTTGCTTTGCTTTGCTTGTGTGCAGCTTTTGCTTTACCTATTAAACTGTCTTTATCTCAACCCACGAGTTTTCTCGCTTTTGCCCTTCCGATTCTCTCCCCCATCCCACCGGGGGTGGGGGGGAGTGAGCGAGCAGCTGCATGGTGTTTAGTTGCCAGCTGGGTTTAAACCACGACTGAACAACTTAAACCATAGACAAAATTATTTTATAATTACTACCAAAATGCAGCTTCTTTCTCAGGAGAAACACTGCTTGCAGGAAACAAAATGTTGTATGAAATAATGTTATGTTAAGATGAAACTGCAAAGGCTAAAAAGATTGTGGTTACCTGAATTTAGAGATGGCCTAGTTACTTCTGAACCATGCACTAGATCGTAGTGAATAGAGCTAATCAAGAATTGTTTAAATGAACAGCTCCACTTCAGAAAACTTTGATTCACTGTAGTCAAAATACTTCAACATAATATACATATGAAAATATTTCTCAAGAATATCTCCCACTTATTCTGTATAAAATATGTGAATATTGATTGTCACAGGTACTTGACACTTTTATTGCTATGCATAAATCTCCCTTTCACATGTACATAATATCCCAAGAAATGTGAGAAAAGTTGAGTTAACAAAATCCCACCTCAGAATCAGCTGGAGTCTGATAAATAAGTTGTAAAGTTATTAATTCGTAACCTTCTAGTTACAAAACATATCCCACTGAATGTGTGTAACAGCAGCGATGTAACAGTTCTCACACAGGAATAGCTATCTCAGTGTTACTAGTACTAGTGGAAAATCAATTTTAAAAACCCTTTTTTTTCTGCTTTCTAGTAGTTAGGATTACTATATGACTTGCCATATGGGTGATAACTGAAAGTAGGTTTCCATATTTGGCATTTTAAATAAAGAACACTGCTTTACCTCCCTCCGTTTCCAAGTGGAAGTCTGACAGCCCTAGGGAACCTATTGACTTCACCATCACCGTTGGTCCAGAGACTGGTAGCTCCACAACTTTTTCTTTTTTTTTTTCCTGTTTTTTTTTTTTAGATATGCATCAGTGTTCCATAAAACAATGTTTTCTTCTTGTTTCTCCAAAACCCACAAAAATACTTCCTCAAGGAATGTCAGTTACTTTCTACTTAATTGAGAAATAGGAAATATCTGCAAGAAGATATTTTCTCTTACACCTCCCCATGTGAATCCTGATGTCTTCCTGGATCAACTGCAATGTTGTTAGACCTGTGTAGCCACTACCACATTGTCCCTTACAGATGACAAAGTCTTGTCTCTTCTCATAGTGTTGCTTTCACTATTGCTTCTGGAAAAAGAAATCTAATGCCCTTCTGTCTGTCACAGTAAACCATATTACTTTTTGCTTTGATGACATCAAAACAAAGGCTGAGTCTGTTTTTAGGTAACTTGTGTATCTTCCCTTGTATGTGAAGTATCTAATGTGTCAACTGAATTTCAACAGTGCAGCAATTCTCATTTTTTTTTTGTCTGTTTCCCCTGATGTCTCTAGATCTTCTGCTCTGATTGGTTCTAGCAGGTTTTTCATTTTAGTTCTTATTTGGCGCCTTGGTATCAATTTAGTATTTACAGCCAGTAAGATGCCTCTTCCTTCAACTTCACACCACTTTTTATCTAGTTCAGATACAGTCAATTTTAATATTCTAGAAAACATAAGCCTGTGTGTCTCAGTGATCTGTCTTTTTCCACAGCTCTTGTCTTCAAGCCTGCTATATTGACAACGTCAAATTCATTTTCTTCTATTATTCCAGCATTTAAAGCTGTACTTTCTCTTCGGCTCTCACACCCTGCATGGCACAACGCTAGTTGAGTCCCTGCTTGACTCTGTTCCACTCTATTGTCAGGAAACATGCATTTAATTTCTCCCTTTGCTTTGGTCATAGAGAAATGGGGCTAAGACCTGTTCTTTGTTCTGTGGGAAAATGACAGGCATGGCTTATGTCCATCCCTCCAAATGCTCTTGACTAAAGTGACTTTTTCCAAAGATTGGGTGGTGTCATTCGTGCCCTAATGATAATTCCTGACCTGTGGTATCCCAGTACTGTGCCCAGTCGTTGACTGGGAAACTGCTAGTTTCAGAGCTCAAATACGGACCCAGGAGTTTGCCCTGGCCTTATTTAGTTTATAGAAATAAATCAATCCTGAGTTACCTGCTCTTTTTACAACACACGACGCATAGCTTCATCACTGACCTATTCCTCTGCTGCTTTGCTGGGTGATACTTGATATGAGTTGCACATCCTGTGGTCTCTATTTCAGGTGACGTTAAGGCCTGTGGCCAAATCACATTCACTGTTGCCACATTAAAAAGGAAATAGGAAGACGTTGCATGGACACAGCAAAAGAACTAATATAAATCTCTCAATACTTAATCCATACCTAATTCATGAAATATGGCTGTGGTCTATTATGTGATTCTGGCTGTGTCTGGCCTATCAAATCACATGGCTGGAAAGCGCCCATGGGAGCTAACTCGTCAGAGTAAGTTCACAACCCTCGTTTGAGTTTGGGGCCTGATGAGATGGCAGATTTTCTCCCCAGCTGCATTTCAGGGCCAATGTCTTTTTCTGGCTTTGTGGCTCAGCTGCAAAGATATGGGCATATGGGGCAGGAAAGAGGCCACATTGCCACAGCCTCTTAACATATGAGCTACAGGTGGAGCAGTAAGGGCTTGTGAAGAGGAAGTCAACAGCATGTACTTGGTGCTTAGTGCATGAGATTTGACAGGTCTGAATTATGGGATCTGACACTGAGAAGTTCATTTATCCAGCTACACAACTCAGGAGAAGGAAGGGGTTTGGTGCCACACAGAATCAGCCTCTCTCTGAATGATGGAGAAAAGTACAAGGTTACTCACAACCAGCAGCAAAGGTTTCTTCTGACACTTGAATGCTCCTCAGAGGTCTGCTCTCTAGGGAGTGGCCTCCTATCAAGGCTCAGATCTCACAAGTTAAGCAGACAGAGTGCCACAAAAAATCATAAGGGTATAGGCCAGGCAGAGTGTGAAGGACTCTTGCAGAATTATACAGTAATATACAATTGGACTATATTTAGCTTGATGTCTGAAATAAAGTAGCAGGCCACAGAATTACAACAAATCAGACATGCAGAGAAAGGTAATACCTTGGGAAAAACTTTCCACATATTTTGCTCTTAAAATGCTTTCTTTTGCATTAAAGGGAGAGATATCTTGAGGAAGTAAGATAGATTAGCATAGGCTATACACAAGGAGTCAAAATATAACATGATCACAGTGCAAGATACTCCGAAGTGTAGAGAACTAGAGTGATGAAATGTTACGTGCATTTAATAACGACTTGGGTGCAGTGACTAAATCCATCAAAATCGGCTTTATTTCTTTCCAATAATATGCAAACTGATCTAAATTTCCTAGAGACAGGATATGTCACTGCTCTATATTTAATCCTTTTGATGATTTTTGCTTGGAATATGTTCTGTTTAGCAATTAATGATCCTTTTTTTCTTGGTGGTTTTTTTTTTTTTCTGAGAAGCACTTTCAACTCCTTCTTTAAGTGCACTGAAAACATGAACATGGGTCTGATCTCTGTAAATACTGCTGCTTAGATTACCAATTACATTGTGCTACATCCACCTATAATATAAAATAAGATGTCCTGAGTGTGGTCACAGTGCTCATTGTAAGACAACTGAAAGGAGAGAAATTAGATGTTTTTGTTCCAAAAATATCAGTTGAAGATTACTGTTTAGTACTGGTTGCATGAAGACCTCCACACAGTGTTGAGTATATGCAGTTGAGAATGTAGCATTCTGCTGTCAGTGTTATAAACTCTTGTAAACTAAATATGTGGTCAGTTGGATCATGCACTGCTGTTGTAGTGCAAGGATCTTGTTGTGGAGGGAAGGAATTTGGAAGCTGGGCATATCAGCAGTAGCTTGGTCATCAGCTGAGGGTCTCTTTGACTAGGCATGTGCTCTGCAGGCAGCACAACTGCCTGGAAGATACTTGCAGAAGACAAAAGTAATTTAGGAAGTGACAAGGGCGCTCTGCACACTTTGGGTCTAACAACTCAGCTGCTGATGTGTGGCCGTCTAGTGCTGTCTGAGATGCCCTGGGGTATCTGAGACACTCACACTGGGTCAACAGCAGGACCCATGAGGGATATATGATCTCCTGGAGCAGCAGCTGAAGGTTAGGCAGGATGTGCTAGCATCTTAAATGGCACAAGATGTTTACAAGTCAGCAACTGAACTGAACCCTTTGAGTTTTCTGAATCTGCATTTCTGTGGCAGATCTGGCTTCTGGCTGCCATGGTCCTTGCCCTCTTCCTATGGAACATGCTCCAGGTTCATTATCCTATTCATTTCCCTGTCTTGTTTCTTGTTCTAGTTGAACCTTCTGAGAAATGTCAGCACATTAATCTTACAGGAAGGTATTATTTTTATTTATTCTTTTTCTTCTGGATTATGAAACCGTAAGACCTTTACAGAAAGTCTCATAAGGAAGAAGGTGGAAATGTGCAGCTGGCAGGGGAAATGCAACGACCAGCAATGAGGCTGCCATGGAAACATAGCCTAAGGTTAGCAAGAGTCAAATCCTACCGGTAGATATTTCATGAAATTTTGGTAAAAAGCAGGCAAATCTGTTATTATAAACATAATGGTAAACATTGCAGCTCAGAATCTGCTACTTATTTCTTTACAATGGTGGTCACTCTGTCAGTGCAAGTGTTAGTATATTGAGCTTTTTAACGTGGTAAATACCACTGATCTAAACTTAGTTCAAATTAAAGTGTTTGACTTAGAAGACTGCTTAAAGGAAGAATTTAGGGACATAGTCACCTAATTTAGGCACTTGTGTTTACATGGTGTGAATAATTTCCAATGTGACAATTTAGAGTCATAATGTGACACAAGAACTCGTGCTTCATTAACATCAGGTACCCACTTGTGCAGAAACCAATCAGGAAAATCTATAAATTTTTAACTGGTGGGGTTTTTTTTGTTTGTTTGTTTGTTTGTTTGGGGGTTTTTTGTTTGTTTTTTGGGTTTTGGGTTTCTTTTTTAGTCAAAAAATACCTTTTATTTTGCCAGCAAAGTGTGTAATAGATGTAGATACCCTGACACTTCAGGATAGATTGTACAAATCAGACCCATCCAAATCAGGACTTATTTGGACAGCCATACCATATCTTCAATTCAAGACTTTTTTTTTTTAATTATTTCCTACATAACTATATATTTTGTAAATACCATTATTTGAAAAGGATCCCATTCATGTAATTCAGAAATCACATTGTGTTGATGTATTCACTTTTTTCTTCAAATAGTACAGTCATGCAGTCTATAACTTCCGTCCGAAAGGCAAGTGATGCTTTAAAATATTTGGGACATGTTGCTTTTAGTCAGTCACTCAATAACACAGTCTGTTAAAGCTACCTACCTAATTCTGGGAATGGAGTTGATCAAACAATACAAAGAGCTTAAGATCTAATTATATTTACCTGGTCAGTCCCCAAAAAAGAAGTTAAACGCCGATTTCCTTGGTACATAGCATGCACTTTATCCTCATCAGCTGCCTTGGGATCAAGAATGGGTATGCTGATTCTGACAGAAGATGAAAATTGTGTTCTTATGACACAGCAGAAAAAGCTTCATTCTTTCTGAAATGTGAGATTCAGAGCAACTGTCTTCAAGAAGAAACACAAAGAGGCAGTTCAAACATTATAGATTTCAGAAAGACACATTTCTTCCAGAACTTGATATCCTAAGATACTGAATCTGAGATACTACCAGAAGGTTGTTTAGGCTTAATGTGCTCTTGGAGTTATCAGAATCATGAACATGAGTGACTCTGGGGAAATAGTGCTGCATGGAGCAGAACTACTGCTGGAAGTTGGGTGAAAAAGCTGGGAGACTATGTGGTTCCCTTACCAAAGGGCAGGAGTTGTTCAATGACATAGTGTAGGAGGGTGTTATCAGATGGAGATTTGCATTCTCTGCCTCTACGTGGTGTTGTGGTTTAATGCCAGTCGGCAACTAAGCACCACACAGCTGCTTGCTCACCCTCCCCCCACCAATGGGATGGGGGAGAGAATTGGAAAAAGAAAGTAAAACTCATGGGTTGAGATAAAGACGGTTTAATAGGACAGAAAAGGAAGAGATAATAGTAATAATAATAATGATAAAAGAATATACAGAACAAGTGATACACAATGCAATTGCTCACCACCCACCGACCGATGCCCAGCCCATCCTCGAGCAGCAATTGCTGCCCCCGGCCAACTCCCCCCAGTTTATATACCGAGCATAACATCATATGGTATGGAATATCCTTTTGGCCAGTTTGGGTCAGCTGTCCTGGCTATGCTCCCTCCCAGCTTCTTGTGCACCTGGCAGAGCATAAAAGGCTGAAAAGTCCTTGACTAGTGTAAGCACTGCTCAGCAACAACTAAAACATCAGTGTGTTATCAACATTATTCTCACCCTAAATCCAAAGCACAGCAATGTACCCGCTACTAGGAAGAAAATTAACTCTATCCCAGCTGAAACCAGGACATGTGGTCACTTTCCACAAGCACTTTGGTTAGAGAGCAGTTTACCTCATGGAAAATGAGAATAGACTTATTCACATGGGGGTTATAACATCAGGGACAAGAAGACAATAACTGGTGTGCTGAACATCCTAGGTATTTGTATACTGACATGAGGTGTATGAAGATTAAACAAAGAGATTCGAAAGCCTTCATGCATAATCAGGGCGACAATTTAATTGCTGTAGCAGAGCTTTGAGGTAATTACATATGACTGCACTATTAATAGAAAATGACTGAAGATAATTCAGAAAGAAAAAAAAAAACAGGAAAAGGGTAAGAGACACAGCATTGTGCACCAAGATTGTCTATCATTAATAATGTCAGATAACTTATAGATAACATTCCGGAAAAGGTGAATTGAAGGGAAAAGGACTGAAGGAGGCTTGGCATTTCTTTAAAAAAAATAAACCAGGTACATAAGCAAAAATTTCCATTGCACATAAAAGATGGCATTTTAATAAAACAACAAGATGGTTAAAGCTTGAACTCAGATACAAAAAGAAACAAGAAATGGAATCTGAGATTAATAAAGATGAACATAAATATAAAATAAAATAACATGAACGTGTAGACAGAAAGTTAGAAAGACCAAAGAACAATGTAGGGTGCAATGTGTGAGAGATATCAAGGGTAACAAGAAATCATTCTTTTACTAATAAGAGAATCGTAATGGAAAATCTTGATCTGATACTCAAGTTAATGTCATTCTTAAGTTTCCCTGTAAAAGGTCAATGACTAGCAGATGTCTGGAAATACTAATACTAGCGATAAAAGGATAAGATTTCTGAGATTTCTGCTTTGCATAAGGAAAGTAGAAATTAAGAAGCAATTACGAAGACCTGATAAATTTCCAGTTAAAATAATCACACATTTTTAGTAATTATTTCTACTTTAAGAACTGAAGAACTAAACCAGTAGCAATCAACAAGACCAAATTATAGCATTACATCAAACAACTGTAATTTTCTTCTAAGACAGAGTTACAGGTCTTCTGGATAAAGAGGACAGAAGTAAATAGTGAAAAAGAAACCTGAATTTTAGAAAGGTTTTGGTTCATGCTCTGAGAAGATTCTAACAAACAGGGAATGGCAACATGAAAACATGGAATCACTATCACATGAATTTGATAACTATTCCCACAAAATAGCTATCAATTTCAAAAGAGAAAAAAAAATATTTGTGGAGTTTTGCAGAAATCTACCTTATATCTGAGCAATGCATTCATTAGCTATCTAAACAATGAAAAAAAAGAGTTCAGTTTTTCCATTTGCCAATAATATGAACCTGACGGAGAAAACAGGTACACTAGATGACATGATTAGAACTCAAAGTAGTCTTGAAAATTGGCAAAACAGTCTTGCAAAAAGAAAAACAAGGACAA
Organism: Fregata magnificens; assembly: GCA_013389945.1. Taxonomy (NCBI): domain Eukaryota; kingdom Metazoa; phylum Chordata; class Aves; order Suliformes; family Fregatidae; genus Fregata; species Fregata magnificens. The sequence goes on from WAAD01038782.1 coordinate 13,549, forward strand.
GGAATGGGATTCAGTGAGTAGAGACAGGCATGAGATGTTACATTTGGAAAAAAATAGTCAATGCATGATTGGGATATGTCTTAGCGCATGTGTAGAAAGGTTATCGAGGAGTTAGAAAACACTGTGGGTCAAATATAAGCCAAAAAGATTGTAGGGTGAAAATAGAAAACTTTATTTTGGGTAGCTGAAACCCCCAAAGCCTCTAAAGATGTGAATTAATTCTATCCTCTTTCAGGTCTAGCAATGTGTAAGGAATGATGGAACCTCATGTTTTGGACCTACTAGTGTGCAGTAATTAAAGATTAATCGAGAGAACTGTGGCAAGAATAAACAGGAGCCTAGAAAGCAAAGCAGTTGAAGAAAGACTGAACAGCTTGTTCAGTTACTGAAGTGAAAATTGGCTGATACCCCACTCACTGCAGTGGGAGCTTAGACACCTTGCTCGTAAGAAGACATGCCTGCACTACAGACACCTAAATACAGGCATGTGAAGCTTTGATCTGAATCGCACCACAGCAAAATCTGCTCAATGTAGCACTGGGATTGATTGCCTGGAAACTCCGATGTCTCCATCGCTGGAGGTCCTTAAACAGGATTGGAAAAGCCTCTGTAAGGAATGAAGTAGGTGTGTAACTACCCATGCCTCAGGGCAAGGAGATGAAATAAACGGTCTTTTAAATCCCTCTGGGAAACCGGGACTCAGAGCCTGAAGCCATTCATGCACTTAAATACCTAGACCAAATGTTTCTGTACTTCAACACAGACAGTCATTGAATTAAAATCAGACATAATCCTGGGATCTCTGAATGACTCCCTCCTGGCACCTCCTCTCCTCCCTTGACTAAATAGCGAGAGCACGGGGAAATCAGTCAGTGGGTGGGTTCAGCAGACTAAAGCCGGTTCCTGAAGTTAGCTGGACTGAATGGCACATAAACTCCCTTTGATTTTTTTTCAGCAGTATTAACACTTCCATGGGTGTACGTATTGAAGGGGGTGACTGCTTCCCCCCTCATTTAGCGCTCTGCATTACTTCGTTGCCGGGTGTCTGATTGTCTGCTACCATGACCCAGCCTGGCTCTTGATAGCTATGCAAATGCTCTTTTATTTCTAGTCAAAAGTTAACAATCTGCTAAAAGAGAGTTCTTGAAGACAGCACTCCCGTCTACTGTTTCTTTCCACAATGTTAATTGTAAAATGCATTTAAAACCACTCTGCATCCAAGTTTTTCTTCCTGCAGAATGGACTTACTATGCCACTCATTTCATGGGTGTTGTGAAGCAAAGAACTGTGAAGTATTATTTCTGGAAGGAACAGACCCAGAAAAATCAATTTAGCATGAATGCTCTCTCTTTGTCAGTGCCACTGACACCGACTTCTTTTCTTTATATATAAGAAGAGGCAGTTCTATCACTTGAGCCAAATGGGATTTCCATGTAACACAGTTATGGTGTGAAGTAAAGCTGCACCATAAGCAAGTCAGGTGGTCCTACCAGTGGCCCAAGGAACTGGGAAGCTACTTTTTCACTGAAATGTTATTCACATCAGTTAGTATCTAGCATATGTGCCTTTTATCATGCCAGGATGAAGAAGATCATCTTATGAAGTGAGGTGGTGTAGGACTCACCAGTAGATTTGTTTACTACCAAACCGAAAATATCTACAGACACCCTGGTGCACGGATACAGCATTCAGTGCATTGACCTGATGAAAAGAAGATGTGTTCAGTAAGAGTGCAAGCAGTTGAAAGGCTCATCTCTTCCTTTCTGCACTGTTGGCATTTTATCCTGTAACACCTACAAATTTAGAATAACAGCCAACCCAGATGCAGTTATGATGTGGCTTATAAAATTTGATTGGTTCGGTACAGGGTTGATAATTTGCTTTAACCTTCATTATTTCCATTGCATTGTCCATTGTTCTTTAAATCAACATCAGACTTTCTATCTCCCCTTTTCCACAGGTAAATCTGAGTTTGGGCATTGGTGAGTTTTAGCAATTATGGGCTACAGACGAAGTATTCTGCAGAAAGACCGAACCTTCCATTAATTTTATTTTCACAAAATGAAAAATCTGGTAAGAGTGACTGAGCTTGAAGAAGTTGTTTAGGAAATAACATTCCCTAGAAAGGAAAGCACTTAATTTGGTTTTTGGAGACACAAAATCTTCCCCAAAGTCTTATTTCCTAACTTTTGCTAATGTGCCTGAATAGAATACGAGGGACTTTAAACAAAACTTGTGGTAACCTTTATGATGACTCCTTAGCTGTGATTTCACAAGCATGTCCTCAAAATCTTTCTCATGTTGTTGGTTTGGAGGTTTTGTTTTGTTGTTAATAATAACTATCTATAATCATGGTCAAAGTCCATCCTACTTTTGCCACCTTTACATTTTTATGATATCAGGAAGACAGATACAAAAAGAATTAAATATAAAAGGATGAAGTGACCTTTGTTCTCTTGTATTGCCACAAAGTGTCACCCTTTTCCCATGCATTGCCTGCCTTGATTATTTTTCTGTAGCTCAGGAATTAAAATGTCTCCTTTAAAGGAGACAGTCCCAAAATACAGGGACAGCATCAGGGTCTCAAGTTGTGTAAAGTGATATATGTCCATGCAGATCTTTGATGGCTGCAATGGAGATTTAGAAAAGAAAAATCAGATAAGGAGCAACACTTGGTGTTTTGATTCATAGGTTGTTCATATTAAATACCTTTGAAGATCACAACATGGTTAAAGCCCATGATTAGTTTGTTTACAAGGAAGCTTATTTGTCCATATATAATCAATCATCTTGTTTGCATACATTAAAAAATGCCATCATTGTGCTGTGATTGCACATACTTTGTAGCTCTTCATTTCCAACTGTTCACAGTCAGCTGGGGAAATGCATGAATCGATTTGTGGGTTCTTTGATACCACAGTGTTTGTAATTTGCTGTCATTTCCCAAGAAAGATTAAAATCAGGTGGAACTAGGTTTTGCCAAACGTGGAATTGTGGAAGGGAAACTTTCTTCTACGCATGAGTAAGGACCAAGCAGAGTTCCCATACTTCCAGGATTGTAGGAAATGCTCACTACTGCCATCTCTATAGGTATACAGCTCTGCCCGAGCAGCTTGCTGTCTACAAGATGATAAAGACAGAAACAGAAACAATTTGGTATCCATTGGGTACTGGAGATACGAACCGGTGTTAGCTGTTGACTCAGCTGTGTACTTGACTAGCCATTACAAATTGCTGTGGTGTGTGATGACTGAGGGTACGACAAAAGGTTTGTGGATCCTGACTACAAGCATTTTATGAGAGGGAGGACAAAAGTGTTTCTTGAGGAGCTGGAATATAAACCAATTGAAGTTACCGTAACTAATACATAAAAGGAAGGGATTGATCTGGTAAAGATTAAAGGAGTTAAGATAACATAAACTGTCAAATTTTGTGTGGTGGTGGGAAAATGGGTTTAGTGATGTCTTCTCTCATTTAAAATTTGTGCAGGAAATGGAAGCACCATGTAAGACCTCTTGGGGGAATAGCTGGGAGGAAAAAATGGCTGCCAGCAGTTATTTTAATGAAGTGATGGGGTTCATTTAGATCTTCATTGCTTCAAGTACAATGTGCAGCTGATCACCATTATTTACAGTGAAATCTTGCCATTGCCAGAACAACAAAAGGCAGATGAGAAAATCTCTACTTTTAACAGTGGACAAAGACACACTGCACATGAACAGAAAGAGTCCTGGGTGATCCAGTTGCACAGGCTCTGGATTACATACGGAAAATGATGAACATATATAGGTAGTGTCCACAATGAATGTGAATGAACTATGACCAGGAATAGGGTCATGAGGGAATTATTAGAATCATAGAATCATATAATCATTTAGCTTGGAAAAGACCCTTAGGATCATCGAGTCCAACTGTAAACCTAACACTGCCAAGTCCACCACTAAACCATGGCCCTAAACACCATGTCTTTTAAATACCTCCAGGGATTGTGACTCCACCACTTCCCTAGGCAGCCTGTTCCAGTGTTTCATGACCCTTTTGGTGAAGAAATTTTCCCTGATCTCCAATCTAAACCTCTCCTGGAGCAACTTGAGGCCATTTCCTCTTGTCCTATATCACTCGCTACTTGGGAGAAGAGACCAACACCCACCTGGCTACAACCTCTTTTCAGGTAGTTGTAGAGAGCGATAAGGTCTCCCCTCAGCCTCCTCTTCTCCACACTAAACGACCCCAGTTCCCTCAGCCACTCCTCAGACGACTTGTGCTCTAGGCCCTTCATCAGCTTCGTTGCCCTTCTCTGGACACGCTCTAGCACCTCAATGTCCTTCTTGTAGTGAGGGGCCCAAAACTGAACACAGTATTTGAGGTGCGGCCTCACCAGTGCCGAGTACAGGGGCACGATCTCTTCCCTAGTCCTGCTGGTCACACTATTCCTGATACAAGCCAGGATGCTGTTGGCCTTCTTGGCCACCTGGGCACACTGCTGGCTCATGTTCAGCCGGCTGTCGACCAGCACCCCCAGGTCCTTTTCCACCAGGCAGCTTTCCAGCCATTCGTCCCCAAGCCTGTAGTGTTGCATGAGGTTGTTGTGACCCAAGTGCAGGACCTGACACTTAGCCTTGTTGAATCGCATCCAAGTGCCTTGGCCCATCAATCCAGCCTATCCAGATCCCTCTGTAGAGCTTTCCTACCCTCAAGCAGATCAATAGCCCCGCCCAACTTGGTGTCATCTGCAGACTTATTGAGGGTGTATTTAATCCCCTCATCGAGATCATTGATAAAGGTATTAAACAGAACTGGCCCCAATACTGAGCTCTAGGGAATACCACTTGTGACTGGCTGCCAACTAGATTTAACTCCATTCACCCCAACTCTCTGGGCCCAGCCAGCCAGCTAGTTTTTTACCCAGCCAAGAGTACAGTTTCTCCAGGAGAATGCTTTGGGAAACAGTGTCAAAGGCTTTACTAAAGTCTAGGTAGACAACAGCCACAGCCTTTCCCTCAGTCACTAAGCAGGTCACCTGGTCATAGAAGGAGATCAGGTTAGTCAAGCAGGACTTGCCTTTCATAAAGCCATGCTGACTGGGCCTGATCGCCTGGTTGTCCTGTACGTGCTGCGTGATGTCGTGATGGCACTCAAGGTGATCTACTCCATAACCTTCCCCGGCACCGAGGTCACACTGACAGGCCTGTAGTTGCTTGGATCTTCCTTCTGGCCCTTCTTGTAGGTGGGCATGACATTTGCTAAGCTCCAGTCAACTGGGACCTCCCCAGTTAGCCAGGACTGCTGATAAAGGATTGAAAGTGGCTTGGTGGGCACTTCTGCCAGCTCCCTCAGTACCTTTGGGTAGATCCCATCTGGCCCCATAGACTTGTATGTGTCTAAGTGGTGCAGCAAGTCACTAACCATTTCCCCTTGGATTACGGGGGCTTCATTCTGCTCCTCGTCTCTGTCTTCCAGTTCATTGGGCTGGGTACCCAGAGGACAACTGGTCTTACAATTAAAGACTGAAGCAAAGAAGGCATTAAGTACCTCAGCCTTTTCCTCATCCTTTGTCACTATGTTTCCCCCCACATCCAATGAAGGATGGAGATTCTCCTTAGCCCTCCTTCTGTCGCTAATGTATTTATAGAAATATTTTTTATTTTCTTTTACGGCAGTAGCCAGATTAAGTTCTAGATGGGCTTTGGCCCTTCTCATTTTCTCCCTGAATAAACTCATGACATCCTTGTAGTCCTCCTGAGTTGCCTGCCCCTTCTTCCAAAGGTCATAAACTCTCCTTCTTTTCCTGAGTTCCAGCCAAAGCTCTCTGTTCAGCCAGGCTGGTCTTCTCTTCTTCCCCGCTGACTTGCCTTTTGGCACATGGGGACCGCCTGCTCCTGTGCCTTTAAGACATCCTTCTTGAAGAATGTCCAGCCTTCCTGGACTCCTTTGCCCTTCAGGGCTGCCTCCCAGGGGACTTTGTCAACCAATCTCCTAAAGAGGCCAAAGTCTGCCCTCCGGAAGTCCAAGGTAGCAGTTCTGCTGACCCCCCTCCTTACTTCTCTAAGAATCAAAAACTCTGTCATTTCATGACCACTGTGCCCAAGATGGCCTCCAACCATCACATCACCCATAAGTCCTTCTCTGTTTGCAAACAACAGGTCCAGCAGTGCACCTTCCCTAGTTGGCTCACTCACCAGCTGTGTCAGGAAGTTATCATCCACACACTCCAGGAACATCATAGAGGTTCGGGAAACCCCCCTGTGCACCATGCTAGAGTGCTCCACTGTGGATTGGACTCACGGTATGTCTCCAGAGATGGTCAGGGATATTCAGACAAATAGTCAAGCTCTGGGTAGTGTAACCCAGTATGTCACAGTAAAGTTATAATGAAACATTACTGAACATGTGATGGTTGAACGTGTAGGTCATGGCCGTGAACAATGTCTAGCTCTAAGCAAAGATGCTTTCATTATTGCAGTGACTTCCAATACATTGTAACTGTATTTAGCAATATTTTAATCAATGTACTCATTGATTGTGCAGGGTTTTATCAGCCACAATGATGGTACTGCACTTCATATAGATCTGTATCTTTTGATCAATTGATGCTATTATCTAAGGAGGTAAGAGCTGCTACTGAGGGTGGGGTTTTTTGTTGTTCTTGCTGTTGTGGTTTTTTTCCTCAAGAAAAAATCTGTAGAGACCTAATTTCTGTTTGAGAACTCTAGCCTTATGTTAGATTGGGTTGAAATCAACTAACATTTTCTGAAGTTTTATTTGAAAATAGAGAAATAGGGGAACACACAAAGATCTAGAAGCCTGATTTCTGTGGGAAATGGGCCAGAAGAGAGGAAGCATCTGAAAAATATGTCACATTATTGGGAAAAACAAGACAAAAAAAGTTTAATTTATGACACCTGATAAGAAAATGTTTTACGATAGCAAGAGAAAATGGAATTTTGCAGTTTTTAGCAAAAATTCAACCTTGTTCAGTTTATAGAAGTATGCTACAATGTTTGATGATGTGAGGGAGATGTCAAAAAATCAGTTTATCATCTATTTAGGACTGAGTAAAGGAGAATGTCACCTGGTAAAAAACAACATTATCTCCCTCCAGTGAATTGACAACTCTGAAACAAATGTTGTTGAATATTTATAGAGCAATATATTAGAAGGTAAAGCTAAAGACAGGATACTAGCTGGTTTTACCTATAGATGACCAAATCATTATTAAGAGAGGAAAAAGTTGTTTCAAACTGATACCTCTAATAAATATAAAGGAAAAAAGGTTAACATGAAGACATTGATTAGAACGATCTTTGCTGGAAATTTCATGGTAAAGGACTACAATGTTTTCAGAATTTATTTTTTAAAAAAAGAAACTTCCTACTTCTGTTAAATGAACCAAGTATTGGGAATTCTGACACTTGTCTTAAATGACTGAGAACAAACAAAAAGTTCTGTTAGTAGAAATTAGAAGTTTCTAAGTTGTGAGTCAACAGAATCTGGTTGCAGCTGGTTTGTGAAAGATAATAATGTCTGAAGTAAAACACTGCAGAAAAATGTAATTCTTTTTCACAAAGGTTTTCACAATTCAGCTTCAATTATAGGCAGAGAAAAAAGTTCTTCCAAAGTGAAAATTCTTCTGAAAAAAATAATAAAAATAAGAAAAGATGGTGATGGAGAGAAATAGATAGAGCTTAGCTTTTTTATTTTATTTTATTTTGTCTTTATTTCTAACAATCTAGAAATATCTTGGTGCATAATACAACAAAAATAATAAAACAATCCAAACGTGTAATTTCATTTTGAAAATGTTAGAATAACACAACTTTTTTTGAACTTATTTCTGATGAAGGAGAAGCTGCAGGATAATCTGTATCCCACATGATCTCAAAATGATAGCTAGCAGAATATCCTGCCTCCTTCTTTCTAACGAGAGGATGAGGTTGTCTTGTAAGAAGGGATTGTGTTGACTGCCAGGTAGTGCATGCTGTGTTTTGGGATGGATCTCAGTCTCAAAGTCTGAATGTGTAGCTGTGGGGAGCTGTACCACACACAAAGCTGAATCAGCTACAGACGATGCTTGCTCCAATGTGTGTGCCACATAGTGTGATTTTTAAAACTAATAATGAGAAAAAAACCCAGTACTACAACTATCCTTTGAAGTATTGTGAGCATATATACTTATTCTTATTCTTAAATAGAAAAAAAAAGGCCACAACCAGTGGTTAAATCATTTATCCTGAATGAAGGCAAAATCATTTCATCAGTATAAATGCAGTGCATTTGTTTCTAAAGAGACAACCAGTTCCTTGGAATTTCAATGCATGGGCTGAGTTTTGTTAGTATATAAATATTCTCATTATCAGGTTAGGTATCTAAAAAGAATTCCCTGAGAGCTGGCTGGCACAATAGCCTCTAATGGCTCTCAGAAAAGTTGTGGTTTATCATGTCAGAAATCTGCTTAGGTCTTTGTTGCTAGTTTCTTTCTTTGGGGTATACAATATGAAGGATCATTTTCAAATATGCAGTGACTGATAGCCAGGAATAGAGACCCTAGACACAAAGTGGTTCATAAACCTTGTACCAGCTCTGCACAGCAGTTAAATTTCATATTAAAGTGTTTTAAAAGTAGAGTCCTAACTTGCCTAGTTTAGAATAGAGATGCTTTCCATTATTTTTTGTTTTACACTATTACACTCAAAATACAGATTACTATTGGTGCCTGTGTAAAGCCCTAATCACAAGGCCAGAGAGTCAGGTTCCTTTTTGTTTATTGCCTAGGAGTCCTAGGAACTTTGCCTTTGCTTGTGGGTAGTAGCAAGACTTCAGTAGGAAGAGTTCAGAGAAGCATGCCCCAGGTCTGCAAAATAGCCCTCTTCTGAGATGTGATAGATGTGGGTTTGACTCCTCTGGGTTTACGTGAGCCAAGGTAACCTAAGGTAACGTAGGTCTTTAGTTTTCATGGCAAGTGGTGTAAGCTTGTGGCTGCATTCTTAAAAGTAGGAAGCCCTGCTGCTTGCCAAAAGTAAAACAGTCATCCACTTATTCATACCTAAATTAGACACCTGATTCCAAGAGGCAGCATTGATATGTGAGTCCTAATTTTTGTGTAGGCACTGACCTCAGATCTTCAGATAAGCTACTAATTCTGGCAGAGTGTAGGCATCAGATATGCTCTTCCTAAAGGTGTTTTTGATTTTCTGTTTATTAATTCACCTGTTCCCTATGCCTGTTCCTGTGACTCTCAATCTGAGATGCCCAATTCCCTCCCTTTGTTGTAAACTGACTTTAGCTTTTTAATTCTGACTTCTGAGGTTTCTCTGGGCTTTGAGCACGTAAAAGTTCAAACCCCCTAAATAAGGAGCAGAACTATGCAAGGCAAGTAAGCAAGAAAAACAAAACAGCAAACCAAGTAGTAGAGATTTTTCTTGTTCACTACCTAATTGTTCTCCTATCCTGATCCAAAATCAGGTTCTCTGTAGGAACAATTTGCTCAGAGTCCTTGGGCAAAGTTCTAGTATGTATTTGTTTTCAATCATTCACTTTAGAAATTCCCCTTGCCTTGCGCTGAGCAAGCTTGTCCTTGTCATTTCAGCTCATGTTCTGTCATTTGGCTTAATGTCTTTAGAAGGAGTACAATGCTTTGATTGAAAAAGTCATTTTTATAGTGGGGATGAACTAAATGAACATGGGGGAGGATTCATTATGCTGAGAAGAGCAGGCAGAAGACCTTGACTATATTTCCTCCTCCCTTCCCATTTTAACCTCCCGGTTAAAAGGTAGGGAGAACTTCAATATAGAGAATTGGAGTTAACCTGCGTAACTGTTTTGCAGAGTTGGTTATGAACTCTAAGAAGAGCAAATGCTTCTGGGTTGATGTGGTTGAATTTTGATTTAAATCTGAACTGCACAATTTGAATGTTTTGTCTGGAATCCAGATAGGTGTGCAAGCGGGAGAATTTAATTATTATTATTTTTTAAATGTCAGCTCAATTCTGAAGGACAGAAGTATCATTTCAGCAAACTATATTATAAATACCCATGAATCATATGCAGAAAGACAACAACCAACTTTGTTCTCTCTTTTCCCTCAAACCGTCCTCAGAAAGTGGAGGTTACAGCAGTAGGCTAGTCAGAATATATTTCATTGGGGTGCTCAGGAAAAAGAACAAGATACCGCATAGGTACAAGAGAGCAACTTCTGGGAAAGTTTAAACTGGTGGACACTGCAGCCTCATCCTTTCAGGTATGTCTTTGCAAATGCATATATAAGCATAAACAAAGCTCTGGCAGGTAGGCTGCAGGATCCAACACCGAGTTAACATGTTTTGGCTCTCCTGAAGGCTACACTGAACTTAGCTAAATTCAGACTGATAGCAGAATAAGTTGGAAATGTGTCAGAACTTCATTTCACATAACATTCAGATGTTCCTGCAAAGCATGAGAGTCTCTAAATTGACTTGGTGAGCTCAGAAGAGTGAGCTTTCTCCCTTTAGATCTGTTGTACTTACCATATTTACCTTCACGCAACTACAGCTTAGGTTATGGCGTTTTTTCTTAAATTCTGCTTCTAGCCTTGATGATACCTTTTAATATTTCACCTACTAATAGAAGAAAAAAGTGGGAAGAGAGGTCTTACTTCAAAGGTACATTTTTGCAGAGATGTCTTCAAGACCAGTATGATAGCGTGGAACAAACTGCGACAGAAAATGAGGGTCATTGTAAAGCTTGCTTTTCTCTCTTCCTTTCACAAAGCACATTCTTTTGCTCCTGCCTTCCCACTGCATGCACAGCAACCATCACAGATGGATCAAGAGTTTAAAAGGTCTTACCACCTTTCAGCAAACTGTTAATAAACAGCACATTAGTGTTCTCAGTCAAACAGAAGAAAATCTTATGAGTAGCAAAATACTTTTCCCTTTGACTCCTCTACATGGGAAGTCATTTACAAATGGCTAAGCAGGCCAGCTTTTCATGAAGGTTCAAAATAGTGCAAAAACTCAGAGCTCTGAATTCACAGCAAGACACCTTCATCTCACAACCACTCTGTCCTAGCATCTTTTATGTGTAAACAACAAGCACGAATCCTTAACTAAAAGAAAATGCTACACTGCATGCATAATTCCTCCCTTGGGGAGTGGAAAAGAAAGGACAAATTACATGTGACAGATGTTAGCTACATCACTTAACACACTACTGAAAGACATTTAGGATATATTAGAAAGGTATAGTGCAATGTTGAGAAGTACCTGAACAAGCTCTGAATGAGAAACTTGACATAGAAACCCTGGAAGAGCACAATACTATTATGGTTATCCTACTACTGGTCCCCAAAGGAGTTTATTCAGAGCAGACATACGCGTTCATTCAGGTCACTGTGCTGTGTCATGGAGATAGGTTTTTGGATAGTACGAATGTAGGCTATGTTCTGTCCACAAAACCCTCATGCTCCCAGGCACTGTTTGGTATAAAAAGCAGATTCAGTGAGAGATTAAGATATCTAGGGTGAGGTGTTTACTTCCACACCAGATGTGTAAGTTCCCACTATACCCAATGGAGCTCTAATCAGTCACTGAAATCTGGATAATGATTTACATGAGTGTAGATGTTTATTTTAGGGGTGCTTGAATTGTGCTCTAGGCTCCACTAATTAGGTATACTATTCAGTTACCTAAAAATAGTCATGTGGTGCCATTTGCGCTGTTCTGATATAACTCGCCTGCTCTACAGATGCTGCTTCAGAGTCATATGGATCTCCTGTAAACCCTTAGTCCTACCCTGTAAACCCTGTAAACCTACCAGTCCCAGATGGATGTTCAGGGAACTGAATCAAACCCTGGCTGGCCGCTGCCTATAATGGAAAATGAGATTCCTTGCTCATGTGTCAGCATCCTCACACAGACACCTACGTGTAAGGACCTTGAGATAGAAATTAATCTTATCTCTTCTCTCTCTATACTAAGCCAAGATGCAGGCATAACTTTGTCCCATGCTTTCCTTATGCCTCAGGTTTCCAACACACAAAATATGGGCCCATGGAACAGCAAAGGAGCTTTGCTGAGGGACAAGAGGTGTCTGATTTGCCTGGCAGTGGGGTCTTGGGTGAGTGAGTGCCAAAGCACCTGCAGGCCGCTCTACATGTAGCATAGCAGATTATACAGGGCAGATGAGAAATCTTATGTCAAACCAAGCAATTATGATGAGGAAAGAGCCTGAGAGTGCCAACATAAAGTTGTCACCATCAAATGGTTAAAAGAAAGAAGTTAACTATAAACTGACCAAAGAGTATTCTTTATGGTCTACATTAATATTTCTTGATAAACATTTCATGAGTCTTGATGCAAACTTTGCACACCATGGTATTATGTGCTTTGCCTGCTTTTTTACAACACGCTTTTACCCAACATGTGCTTATGTTACCTAACATCTGTTTCAGCTGTGCATACACCACAAAGTATTATTTTCCTGTGGTTAGTAGATACCTCATGTAATGTGTCAAATTCAGTAATACATACCTCATATGATTTTCTTACAGTAAGTAGAAAACATATGGATTAACTTTGTTAATTGTCACCATGACTGGTTGGAGAAGTAAAATTGAATAGCTTCCCATTGGTTTAGGTCCTCAATGTAATGTCTATGAATTACATAAAACCCACTGGGGCAATTCAGACCTGTTATGGCCCACTCCATTCTCAGTGACTGACTGATATAAAAAAGGTGGATGGGAGTGAGTTTCATGAATCGTGCTGGTTGTGCAAGTTTGGCTGTATTCTTTCTGTATTTCCTCTTCTCCCGTGCAACAGGGCTAATTCTTCGCAGATCTGTCCAAACTACATTGTATGAGCAGTACTGTTTATCTGGTTAAATCTTGTGCAGTAGGGTAGCATTAGACCTACTGCACACATGTAAGTGTAAGTGTAAGGTCCTGTGGCAGAGGAATTGCTGATATTATGCCTCTCCCTTGCACTGAAGAAAGGTGTATGATTGTTTGCCCAGAAAGGTTGAAAACATTTCTTGGGTGATTAGAACACAGTAGTCATTTCTGTCTATAGATTTCTCAAAAAGTAAGTGACTATTCCTTGACTTTAGGTCTCTGTACTCTGATGTTCTTCTCTGAAAAACTAAAATAATAATATCACTCTACTATCTCTCAGGGCTGTCATCATCATCTTGAAATCCAATTTAGAAGGAAAAAGACTCCAAACCTTATCTGGCTCTTCTTGAGCATTTATCTATGTGCTGGTTTTGGCTGGGATAGAGTTAATTTTCTTCATAGAAGCTACGAGGATTTTGGATTTGTGCTGGAAACAGTGTAGACAATACAGGCATGTTTTAGCTATTGCTGAGCAGTGCTTACACAGAGTCAAGGCCTTTTCTGCTCCTCACACCACTCCACCAGCGAGGAGGCTGGGGATGCACAAGAAGTTGGGAAGGGACACCATACCATATGACGTCATGCTCAGCATATATATCTGGGTGGAGAAAAAGGAAGGGGGGGACATTGGGTGTGATGGTGTTTGTCTTCCCAAGTAACTGCTGAGTGTGATGGAGCCCTGCTCTCCTGGAGATGGCTGAACACCTGCCTGCCATGGGAAGTAGTGAATGAATTCCTTGTTTTGCTTTGCTTGTGTGTGCAGCTTTTGCTTTCCCTATTAAACTGTCTTTATCTCAACCCACGAGTTTTCTCACTTTCACCCTTCCGATTCCCTTCCCCATCCCACTGTGGGGGGAGTGAGCGAGTGGCTCTGTGGTGCTTAGCTGCCAGCTGGGGTTAAACCACAACAGTCCTTTTTGGCACCCAACATGGGGCCTCTTCAGCATGCGCACCTCCTCCTCTGGTGATATTCTGAAATCTTTACCTTCTGGCGAGTTCATAATAACTTCCAAGATTCCTGGGTGACTGGGGCTTCCTACTCAAGCCCGTTGTGTGATCAGTGTGACCCACTTACTCCACGTACCATCAGTTGCATGATGTGTAAAGGGGACCCTCCCTTTGAACATCCAGCCCAGCACCGGCAGTCGGGGTGCTGTGCTTCAGTATCACCTAATTCCAAAGTGGCTCGAATTCCTTCATATGCTGCCAATATCTCCTTTTCAGATGGAGTATAGCGGACCTCAGATCCTCTGTATCCCCAACTCCAAAACCCTAAGGGTCGACCTTGAGTCTCCCCAGGTGCTTTCTGCCAGAGGCTCCAGGTAGGGCCATTGTCCCCAGCTGTTTTGTAGAGGACATTTTTACATCTTGCCCTGCCTGGACTGGCCCAAGGGCTACTGCATGAACTATCTCCTATTTAATTCGTTCAAAGGCTTGTCATTGCTCAGGGTCCCACTTGAAACCATTCTTCTTCTGGGTCACTTAATAGAGGGGGGTTACAATCAGACTGTAATCTGGAATATGCATTCTCCAAAAACCCACAACACCTAAGAAAGCTTGTTTTTCCTTTTTGCTAGTTGGTGGGGACATAGCTGTTATTTTGTTGATCACATCCATTGGGATCTGACCGTGTCCATCTTGCCATTTCATTCCTAAAAACTGGATCTCCCGTGCAGGTCCCTTGACCTTACTTTGTTTTATGGCAAAACCGGCCTTCAGAAGGATTTGGACTATTTTCTTCCCTTTCTCAGAAACTTCTTCTGCTGTGTTGCCCCATATGATGATGTCTTCAATGTATTGCAGGTGTTCTGGAGCTCCACCCTGTTCCAGTGCAGTCTGGATCAGTCCATGGCAAATGGTGGGGCTGTGTTTCCGCCGCTGGGGCAGTTGATTCCAGGTGTACTGGGCGCCCCTCCAAGTGAAAGCAAACTGGCCTGCACTCTGCTGCCAAAGGGATTGAGAAAAATGCATTAGCAATATCAATTGTGGCATATCACTTGGCTGCAGTCCCTCCAGGAGTGTACCTGCTCTGTCATGGGCTTATTCATGGCCACACGCCTTGAGATGCTCCAGCATGACCTCATGCTCAGCTTCTGATGCTTCAAGGTGTACCTGCTGCAGCATGGACTGGTCCATAGCCACAGAAGCTTTGAGGTGTACCTTTTCCAGTGTGGACTTATCCCTGGACCACAATCCCTTCAGAGGTATACCTGCTGTGGCAAAGACATAACCACGACCACAGACACTTTGAAGTGGCTGCTTTTTGCTTTTGCTGCTTGCTGTACTGCTGTACTGCTTATCATCTTACTCTGCTGTGCCTGGGAACATTCTGATAACAGCAATGGCGACGCGCCTGGGCTGGCAGATGGCCAGGGCACCGCTGCTCTTTCTGTGCTGCTGTACTGGACAGACTGGAACTCCAATGTGAACTCAAGTCAAAGATAAAAGTGAGAAAACTCGTGGGTTGAGATAAAGACAGTTTAATAGGTAAAGCAAATCTGTGTGCGCAAGCAAGGCAAAATAAGGAATTCATTCACTACTTCCCATCAGAAGTAATACCCTTGTTCTCCAATGCAAATATTGGAGAATAAGTAAATGGTCTTCCTATGGAGGCCTTGTCATGGTTTAACCCCAGCTGGCAACTAAGCACCACACAGCTGCTTGGTTACTCCCCACCATTGGGCTGTTCAGCCATCTCCAGGAAAGCAGGGCTCCATCACGCGTAATGGTTACTTGGGAAGACAAACACCATCACACCCAACATCGCCCCCCTCCTTTTTCTTCCCCCAGCTTTATATGCTGAGCATGACGTCATATGGTATGGAATATCCCTTTGGTCAGTTGGGGTCAGCTGTCCCAGCTGTGTCCCCTCCCAACTTCTTGCGCACCCCCAATCTCCTCGCTGGTGGCGTGGGGTGAGAAGCAGAAAAGGCCCTGACTCTGTGTAAGCACTGCTCAGCAGTAACAAAAACATCCCTGTATTACCAACACTCTTTTCAGCACAAATCCAAATCACAGCCCCGTACTGGCTTCTATGAAGAAAATTAACTCTATCCCAGCCAAAACCAGCACACTCTAGCCATCATATTTTTCTACTTAAAAGGAGCTGTTTTCTTCCCCTTGTTTCTTTTTCTAGACAGGCAATGGGAGGAAATGACTGTATGTACCTGAGAAGTAGCAAAAGTGTCTATCTAGAAAATGCTGCCTCCATTGCAGAGAATTTTTCCCCTTTGTAATACTAGCTGCCCTATGAAAAAGCAACAGATTTGAAATTGCCCTTTTAATATGACTAAATCCTGCTATTGCCTTCAGACACCATCCTTTGAGGGAAGAGAGCAACATATCTGGAGTATTATCATCCTGTTGGAAGTGTGGGAGCAACTAGTATCTCTGGCGGACTTTTCCTACGCATTCTTCTTTTGGGTGTTCACAGAAGGCTTCTAGGAAAATAATTTTGCAAACTCTTAACTGAGTCTGTTTTGATTTCTTCAGGTGAGTTGAAGTAGAATGACAATAGCAGGGGAGTATCTGCTGGCAGCTCATAAACCAGATTATGTTTGAAACCTGCTTCTGTCTGCTGTTTGCCTTGCACGGGGAGGTTGAACTTATTCCAGCATCTCAAACCAAGGCTTTAGTGATATCAGCAGCTAAAAAAGTGATCAGGAAAAAAATATGAGAAAGTAAGAAGTCACTGATTGGAGAATAAAGGGCTAAAGGGCTTAGGTATGTTTGAATCATTTCCACTAATAAAGTTCCTAACTACTTCTCCCTAATACAGGTGATTCACTGCCACTCGACTTTGCAGCACCATTAATGCCCAGTTTAAAATATCCACGAGATGGATTACTGTACTAAATACTTTACAGTACTGCGTTTACGGTCAGGATTTAGTAGAAAGCTTCTTTCTCCTATAAATCATGCTATGAATATTGATTGTGGTACCTTCTACTTATCTAAAAGTTTTATGAGGCTTTTAAAAAAAAAAGTACTGACTCTGTTTTGGTGGGAAAGATCCTTTCCCAGAAACTAATCTGAGGAGCATCTCTAATACATGCCAGTTCAGTGTTTATATAGTTAAGAATGACTTTATAACAAAGTGCTGCCAGTCCAGACCAATTTATTAAATGCTATACAAGTGTTAAACTGCCTTAAATCAATAGTTAAGAAGACAGGAGAGTCTTGGTGTGTAATAAGTCATCATTTTAATGAAATATAGATTATTCCAAGACTATTAAACAAGTGGCTGGTGTCAGGAAAATTGTTCACTTTTTCAATGCTAAACAAAACCATCTATTTTAATGGAGTAAAATCAATAAGCAGCTGAGACCTGCCATGTAGCTTGAATGCCTAAGTAAATGTATAGTTAGAACTGCCCATTGATAAGTAGATGGGTTACTGCTTGCATGTCCTGGTTACTAAATCTGATTAAAGGAAATGGTTTAGAGGGAGCTGGAAAAAAGGAAGAAGCAGAAGAAATGTTTTGAGTTAACCACTTATTTTGCTTGACAGACACTTTGCAATCCTTTTGTTCAGAAAATATTTTACAAACTGCATAGATATTGGGTGCTGAGGATAATTCAGGAGTGGAGGAACTATCGGAATTTAGCAGTTGAATTGAAGGAAACTTAGGGACCCCCGAGAAAAAAGTAATTTAGAAAGTTGCCTCAGGTTACAAATAATTGGTTTCCAATGATGAACACAGTTTTACTTAACATGTTCAGGATTACATTAAAAGCAAAAAAAAAGTCTAAAACTATAGCAGGGTTGCAAACTCACCTCCCATCCATCAAAGAAAAAAAAGTCCATTCTGCATCAGGATGAAACCAAAGTCTTTAGCACTTATTCTGTGAAAATACCTCTTCTTTGGACAAGGACTCTGATAGCCAGAGTGCTAAAGCAGGCTGGAAAACCCAGCGTGAGTCTCTGTTGAAAAAACAGGCCTTATATATAGGCATGTTTGTGGTGAAAGCTTTAAGCACTTTGATATTTTATATCTTCAACTGGATTTCTCTCATTTTCTCTCTTCCTCTTTATAGAATAATTAAAAATTCACTTAAGTAAAGAGAGAATTATTTTATAATATGAAATTTAGGGCATTCAGCTAGAATGCAAAAGACTTTGATCTGGATCATATTAATCAGAAACTTGAAACGAGGTCTCTCATGGCTGAATACACTGGCACTTGGGCAGTCAGCTAATCATAGGTCTTCTCTGCTTTGATCATTTCTATCGTGGGGCTGAGAAAATTCCCAGTGCTTTCCAGGGTTGGTTATTCTTCATAAAATTTCCACTTGGAAAAATCAGAATTTTTCAGTGAAAGCTCAACTCCAGATTTCTCGCCTTAGTCTACCTATGGTTCACTAAAACACACCCCATCCTGTTTCTTCCACTACCAGCTTCTGTTGACACTGCCTGCTAGTAAAGCATGTTTCATTAATAAGTCTCAGAGTTGCTGTCATTTGGCAAATTGTAACTCCTGAAGGTACACAACTGAATAGCTCCTGAAGAGAAGGCCTTAGGCAAAAACCTCTATCTTGGCCCATTGATTTATATGCATATTACAATAGGACATTAATTTAGTTGTGTTAGGTTCCATTTGCAGCTGGTTGTCTCTGAACACAGTTCAAAAGCAGACCCTGACTTCAAGGAAAACTGAGATTTTTTTAAAGTGTACTTGAAGGCAAACACCGTGAGTTTTGAGACAATTGTTAATGTTGGTAGCTAAAGATAACTATCTTGCAAATCATTTGCTTAAATATAGACATCTAGTGCCATTTGATATGTCCTAAAATATTCCACCTCGCCACCCAGTGCCTGGTCAGAGATGCAGGAATAATAATTCTTAATAGGAAAAGTAGTCATTAATCTAATGCAACCAGTGAATGGACATTGTAACATTGCTCTTGTAAGCAAACCTGGAAAAGTGTCTCCATATAGTCCAATTAGCATGTTTAAAAGATCACTTTAAAAGAATAGTTCCAGGAAAGTCAAGAAGACATGACCTTCCATAACATTTTTTCTGCTTTTTCAGTTATTGATGAAATGAATATAAAGCAGTACATAAACACATAGCCAGCAGCTCTTTTCTTTCCTTCTTCTTTTTATTTTTTCCCTTCCATAATGTATTACCATTTTTTTAAATTAAGCCCAGCAGGTAGGAAGATCCTATACCATTTTCAAATAATATAATTTGTCCCCGCATTACAGCATGTTTCTTTTATATGATTTCTTTCTGGGCTTAGCCCTGCTGCTTTCTGAGTTAAAGATCCTTTGGAATAAATCCTAATGGCTGCCTAAGTAAATGATTCTACAGAGATGTGTGCAGTTAGATTTTACTTTTTCCTGACATCTAACTCTGAGACATCTTTATCCTGCAACATGGATCTTTTTTTCCCTTTTCTTCTGATATACTCTTTTCTCTCATTAAAGGCATTTTACTTAAAGTTGATTGCCTTCAGCAATAACGGCATATTGAAAAAATAAAGATGACAAAAATACATTGCTCCAATTTCATATGCCAGTAGGTACAGATTGAATACAGGAGACAAAGTTGTGCCAGGTGTTTATGTAGAGAATAAAGATAAAACTTCTTGTTCTTCCATCATTTACCATTCTCAAGGACTAGGCGAAAACTTTTCTTAGAGGACAAAGCTGATAGTAAGGGAATAGCACAGCCCGCTCTGGGGCTGGGAGAGGTAACTGAAGAACGCCAGTGCCCTTTTAGCTGCAAGAAGATTATCTGCTGCAGGGTGTGCAAGCAGAGATCTGTTCTTTGAAAATTACATCTTCTCCCTGTCTGTTTTCTTGCAGAGGCTCTGTGCTCTGAACCAAACCAGATCAGATGTTTTGAATGAGACAGGACTGATTAGGGTAGTCAGTTTTCCCTTATTCCTCTGCTTGGCTGGAGAAAATGAGGGTAAATTCTTGTCTCACAGTTGTCATCAATTACTAGTTTCTTCACACAGTTCTAAGAATAATATTCCTTTGTCCAGCAGAACAGCATTTCCTCAGCTCTCTATTCTTTCCTTTTATGTGTTTGACACAACACGTTTTCCTGCAGTTAATTGAGATGAAATGTGCAGTTAACACTGTTAAGGACACAACTATAATGAGTATTTTCCTCCCTTTTTCATTGTCTGTGCATCACATACTTCTGATTTACTTTAAAAAAACCCATAAACAAAAGCATATTTTTTTTCTCTTCTGTACGGCTTTTTCTTTTTTTAACCCTAAACTCCAGTCTTGTATTGCTGATAAGACAGATTAGAACAAAGAGTCTATGGACAGTACAGAGTGAAACTCATGCAAAGGAACATAATGAAATTTGGCAACTGCCACACTGGGAAAATGTCTATGGTTCCCAGACAAAACAGGGTTTATTCATATGTTTATACCCACATATCTGGCTTCTTATGGTCTTGCTACCTATTTTCTTCGTTGCCTTCTTACCCTGCGTCTCTTAGGTTAGGTACTCAGCTGAACATGTAAGAAATTGTTTTTCATCTCTTTTCTTGTAATGGTGTTTGAGGGTAGATGAACTGCTTCATTTCAGGTAAGAGCTAGCCTGAACTCCCAGGTTAATCTTGAATCAAATCTGAAGTAAGCCTTCTCACAACATTTGGGATAGCTCTGATCTTTTATTATTTTTAGTCCTTGAGTACTTCTGCTGGTTTGTAACCTGAAGAACAAGCAGGGAACTAACCGTTTATTCTCTGCGTGCTCTATCCCATTGAACTAGATGCAACTCCTTACATGACAAAATACTTCTTTCTGTGCCCAAGGATGGTGTATTAATTTACAGGGGTTCCTCAAGGCAAAGATAATACAATAAAAGAAGACACACAAAACTGATGAGGAAGCCCTCGGTTCGTTGGGTTTTTTGGTTTAGTTTTTTTGGGGTGGATTGTTTTGGGGAGATTTTTTGCTTTCTTGTTTTGTTTTTTATACCAGCTTTTAACCCGAGTGCAAAAGATGCAGGTGATATAGAGAGAATGAATCTTCTTAG
>WAAD01038783.1:0-40958 GCA_013389945.1 Fregata magnificens
AGAAAGTCACGCAGGTACATGGAGTCTCCATGTGAGTTTAAAAAAATTTTTTTTTTTTTTCCCAGAATTCTGGGGCAAGTGACTGAATAATTGTTGTTTACATGATGATATGTGATGTATGTGATGCTGTACGGGGATGGTGGTGGAATCCCTGCCTGAAGCAATGGAAATCTTTTCACAGGAGGTCCATGTGCTGTCCTGCTTGGTTTGCTGGCTGAAACACAGCTATTTCCTCCAGGGGAGGATTCCTGCAGTGGGGGCAGAAAACATAAGTATGCCTCTAATTTTCCCATCTGCTGAAGTTTTTCAAGGTAGTCACCAACAAATGTAAATGAGGACTGTACTCATGTTGTGCAGATCTCTGACATTCATAGACCTTATTAACTCTGCATGAGATGGTTTTTGTAGAGAACTTGTGTTTGTCTTCCAATCCCCAGTAAAGTGGCTTTACTAAATCTCCCACTTGCTGCTGTTTATAGAATATCCTTGTCTTTTTTCCTCGTCTTTTTTAAATCTGTGTTCATGGTAATGAGAGCTGGAGAAAAACAAAGGGGTGGGGGCTTGTTAGGGGGTGTGTCTTTGTTTCTGCTTACTATTTTGGTTTATCAGTTGAAAAGGGGATGGAAAACAGTATATTACCTACTCATTCCTTCCCCATGTGCTATCAGTTATAACATGTACAGAAGTTGAATCTGCAAAACTTGGAACTGCACAGGTTCCATTAATTTGGCTGGATTCCATTCTTTCTGCAAGTGCCCACAGAGACCAGTTCTGGATTCCCACTTTTAAATAAAGTGTGCTTTTGTGAGTTTGTGTGAATACTTGGGTTTGTTGTCATATAAATATTTTGAACATTTCTGCTTTATTTTTGTGGGAGCTTTTTATTTCTTTTTAACTTCATTTAAATGTGGTGAATATTACCGTTATGGCTCATGTTTCTTTTAAAGTCATGAAAAGCTAAAACAAACATAATGTAGAAGAGAGGCTCAGTTTTCTGGTTCAAGGGCCAACACCCTTTGCAGAATCTAAAGATCTTCCATTTGAAAAATCGGGACCCTTGATAAAGAATTTGCAGAGCATCAGTTTTCCCCAAATGCATACTCCTGCTTTGGATTAAATTCAGAGTGACCTCTCTTTCAATATGTTTGCATGTTTTGTTAAGAGAATCTGGTGCTCTGTACTTATGAGGTTCTTTCAAATTTTCTTTTCCAATTACTGCATGGCAAGTAAGTTCTGATCGGCCCCCCCCCCCCCCCCCCCTTCNNNNGTTAGTAGATGCCCCCCCCCCCCCCCCCCCATATTCACCCAGGTTGCACTCTCTTATCCTCTTGTTACAGAAGGGCTCCTGTCAGTTTCTGTCCAAGGCTGATGGCCAGCTCTGCTCATCCTTGCAGAGTTTGTGCAGGCTGGCAAAAAACAGATGCCTTTTTGCTTGCTTTCTAGGTCACTTTTTGCATCCACTCTTTTTTGGCTGTGAGCAGGAGTAATAAGTAATGAGCAATCAACACTGGCCACTAGTAAACTGGTGTTTGTAGATATTAGCAATGTATGTTTAACATAAAGGTTTTTATAAACAATCAGAACTTGGTTGAGGATTCCTGAGTGCAAATGACCGAGATATTTACCTTTAGGAGTGCTTCCATTCATGATTGATTTGCGCCTTATCTTGTCTTCCCAACTATTCCTTTTTTCTAACCTATTTCTGTCTTACTTGTAGAGTTCATAAAATTTTGTAGTGAATAACGTATGTCCTACATCTGTGCAGCACTTAAAACAATGGTGGTCTTGTGGGCTTTGAATAACTGTAGTCACTTTTTGATCATGCTGCTCTCCAGGCTAGAATAGGAAACAAAAAAAATCAATTTAATAGTGAAGCTTTCACTAAAAGCTTCAAAAAAACCCAACCAACCAACCAACCAAAAGGTTAAAGTTGTTTTCCTTGTGGAAGCTCCCTTTCATCTCCAGACTTTTTTTTTAAAATTTTTTTTTTTTAGTAAAGAACATTTAAATTTAAATGTAATGGGAAGATAAAATGAACACTTAAAACAAGTGCTTCTATACTTAGGAAAGGCCCAATTGTTATCAGTGGAAAATTCCAGGCACTGTTGCTTTTAACGTCATATTAAGTGGCACCTAGAAGTGTTCTGTGTTCATAACGTTTGCCAGAATATAAATGGAAAGGATTTCTGACAAAAATAATATTGGTGTTGCGTGGCGTATAAAGGAATGTTATAACAACACATAAAAGCAAGAGAAGTGTAATTGTTCATAGGAAGATAAGCAGAAGAGAGTATATAATCTAGCCTGCAGCTCTGGGAGTGCCGGTTTCACCCTTTAAGAGCGTAGTAGCTTAAGGTGGCAGAGATGAGAAAGTCATGGAGGACTGCTGAGTGGCTGCAGCCCCTTGTAATGAGAGTGTCCTTGCCTCGTACAGTAACAACATGCATCTGTAGGGATCTTGCAAAGTCTTTTCAGAGACTTCCTGGTTTGTTGTTCGAGACTTTTGCACAATACTATCAAGGATGCTAGAGGGAACTAAACCTTGCTGGTTAAGCGGTGGCCAGCATTCCAGTTCACTTACCTTACTAATCCCCTATTATATTCCCATTTTATTCAGTAAGCCCTGCTGGATGCAGATTCTGAGCACATACAGATCTGTCACATATACAGTCTCTGTAGGCTAGGACTGTGCTGCCGGTTCTGTGTGTGCTCTCATAATTCAGATAACCAGCCCAGGTCTATTTAGAAAGATAAGAAAGTGCAGGAGACTTTTGTTTTTATTCTCTTATGCCACCTTCATGTGGAAGTTGGTTTTCTCGAACTGATTGCATATCTAAACACCAGGTCTTGGCTACTAACTTGACAGTGTCACAGCAACTGCATTATAGTATTTTCTCCCAGAAGCTTAGAAAATATTCCGTCCACAAACTGATACTTTTGGAGGGTTTGGCACTGCCTGGAGTTGAGATAATTCAACTTGTGGTTATGTGTTCATACTAATCTAGCGCAAAGCTGTGCCACTGCAAAACGTGTTGTCTTGTACGCTGCTTTTCCACTTAACAGTGTGTGCCAGCACTAGATTTCACATGGCCTTGTACAACGAATCTGATAGGAGCCTGACCTAGATACAAATGACCTTCATGTGTATGGGATGGAGGGAGAGTATAGAACTAGGGCTGTCAGAAGGGAGCTGAAAGGTATGAATGTTTGAAGTGGTGAGAAGGGGCAAGAGAACAGGCCCCCTCCCTTTGACAGCAGTGTAAATTTATGCCATGTTTAAGTGACCATGCAGTTGCTATCAAAACCCTGTAACTATGCCATCAGTAGCAAAACTCTGCTTTTTTTTTTAGGGTTTTTTTTTGTTTGGTTGGTTGGTTTTTTTTAGTTTTTTAGTTTTTTTCCTCTATGGTGAATAGCATACCTGACCTTAACATTTGTTTTCCCCCATCTCTCTTAGTATCCCAGCAACCATGTACTTGCTATGCTTTGCTCTTAGTTCATTTGTAAGCTATTGTGGTAAGGGATCATGTCTTCCTCTCTTGCTGTTGTTATCAAACCTGACCTTGATAAAGTTCAGAAGCTTCAGCTGCAGTATAAACAATGCTGGGGAAGAAGTAAATGTACAAATAACAGTAACTTGTAGGACAGTCAAATTCCTCCCTGGCTTATGTGGGTCAAGTGTGTGAGGTCTCTAAGTAAAGCGTGTAATGCCTTGTGTGCAATGGGGATTTCATTTGTGAAGGAGGCTTCGACAAACTTTCTTGAAAAAGATTTAATGGCTAGAGGGAGTGTTGCTTTTAGGAGGTATTTTAATGCTATTACTGTTTATTCTTTTCCTTTTTGAAAGCTTTCCACTTTCTAAAAGATACAATGATAGTGATGTCTGTCAATAGTCAGCATTAGCATTTTAATTTTTTATTGGAAAAGCTTTAAAAAGTCATACAACAGATGCAATAATGCAGTTCCATCTAACTGAAGAGAGGCACATTGCCCCCCGCCCTTGCAGAACAGAACAACTCCTCACAATTTTAAACACTTCCTACAAAGAGGAGAAGGAGCGGGTTAGTGCACTAGCAAAGGACTTCATGTGCTTGCTTTGTAAAGCCCTGTATGATATTGCAACGCCAAACTGAATGGATCTGATTCTATAATGGAAAAAAAACCCACATGAAAATGGCGGGGAGGGGGAGGAATTGTCCTTTTTTTGCTGTATTGTTTAGCCAATTTTGAGACTCCAAATTACCAACACTAATTTAGACTACTGCAAACTGGGATAACAATTAGTGCATCTGTCACGCTGGCTGCTTATTCTGTAGAAATCCTTTGTGTAGCATCCATGTAGTTCACCTGTGGCTATATATTTTTAAGGTGAGCCCTTTCTTAAATGAGTTTTGATCTCGTTTTTCAGTCTGTGAGGTTGGAGCCTAACTGTGATTCTCCTCTCGGTGTAGTGTAGTCAGTTCCGTCCTTAGTCACACGTACTTGGGTCTCAGTGTAATTTAACCCTAACACTGACAAGAAGTCCTGATGTGTCATCAAGTAAGGACTGGCTTGCCCTTTAGTTCCTAAACTATATTCAGTGTAGATCCTAAAATCTTAAAATCTGAATCTTCTTTCAATTGTTTGTGAGATGCTTCTGCTACTTTTCTCTTTCGTTTTAGTTTGGGGTTTTTTTGGGGTGTTGGTTTTTGGTTTTTTTGGTTGGTTGGTTGATTTGGTGGTTTGTTGTGGGTTTTTTGGTTGGTTTTTGTTTTGGTTTTGTTTTTTTTTTCTTTTCCCCTGATACTCTTATCCCAAATTGTCACAACTCAATTTTCATTCCTTCAACCTTGGTTTGTATGGACTCTCAGCCTAGGAAACAAAGTATTTGCTGGCCTATGTCTCTTCAGCCTTTGTGGTGTTTAGCTCTTTACTCATAAATCACTTTTTCTAAGCTTTTTTAGTCATTAAAGTTGCTCTTCTTTGAACATGTTCTACTATTTCAGTGACTTTCTGGTAGTATGTTGCCCAGAACCAAACATGTTCTTCCAGCCGGGTTTATGCCAGAGCTATTTAAAGTCACTGTCTTATTCCTTCCCTCACCCCCTTTCTCTGTGACCTGACATATCATATATAGGCAATCCAGCCTTGTATCAAGCTGATTTTCAGGCAGGTTAAATTGTGAACTCCTGTCAAGTTTATTCTCCCTGTTAGTTGTGGTCCCTCTTATATTAATTACTTTTCAGGTTGTATGTCTATAAAGTAGGTGTTTGGGAATTTTTTTCCAAGCCGTATTGATTTTTTTGAGTTTTCTTTTTTTTCCCCATGCTGGAGTTCACCACTTGCTGTTGGCAATGCTAACCTCTCTGCAGTACATCTGTATTTCTCAGTACCTCACCATTTGATGATGTTTCAATTTTGATTTTAATTATGTCCTCCTCCTCATTAAAAATTCCCCAGAGAACACTGCGTGTACCATGGCTGGAATAAGGGTGCAAGGGCATTGTTAGATGTTCTCTCCCCCATGACTGCTGAAGATTTGTGAAGGTATAGCAAAATGTGATACAGCCTAGGTGTTGCTGCCAAGAATTGTAGTGACTATACCTGCTGAGCAGAAACACTGTCTTCCCTAAATGGCAAAGATGGAGCAGAGTGGAGCGGTAAGTAGGAGGTTGTGAAATACAGTCACCACAAGTCAGGATTTCTTGAATCAGTCCATAGCCTTGTTTTTACCCATCTGGGAATCTGTTATAATGCGTCTTTGTGGCTGTTCTTTCTAGGGTGTTTCAGCAAGGCACAGCCTCTTTTCAAGGAAATGATTCCTTGCCTTGCTTTTAAAGTGATTTAAAATTAGGGCTTGATTCCATGGTTGCAGCCTCCTCTCACTTTTCGTGCATGAGAGCCACTAGCCCTGTTGTGTTTTGCTGGCAAGAAGATGGATGATCATCCGGGATTGTCTGAATTAAGGGAGCTGTTGTGAGCTGAAACACTCGGCCTGATGTTAGGAAGAAATCTGGGTGGGGAGGAAGGGATGGGTAAATCCTTCTCTCCTTGCCCAGGGTGGGGAGCAGTTGCAGAGCTCATCAGTGACCGCTGCTCTGCCTTTACAGATCTAATCCTTTTCCCATCACAGGGGAGCAAAGAGCAAGAGGCATCTCTGTGATAATAGTGCTTTTGGGCTTGCTGCTGCCACATCTCCCTCTTCTTTCTCCCTCATCGCCCAGTGAGGTGGTAGGGCAAGTGCCGTGTCCCCAATGCACAACCCGTGGCGACGCTCATTTTTGTTTCCTCCACTGTCAGTTGAACAAAAGGAACCATTTGTGGTCCTGCTAACAGTGGTTGCGCCGGTTCTTTGCCTTGCATTAGCTGTGGATGCAAGGAATTCTCTTTCTTCTGAATAATGAATGCCTGTAAAATGCAGCAAGAGAATGATACCTACAGAGAGGGGGTTTTATGGTAGCGTAGGGCAGTGTAAGCAGTTGGCCAAAAGGGATCACTCACTTAGCATAACTGGCGCTCTGCTAGCTGTTAGTAGTGGGCTGTGAAAACTTTACAGCTGTAATATAGATAGTGCTAAATTATTTAAACTGCAGCTTTCAGGAAAAAAACCCCTTTAAAATCCATTGCCTTTTTTGAGATGAACTATCATTTTGACATTTTTGGACTCCACCTTTACTTTGTGATACAGCATGTTATGTGGAATGCTATGCTGCTCTCTGTGCTGAGATACTGAACTGCTTCAGGCAGAAACTATGAGCTTGTTTGGAGAAGATAATTTTAATTAGCACAATTAAAAGCCCAGCCATTATTGGCCTAAGTTATCCAAATGTCATTACCCTCTAGTCCAGAGAAAAATTATTTTCCCACTGTTAAGAAACATGATAGAATCAGTCAGCAATGTGTGTTCCAGCAATAAATATTTGCATATAGGCTAGTACAGCAAAGATTTTTTATTTTATTTTTTTTCCCAGCAGCTAGCTGTGCCTCAGCAGTGACTTGAAGGCTTGCCAGGTCGTGAAAGTGAAGGCCAAGCCCTTGTCAAAAAACAAGCTAGTGAGGACCTTTGGATGCCACTGTGCAAAGGGTACTGTTTTAACTGGACAGATGTTCTCAGTCCAAGGCTGATACTCTTGGAAGAGGTGCCAGGCGACAAAAATAGTTGTATTTTCTAGGGCAGATGGAAAGGAATGCTGTGTGTTTCAAGCTGGTATTTTATTTTGTACTTGTGGAGGATTCAAGTTGAGGACTTGGAGTTGTGGATGGCTTTCTGTACACGAGTCCTAAAAGTGTATCTTGCTCTTGCTGTTTGGTTTGATGTCCTTAGGAGACAAAATACTCGAATGTAAGTGGACCACCTCTGTGTTACCACACCATTTAAATCAGCTAGAAAGCTGTTTGGAGTATTCAACACCATGTGCTCATAAATGAGTGAAATGTCTTGTTATTGTGGGAAGTGCTAAGAAGTATTTTTAGCATATTCTTTTTTTTTTTTTTTAAATTGGCTGAAACATGATCTCAGAAACAGAAATTTTTTATTGTTGTTTTCATCTGCTCAGAGTGACAAATTGAAGCACACAGTTATAATACAAAATAATACTTAATTTGTTGTTACGTATGTATATACAGCATGTATATACTCCGTATGATTAGATATATTCTAAAGCCAAAAGCATCGCAGTCAGTGAGCTAAGGAGGTCTTATGCTACGTTAGCATCTAATTGACAAAATATTACCCTGTTCTTAACTTTGCAAAACTCATTGCCTTGCTTTTCAGCAGCCTTAATATTTAAGTAACTTCTTGTATCATCACTTTTTGTACCAAAGTTGAAGGGTTTCTTTCTAATTTTAGTGCAAACTATTAATTTGCAAAGGTGCTAGATTGAAGTAATGGGCTTGCTTTGAAGAATTTTGTTAGAGAAACCACTGGTGGCTTCCAAAATGTTTTCAGTTAAGATGGGTTCATATTTAAATAGTTGTCTTTAATCTCTTCATTTTTATAGTTCAGTCTTAAAGACAAAATTCACCTTGCTCAATAAATGGGTTGATTTGGCTTTTTATAAAGCCATGTATTTCCTGTTTATCATGTCAAACCCTTGTGGGTTGTTTCTTTTGGGTAGAGATGGGATTTCTGGATCTGAAAAGTAAGGATCTAAACCCAACTGCATTAAGGACTGTTTCTTCCTCTTTTTTTTGACTGTAGCTAATGGTATTGAGGTGGATATAGAAAAGCATTCTTCAGCACAATAGTGGGAGAAGCAAAGGAAAAAATTTCATGAGACAAAGTACGGTGATAGTTCCTGATGTTGTCACTTTATACTGCATGACATGGCATGTGTGACTAAGAGAGACTTTCACTGAAATAGTTTTGTGCTGATGCCTGTTAATTCAGCCGGTCATGTGGATAACTGTAATACAGAACAATATGTGACAATCCGAAGGTATTCTGTAAGCACCAAAGATGACTTTGAAGTTATCTGGTCTGGATTGAGCGACCCAGGCAAAATTAATTTTCGATTCACTGATCCTTTAAGACTGTGCACATGTATTACTTACAGGAAGAATCATGACTTGTTATCTTCCCTATATTAGACCGCTGCCCAAACGAAAAAAAGCCAAGGTGATATCACCAATTCAGGATTTTTTTATGCTAATATTGATCATTGTGCATGAAAAATGAAGCAAGACAACTGTTTAAATTGATTGCAAATGTTAACAAATGGGTGGTAGATCTTAATGCAAGCAGCACTTAGCTTTGACGTTCCTTGCCTTCCAGTAGACTGCAGTGCCATCTTTAACATAACTTCCTTGAACAAGCATAGGTTTAATGGACTGACTTACTAGAAATTGCAGATGTGACAAATTTTTTTCCCACAAAACTTTCAAACCTAGAATATGCTTCAGTAAGCAGTTATATGAGGCACTCTTTTTAGGTGCAACAACGGAGAAAATTTTCAAATGTTTTCTGTGGTTTTTTTATTGCTTGTGGGATGTAATTATGAATGAGCATGGGGTAAGAAATATTAAGCATAGTCATAAATCAGTGAACCATTTTAAGAGAAAATTTGATTTTAATGTTATTTCAGATTTTACTTTTCCTCAAAAAGCACTGTTTATCCAGTCAATATGGCCTTTTCAATAAATATACAATACTTGATATTGTCCGGCAAGGAACACAGTCAACATTTTCAGTGTGTCTTTGGCCAGAAATTGGCATGAAGTGTTTAATGTGTAGAATTGTTGACTGTTTTTTTAATCATTCATAACTAATTTTACTATTGAAGCTATCCAGTTTATTAAGCAAAGGAAATATTCCCTGAAGCAGGTGAATTGGACTTGGGGGGATGGGGTGGTGGTGTGTGTGTGACAGTCTTGAAAGATTTTAGAACTAGTAAGTCTTGTCATCTTACATCTCGTTTTAAGTTATAAATTAAAAGAGGGAAAATGTGTTTCTGTCCATTTTATCAATGAGCAAGCTAGGGATTGAACTGAACTCGACTTAATGGGGAAAAAATACTTTTTCAACTTAAAGAAGAGACCACGGTTGTCAGGAGTTGGTTCCTGACTTCAGCACATCGTGGTATGGAGGTTTAGCCAATGAATTCTCTCCATTCAGTGTTATAATTCACAGTAAAGCTTTGACCAGAAGCATGGACTGCTTGACAATTGTTTACCTAATTTTAATTGTTGATGATATGTGTTGGTCTTAATACAGTTTATTGTAATTTCAAATGAAATTTAAAATATTTTAGAGCAATACCAAAAAAAAAAATCCTAAAATCTATTTAAACTTTAAAAAAAAATTAGCGATATTTTCACTTTTTTTCCTTCTGCTCTCTTCCAAAACCATAAAAAGGCAACATAGTCCAGGATGCCTTCCAGATAATAAAAAGATAAATCTTTTTTTCAGTGATCAAAAAACTGTTGGAAGATTAGGTGATACTTCATGGCAGCTGATGCTGGGATCCCTCAGTCTGATCACAGAAGTTCTAACTTAAATCTTCCCTTATGTGAATTCCTGATACAAATATTTGTAATACTTTTTATATTCTGCATATAAAAAATTTCTTGATTAAACATCCCAGTTAGTTGTTCTTCTAAACCATAATGATGTTGATTCATATTCAGTTCAACTGTTGTCCTCGGTTTGTTGTGAGACACATAGCCTGGCTTTTGTGAAGATGAATGGAAAGCCTGAAACCTCCTACTTGTGAAACTTTTATTTTTGGAAACAGTTAAAAAGAATTATATTCCCACGTTTTATATTTTAAATGCACACACACCTAGGGGAATTTCTCTTTCTCTATATGCTGAAGTTACAGGTGGGAGTCAAACAAGTGAAAGGAATGGTAACCATTATCTGCAGTTATCAGCAGGTCTAAAGCTATCAAGCTATCTCATTTGTAGTAGTACAAGAATTGTGGTGTTTGCCTTAATTATGTACTTTAATTCTAGATGAGCTTTTCATCTCAAACTGCTTTCAGAGCTATGAATTCTTTAGTAGATAAATGATGAAATAAGTTTTAAATCACTGACTGGAATGAAGTTTGTTTCAAGAAACTTGTTTATAAATCCGATGGTTTTATATAAAGCAAATCTGAATTAAACTGAAAAACAACTGTTAGGTTTCTGAAACAACAAACCACTTTGTAAATGCCCTAATATCTAGGATATTATTTATGTTTGCTGTTTTGGAGGCTAATTCTACAATTATTTTATGCAGGTTCCGACTGGAACATCTCGTCAAAGTTACCCAGCTACCAGCTATCAGGACTTCAGCAACTGGGAATCTCTAATGAAAATTAAAGAGGGGCTGCTAAGGCAGAAAGAGATTGTGATCGATCGGTGAGTAACCTGCTCCTGCTGCTTTGTTAGATTAAATGATGTAAAAGCTATGATGTAGAAAGTGACTTTCAAGAGAGCTGCTTACTCAGTGAAGTTGTTAGGTTCCAGTCCAGCAAATATTTATGTACAAATATGTGGGAGCTAATCCTTGCTAGGAGAGAAGACTGGCTGCTGGCTAAAAATCTTTTACAGAGCTGGAAATTTACTTAGGGGTTTAATGCCTCTGCAATGGAAAAGGGGGAGTGAGACAAACAGCCAGTTCTGCTGTCAGCTTCCCCAGCTTAGCTTCTTACCAGTTGGGGTTTGTATCGGACATCTTTCCACTTGTACAGGTCTTGGAAGTGACTTGCAAGGTGAAAATTGGTAAACTTCATTGCCCTGATTTTCTTTTCAATGACAAGTACAGAAATACAATATATTTGAAGCCAGTTGAAAAAGCTTTGAGAAATTGGCCTTTGCAGTAACATTGAGTGGTAAAATCCTATTCAAATGCTCGTACAAATTATTCAGATAATAAAATATTAAACCCAGGATCTATATGTCAGTAAATAAATCGATTCTTATTAAATTTGCTATCAATCTGAAGTGGGCCTTGGCAGCAACTCACTGCTGTTAAGTTTCTAGGATATCTGAAGTAATTTCTGGAGTTCTTGATGTTTGGATAAAATGAAGCCTTAATGAGGAAAATGTGCTGTTAATAAAGGGCGTGAGCTTAATGAAGCTTACACTAAATTAGCAGATGTCATCAGGAGCTGCAGAGTTTGGATGTAAGACATTTAAGAAGGACATTTTTATATTTGACATAATTATAATTTGGCTTAGTCTGTGTTTTAATAATAAACTCTTGGCTTGTGGCTGAAAGGGGAGTGGTTGTTCTGATCCTGAAATAGTTGTGCCCTGTTATTGATACTTTGCTCCACAGCATGAGGAGAACTGTGTAAAGCAGGTGTGTGTTGATCACAGGAATGTCAGGCATCCATTATGAATGTGTTTATATTTCATCTAGCAGTTCCTCTTTTTTAATGGGTGGAGATAGACAACTTGGGCATAATTTACTTTGGGACTAGTAGAATTATGCTTGTGCAAGATCTGTTCCTTCCAGTATTGCAACAGAGCAAGGAATTGCAGTGGTTTAAGGTGTTTCCGTCCCCTAGCAATCTGGCCAGTACCACTGCTGGCATTGTAGTGATGAAGGTCGGCATCAGCTTCCCCAGTTTGATGTGGCATATCAGTGTGCATTTACCTCCCTCTGCAGCTGGAGATGGTACGCAAAGTTGCAAACTGCAGCAGCTCAGGCATGGGCACACCATCCCACTCTGCCAGCTCCCCTGCAGAGGTGGTGATCTCCCAAGGGGATAAGCAGTTAAAATGGAAATATCCTTAACCGTTGCTTTGATCTCCTCTGTCAGAGCCTTTTGATCAGCTGCTTAAAGGCTGTCTAAATTACAGTGGTTTTTTTCAGGCTTGCTATATCAATAGTAATGCTGTATAACCTGCAGCCCACCTCTCAGGGCCCAAGCTGTCAGCAGCATTTGTAAGTATGTCGCCCATGATGGCTAGGGGCGGTCTTTGGTGCCTCTGCTAAGCATACAATCCTCTGCACTCTGCATGAAGGCTTGTTACACAATGGCAATTAAAAAGGCAGTTCACGTTATTCTTCTCACACTGGAAATGCGTTTACAGTCAAGGGTGAAGTTTCGGAAGTGACAGTTTGTAACCTAGTTGCCTACTAATGTTACTTGATACTGTCCATGTTGAGGAAGAAAAGCTATTTCTTGATATGCAATGGCAGTGTGCCGGTTCTTTTTTTGTACAAGTCATACTTTCGTGTGACTTGATAGTGAATACAGTTTTTTCTGGATTTCTGACCAGAAGTCTGTTAGGATGGTTCCTTTTCATTCAGCTGAAAAGGCAAGATACACTCTGGAAGCTATTGAAGCAAAACAAAGACCACTTAGTGATGTTACAGTAATTTCCTTTAAGTAGACACTTGGTGTTACAGTTAAGGGTGTTGTAAACTATAATAAGGCAGTATAATAATACAGAAAAGGCTCTTTTTTGTATATTGACCATTTGGGCAAAATATTTGCCTTAAAAGTTATTGTTTTAAAATGAAATAAAATTATTTAAAATAGATGGTTTGTTTAAAATTAGTACAAAGTGATATTGCATATTTAGAAAGATTTTACAACAGATTTTTTTTGTTTTGTTCTTTTTTTTTTTTAAGAGGTAGTGTTTTCTATGACAAAAATAATTTTGGCTTCACTCATGGAGAAAATGGTACATAGCTGCTGTCCAAAATCCTAGAAATATAACTCCATTATAAAGCACTAGTGTTACATTTCTTATTAGATGGAGTATTAATAAGACTTAAGCTTGAATAATACCTTTCCTCAAGGCACTAAGCGAAAATTTGATATTATCCATATTTAACACGTGGGGCCACAAGGCCTTGCACTGAGAGTCAACATGATGTTTGGGAGTAAACCTAAGTCTTCCAGCTCCTGGTCTTCCTGAGTTTACTTTAAACTTGTTTTCAGAATTTGAATTTATTTGGGAATAGTGACCTAAAATAAAAATATAAAGTTTGCTAAAGTGTGGTTAACTAGGATTCAAGATGGTGGTAGTTAAATTACAGAATTTATGCTTTCAGGAAGTGGAGGAGGAATTCTTGGGTTGATTGAGGTTTGGTGGTAGGTGTTTGCTGAGAAGGCCCTTCCTACCTGTGGTTCTCAAGGAGTTTTAAAAGGTGTAGTCTCTTTAAGTCATGTCTCATGCTGAATTTACCAACTGGTAACTGCAGGATGCCAGCAAGACTTGTTTAATTCTGGGGGGACAGAAGCTTGGGAGAGACAGGTTAACTTTGTCTGGAAGCTGGAGGAGCGGGATAGCAGCTGGCGTGGTGCTCCAGACCTAGCTGTTTGCTGCTGACAGGTACAAAGAGCAGTTGGATGGAAAGAAGCACTCTGGGAACACCCCTCTCTTGCCCTTGTCGCCAGCCTCTCTTTCAACCACAGGGTCTTACCCAGGGTTTTTTTAAGGTTAAACCCTCTCCTGTTGGGAATTGCACTGGGGCCCCGCTAATCCAGGAGGTAGAGGAGCTTAACATCACTTTGCACCACACACCTTGTTCTGCATAGTGATGCTTAAATCTGTTAAGTAGGAAATGGAGGCTTTGTTCAGGGGCAGTATCCTTAAGCTATTCTACCTTGTTAAAAAAGGGAGGAGGGGCAGGAGGAGGAAAGAGAAACCTGCTGCCTGCTTCCCTTCTTTCCACACAATGATAAAAAGGCAACAAAAATCCAGCCCTTCTGGATTAGATTATTAAACTTTCTTGTTTTGCACCAGAAATCTAACAGTTTGGAATAGCTGCAAGCAAGTTTCAAATAGTCATTAAAACCAATTCAAGGAATAATGCTTACAATGTAAATCATCATACTTGGGTACTTTGGTGTGTCACTGGAAATTCAAAGCCATGAATAGAATTTTTTAAAACCCAAACAGCCACTTGTGTTTGTGAATAGAACAAGTGGCTTGATTTTTATTGTGTTGAACAGCAGATTTAGTAACAGATTAATTAAAATTGATTTGTGTAGTCTGTTCAGCATAACAAATGCATATTTTTAAGTATAAATGAACAGAGTAGCATAAATGGGTGGGTTTAAAAGTGGTTTTGGTTTGCTTTTTAAAACTACTCTAGGAATCACTGCCAATTTAACAAATTAGAGCCTGAAATTGGCTTTTAAGTCTACTCTTAAAAAACGGGATGGAGACCGTACTTTTAGGAAGCGAGAACATGGCGTGAGGAAGGGAGCCTGGCGTGTGTGTGTGCACGGGATCACAATGGCACTTCTTAAAAGTGTGTGTCATGTTTTCTCCACATAAGAGCTGTTGGTATGGGCTGAGAATAAGGACTTAAGGATTTTGTCTGTAAGAGGAAATCTGCTGCTGTAACACTTATTACTAGAATGTCTGTCACCTACTGTACAAAATAATTGGATTATATCATTGCCTTACTTCTCTGGTGGTTTAGTATGTAACACTGCGTGATGTTTAGCACCAGAGGGAGCCAACTGTGTTTGTATTGGTTTAGAAAATTACGCCATCGCATTTTAATTCTTTGTGTTGCTCCTCTGTTCAGTACATTCACAACACTGAAATTACAGTGTTTGGTACAATTGTGAATGTCTCTTGAGACTGGCCATCCACTGTGGATGTCTCTAGTGTGGTCCTGGCACTGTTTGTTTGGCAGGGACTGCATGTAGGGGGTACATGAATAAATGCCAAATATCTGAACATACGACATAAGCTGCTGATAATAACACTGTGCATGCAGTGTTCTCTTCCAGACAGCTTAAGGGCATTTGAACAGCTTTTTAAGGAAAGGTAGATACAGAAGTATAATGTTAGTGAATAGCTATCATTCCTCAGGGCATAATAATATTTACATTCTTAAAACAGTTGCTAAATCATTAGCTTTCCATCCATAGCTGAATTATGCTTAGATGTTTTCATTGGGACAATAGAATTAGATTTTTTTTTTTGCCTTGTGTCAAATTGTCGTGACTTCAGTAGTTGACATCAAACTGTATGTGCTCTGATAGTGCTCGTGTTACTGCTAGTGTAAAGCTGTAATTCTCTTAATTTGGGATGGTCTGTGAAGATCTGCAGCATTAGCATGTCCACATGAGTGATGATTTGATGTCATTTTTGAGGAAGCTTTACGCCACCCAGGGTCTGAGCACATGCATGTATATCTGGAAGTCCTGTGCAAGAGTAGGGCTGTGAGGAACCTCCTCAGTGTCTTGCTGTATAAAATGTTCTTTGCTTGCAGTAATAGCTTGAAAAAGATGCATTTATCTTTTTCTGCTATCACCAATCACCCCGGTAACTTGTGCTTGAGGCTTTTGTGTCTTGGGTTGGTAAACTTTCAGGAAGATTTTGTTACAGACTAATTATTTTAGCAGTTTTAAAAGTTCCCCTTTTCAGAGGTGAATACTAGTAATATCGATGAAGTGGAATTTGTTAACATTAGTTTTCACATAATAAACTAAGTCTTGGCAATAATGAGAGGATGTAGGGCTAGAAAGGACCTATCTAACCTATCTGCCGGGCCCTAGGGAG
Organism: Fregata magnificens; assembly: GCA_013389945.1. NCBI lineage: Eukaryota > Metazoa > Chordata > Aves > Suliformes > Fregatidae > Fregata > Fregata magnificens. The sequence continues at coordinate 15,946 of WAAD01038783.1, forward strand.
GACAAGCTGCAGTGGTGTAACCCCTGGTAGATGTCTATGCTATTGCTATCTGCAGTAGCAGATGTCCTACAGCCTTTCTAGGTGGACGGTTTGGTGATTAATTAGCTGAAACATTAGAAAACTTTTCCTAATATGACTTAGTCTTTCCTCCTAGGTCACGTTTTCTAGACCTCTGATAGCTTTTGTTATTCCTCAAGATCTCTTCAGCTAATTAGTACATCTTCCCTAAAGTGTCCAAACTGGCCAGTCAAGGCCTCCCTCTGGCTCAGTGCTAGTCTCTCTCATGGGCTGTGCTTGTGCAGTGTTTGCTTTTTGTAGTACAACGGTGCATAGTTTTGGTCAGCTGCAATCCCACATCCTTTTCTGTGGAACTGGTGCCAAGCTGTTTTCTGTTCTGTAGATAAAATATTTTTAGGAAGTTCTAGTATTTGGTAGAGCTGAGAACAACAGAGGAGGTGCAAGGTTTGCTCTGTATTTGTCCTGTCAGGAGACTGCAGAAGTCGAAAACCTCCCACCGTGGGAGGGAGCGTGCCGTCGTCTGTCTGAGCAGACAGTCGTGTCTGTGTCCCACTCATGTCCCACACCCCCTTGACTAAGTAGTCCAGAGCATTTGAGAAAGTAGAGTACAGTTGCTGAGTGTGCTCTTGCCTACCTTGCTTCAGCACTAGCTTACCTCCCGTGGGTTAGGCTAGCATTTCAAACTTCTATGCAATTCAGAAAAGTCATTTAAAAAATAACAATCCATCCAGAACAGAGATCACCTCTTGACTCCCAGAGGTAGTGTTCCTGTCTTCTCTTCAAGATAAGTTCTCCAGTGACTGGTGGAAAGGTAGTATTCACTTTGAACTGCAGGTTCTTAATTTCACCAAAAAAAACCAGACTTCATTGCATAGGAAATTTGAGATCATCTTTTCTCATGAGCTTTGCTGATGTTGGAGTTCTTTGGCATTATCTTCCAAATTACGGAAAATGTATTTGCATTGTTTTTAGGACTTTGTTTACTACTGATCTCTTTCCCTATCAGTACTCTGCACGTTTGGACTTGTAGTCCCAAGAGATCATGCCTTTAAAACAAAGGGATATAAAAACTAGTATCCAACTTCTTAAGCAACAAAACAAAGCAACATACCTCCAACTGCGGTGTGGAATAAATTATATTTGTAGTACAGAAGGATCTGTATTATATTTTACTTTGCATCGTGATTCTGAGGAAATCTGCTCAGGCATTTTCACCTAAAGCAACTCTTTCTCCTTAACTCATGGCTTCTGAAGGTAAGCATCAATTGTCATTTGATTTATTATGAAGTTACTAGTGTCTCTTCTGTGGTGGAGGAAGCTCTGTTCTGAAGTCCCTGAAGTGTTTGAAGATACTGGACCTGTATCTTGACTTGTGGTGTGGGACTTAGATTTATGCTAATTTAAGTCTCTTAAAAGTTGAGGGGAGGAAGTGCTTCTCTGGCCAATGTGGGTTTCTAAAGGCTCTTTCACGTTAGAGTAAGTGAGAGGTAAGATGGGTTTGTGGAGGACAGATGAGTTGGTTCCAGGTTGAGGAAAATGTTGTTTATTTCCAGATGAATGCATATATGAGTGTCTGTGTAAGCACATGTCCACAGTTCACTTGTCCTGTGTGGATATGAGAAAATAATGTGAATGTCAGTTATGTCATACTCATGGTTTTGAGGCGTAGAGAGAAGCAATTTGTATATTAAGCAGTTTATTTATTATTAATGCTCGTCTCTGAAGACAGTCCAGGCTTGTGCATGTTGAGCTGAGTGCTGTTCTCTGCTATCCCACATCCTTTGTGCTGACTTGAGCTTTCAAAGGGGATTGTTTGAGCTAAAGGACAGAACTACAAATGAATCAAAATCGAGATCTGCCTTCCCCCCCNAGTTAGTGTCAGGTGGCACCAGTCGTTTTCCTCTGGATTCTAGCCAGCTTTGTAAGTAGTCACAGTCATCCAGAATGGGGGGATCTTGGCTGCTGTTTCATGGGGCATAGCACGTTGTCTTCCCCATGTTTGTCTGCAGAGAATAGCGGCACAGGGCATATGCACCACCAGAAGCAGCCCCTTACTGTCCATGGGCACAGAGACTGCAAATTTAGCAGACCCATAATTGAAACACACCTGTGAAGCCTTTTTTGGTTGTTCCCTAGGCCACCTGTAAGTGTTTTCTGAGTCTGACCTTTAAATACAAATGTCCTAGTGAGGTGATGCTCTTGTCACTGAGGCCAGTATTTGGCCTGCCTTTCTCCCTTCACTGAAGTGCAGAAGAGTGCTAACTCTTGATTGCACAGCAATGCTGGTGTGGGCCACAGCGGAGGTCCCTGTTCCAGCTGTGGCAGCTTGGGTGGGCGGTACCCACAGTGTGCCATGGAAGGGAAGGAGAGCGGCAGCAGTGCTGCCTGGACTCTTGCCTATCCTCCTCACCAGCTCTCCCTAGTCAGTCCCTCACCTTCAGCATCATCCCAGGCCCCCAGCTCCAGGGACCAGCCCCACAGTTTTGCTCAGGGCCAGCATTGTTCATATTACCGCAAGACTGTCCCTGTTTTTTACCCCACGGCTCCTTCAAACCCAGTAACTTCTCACTCTGCTCTCTCCCTTCTAGCCCCACGAGGGCTGGTGGTTCCCGGGGAGCATGAGGGGGTGAGCAGGGGGCCGTGATCCAGTGAGGTGCTGAGAGCTGATGTCCAGGGCACGGGAGGGACACCAACAGCCTCTCCCCAAACAGATGGGGCAGCACAGTGTTAGTGCATTTTCTTCTTGTCATCTGCGTATGCCAACTGAACGTGAGCTACTTATTTACAGACCTGCCTTTAGGCAAGCTAGAAACACTTACTGGATGTTAGGGCACACTAATGGACATTACAAGGGAAAAGGATAGCTGGTGGGGTGTTTTGCTGTTTGCAAGGTCTTAGAAAGAGTGGTTTTTTCCTTAGGTACGTAATTGGTTGAAAGTATTCTTGGGATTTACTTTTGTCCCCCATCCCCTTAGCATCAGAAAGATAGAAGTTTGAGCTGGATTTAGTGAACCACCCTTCTCATGCACTTGATGCTCAGAATTGACTTTCTCCCCAAAGATAGTGACATTCAAGGATCAAGGGCTTTTGCTTTCTTCTACAGCAAAGAACATTGGCAGAGACCTGTCAGAACAATGCTGGCGTATGTCACTTCATCGGTTTCAGTCTTTTGAGTGTGGGCTTTTAGTTTCCTGATGATTGATGTGCTTCGGTTTGATTTAAATTGTTGGCCTCAACATAGAGGTTACTGTGTGGGAATGGAAGTGTCTGTGGCAGGCAGGAAGTCAGATAAGGAGAACTGCTCTCCTTAAACGCCATAAAAATAATTACACGGAATCAACATCTTAATCAGGTAGCCTAGCCTCTAGTGCCAGCAGTTCATGTAGGGATAATAGTTGGTAATTCCGGGAAAGGTGACAGAATGGTATGATCTGCCATGGCAGGTTTTTAACTTTTCCTTACAGAGTATCATTGATCTGCAGTAGTGAAACACGACTGAATCCTTGAAGTTTTGTTTAGAAAAATAAAGAATGTTGGAGGAAATAGAAGAAAGGGGAACAAAAGATGTGTGTGTTTTACAAGACCTGGAAGTAAGCCAAAGTCATTACTTTGTGAAAACAGTAGGGTTTTCCATAAATAATCTAGCTAGCATGTAAATAACTAACATGTGGGAATTGGGACAAAAGAGCTGGTTATAGGGGACCGTAGAGCACATAGCTACTACTTGAGTCATGTACGTTGGATGACCTGTCATTTCAGCTGAGTTCCCTCAGAAAGAATGTACCTGAGAGCAGCACAGGGAGGATTTGATCTCAGGATATTTATAAATTATGGCTGGAGGTTCAAAAAATGGGGTGAAAAGGCGTAGTCCAGGGTAGCAGTGAAATTTTTAGACGAAAAACAATAATGATAATAATGATGATGATGATGAAAATATAACAAGCAGGTTGCTTCTGAGAAGAAAGCCTTAAAATCATTGTATCTGAAGAAAAATAGAAGACAATGTCTTCAGTGCAGAACTCTTCTGTGGGTAACTGCAATGGTCTTCCGTGTACCAGACAATCTTCTCCTGGTTCAAAAGGAGTTTCAATTCTCTTTTTTGTCTGTTTGCTTCTGCACTGCCACCCCCCATTCCTGGAGGCAATATTACACCTTGAGGGGTAGCTGGAAAGATTTGTACCAGAAGTGTTTGTGAAAACAATGTTGTTAGTATAATGTTTGTATTAATCAATTGGATAGAAGAGTTAAAGTTTATACCTCTTTTAATGACATTTTCTTCTGAAACACCAATTTAAATAAGGAACACTTTTAAATGTCCCTCCCAAAAGGATGTTTTTCATTCCTGCCTTTTGTGACTGACTTTTTTTTTTTCTTTTTTTAGAACAAACTTTTCTCCCCTCTGAGTCCCTTTGGTTGGTTCATGACTTTAGAGAGCGGGGTATTGCCTACTTTTCTCCTTAAGTCTGAGTGTAAGGGGAAGGGACGTGTCAAGACAGACGCTTGAAGTGAAATTGAGTGTTTTCTCTTTGGGCAAAGGAGCTGAATGAAGCCATGTGAGAAGTCCTGTGACATTCACTTAATATGTCAATAACTCTTACTTTGCCATCAACATAGAATTGTAACGCTCACTCGGGAAAAAAACCCGGGGAATTTGTGAAGGAGAGTAGTTTCCATGGTACGTAGGTACAGTATTTTCATTGAATCTGGTTGTGTGAGCTGCGGTCTGGTTTCTGTAGGGTGGGCTCCTGTCAGGTTCCCCCATGCCTTGAACTCAGGCCAGAGCCTGCACCGACTGGTACACAGATGGCTTCTGGAATCACAAAAGGTTGAGGAGCTCGATGTCTGGAGACCTCAGTCCTGTGTAAGACTGAGTGATTGGAAATTCCTGTGTTGAAAGTTACAGGAAAAGGAGTAGGTCAGAGTAATGCAGTGCAGCTGTGTAACTCTAGTGTCTATTGCAAAAAAAAAAAAAAAAAAAAAGAGAATTTAATCTTTTTTTTAACACATCTTGCACCCTTGGGGAGACTTGAGGGTGTTAGCAGCTGATCAGAGAAAGGGAAGAGTGGAGGAGAGTTTGCCAATGTTGGTCACAACAGTTACAGAATTTCAGTCTGCTCTAGTCTGGCCCTCTGCGAACACGCAGGATACGCGCAAGGTTATAAGCGTTATAGCTGATACAAGGCAAGAGTAGCGTTGCTGCCTAGGAGGTAAAATCCCTCAGTTTCAGGATTATTTACATCTGGTTTGGGCCTACCCAGAGTGGCAGTTGCCATGTATCTGAGCAGAATTTTGAAAGCACCTAAATGCTGAAGGTGGTTGGTTTTGGGGGGTTTTTTGGGGGGGGTTCTGTTTTGTTTGTTTGGTTTGTTTTTTGGGTTTTTTTTGAAAGTGCTGGGATGATTGATTGATAATAGGGAGGCTTCTGGGGACAGTGTTCCTGCTGCAGTACACGAGCTGTATTTGTGAGAGTGTGTGAACTTTTCTGTGCTCCCTTTAAATAAAGCTCACAGCCTGTGGTTATGCAGCAGATTAATAGTAACAGCTGTGGGCTAACAGAGGATTAAAACTGTCTTAGCATATGAGAACATCAGTGATAAAATGCATCTGGTATGAAGTCTCCAAAGACTTATAGGATTCTATGTAAATAGTAAATATGTTTCTGTGGTGCTTATCTTCTATTCTGCTTGTGACTGCTGGACTGTTTTCAGAATTTTTGTTTCTGTGTGCCGTGAGGTTAATGATATTTTCAGAGAGGCGGTTATGCGAAGAAGTTGTGTGGGATCTACATAGCCTTAAAACATTTGTATGGTGTGTTTTGTTGGCAAGGTTTTATAACAGTGGAGAGATTCATGCTTTGCAGAGTGAAAAGAAGCAAGCTAGTTACACTCCGTGCTAGTGCAGCTCTGTTTCATCACGGATTAATTTGTCTCACCTTTTTTCCTGCAGGGATTTGGTAGGGTAGGGAAAGGATTATGAAAGGAAATATGGTAATGTAGTTCAAAGGACATTGGAAGTTCAAAAATATTTTAAAACATTTACTCCAGGCTGTAGTGTTTAATTCAGGCTACTGAAATCCTGCCTGTGAAGGAAGGTACTGCTAAGATACAATCAGCCACAAACAGAAAAATCACATAGTGCCTTCAAGGGATAAGTGACAAATGGATAAATAATTTTAAAACATGTGGGGCAAAGATATTTTAATAGATCTGTCTAGTAAGTAATAAGGTGATAAAAAAAGAAAAATTACTTCTATTCATAGCTTAAGACAACTCATACTAAATGATTTTGGTATTTGTGACCAAGCATGCACAGAAGTCATCAAGGCTTTATATTTTCTCCTATGATTATACAAGCTCTTGGGCTCATATAATGTCTGTCACAAGCTAAGAGCATATTCTTTTACTTAATCTTCAAATCTGCTTCTTCCAAAATAAGTTTGAAGCTTTTCATTTGTAGTGCCATCATACAGATGCCAACCAGGACTATACAAAGTCTTTCAGTGTTACATATTGCTTTTATATTTGTACAAGCTTGTTCCATCTAGATAGTGGAATGGAAGAAGGAAGCCTCAAAATCACCTGTGGTGATACAGAATATTTTGAGACTTGCTATGGAGTCACGTAAATACATTCAGTTGCTCTGTTTTTGTGAATTGCATTGAATGAATTGTTCTAAGGTACTACCAAATTGCAACTTGTTTATACTGTTTTTCCGTTCATTGCTATTCTTTATATATTTAAAAATAGGGAAACATAAAAAAGATGTTCTGTAAGCATGCATCATGTCTTCTTCAACGTGTATAGCTTAAAAGTTTAACTTCTAATATATTCACTGTTTTTGAAACATTAAATTCCTCTTGTAAACTAAATAATTGGCATACAGTTGGCTGATGACTAGCTAGGAAAATGTATGTGACTAAAATATTCCCTTTAATTGGGTTTTTGCATCTTATTTTTCCTCTTAAAATTTGCAGTTCTCATCTTTTCAAATAATACATCTTTTGTGTTAGTTTATAGATTGTATAATACATATTGTGTACACTCATTATAACATTTCCGAGGTGCTCTTCCTAAACACAACCCTTCCCAAATTTAAAAAAAGCAAACCAACTTTGATCTTTCTGTACCTTTAGAGGATTTGCTTTTCCAGTGTGTGCACAGGCAGGTCTCTTCTCCCTTGAAGTTAACCTGTATTTGCCATTTATCTCCTCTTAAGATTGGGTTTAGTCATCTCGGTTCAGCATCATCATTTCCAGAAAAGCCAATAGTACTGCATGCTTAGAGGTGAAGCGTTGAGAAACAATTTCATGCTTGCATGCAAATATGTCCTAGTATAAAAAAGAAGGAAAAAGGGAAATTAAAGGAGTGCACAAAATTGGTTTTAAGTTTATTGAGAAAGTTGCTATGTGTGTTTCTGATGGGTGCTGACAACTCCATTCTGGAGTCAGTTATTGAGGTGCCCATTGCTCTGTAGAGAGTACAGCACACCTCACAGGGCTGTAACATGGGCTGGGGCTGAGATCTGGCTTGTATTTGCCCTGCAGTCATGCTAGTTCAAATGCAGTCATGATTTAAACAGTGATACAATTTGTGATATAATTAAATAGTGATATAATAGTGATACTGTTTCTGCTGTACACTGGCCAAGTGATTGGTGTTAAGAGGTTAATTCTGGTTTAGTATGCAGTGAGGTATTTTACCCTAGGGGCAGGGAACATCTTATGTAAAGCAGTTGACTGAGAAAGTCTTAAGCAAAGCAAGAAGAAAGACCTTGCAGGAAGGCCATGCTGACTGTCTTATATGATGACTTTTTCTTAAGTTCTTTCTGCTCCCCTTGATTTAGACATCTCTTTAACCTGTGTCAAAAGTCAGCTCTGGCAAAGAGAGAGAGGCTGAGCAGAAGTCCCAAGTAAAATGAAAGTGCAGGTTTTGTTTGTTTTCATTCTGCTTTCTGTATACTTTTTCCTGCTTATACTTCTGGCCCTAGGAGCAAATGACAACAGAAGCCTCCCTCAACCCCCACAAAACTGAGAGAGTTTTCAAACTGTATTTCTGCAAAATTTGCTTATTATTGCCAGTTGAGCACAGACCCTTTGGGGTATGCTTAAGTGAAAGTTACATGGCAACTGTAGTTTAATCGCTCATATCCTGATGAGATTCCAGTTCTAGTGGTAAACTAGACTAGTTACAGTCTGGCTGTGGTGGGAAAAAGCCCACAGGTAATATAGATCCAGGATAGTCGAATAGCATTGTTACAGTATTCTTCAGTATAAGTCTTAAGATCTATGTTTTTTTAATCTCTGTTCCATTCCTTTTCTTTTCAATTAAATCTCTGTATTACAGGCAAAAGCAGCAAATTAACAATTTACATCAGAAGATAAGGGAGAATGAATTACGAGCTCAACACGCAAGACTGAGCCATCTTGTGAACTGCGAAGAACCTTACATGACTAATTTGCAGGTAGGATGGATATTTTTCTTTCAGCAAAGCTTTCCATTGCCCAGGAATTGACACCTGGAAGCATGTTCACAATTTACTGCAGGCTGAAATGTAGAGGTTTTGTGGTTATTGATGGTTGTGTAATTGTATAGCCATAAATTGTATAGAGGAGAATACCTTCTAAGTGTTGTAGTTTACCTTACATTTGCAGAAATCTAAGTTACATTAACATTTTGTACATACTTGTTTTGAAATCTGGTGAAAATGGGGTAAGAATGAGGGATTGTGACACTGTAAGAATAAGGGTTTAGCAGCGTACGTGTAGCACAGTTATACAGGGAGATATTAGGAGATAAGAGAGTATCTGAAAACAACTGATGGAAGGTTTTCAGAAGAGGAGAAGGAGGTACTACCCAAAGGAGTGGTTAGATTGTATCGATAGAATAGGTGGAAGAGATGTGAGAAGGCAGGCTGGTGGAATACCTTCGCACAAGGCACCTGAAAAGGATATGGATTTGTACTCCTAGGGAACACTTAGTCTGAAAGGGAATGTGTGGTGGTATTTTGGGCTTACCTGTCCTAATTTTTATCTAACTAGCACAAATATCAGAAAGTGTAAGGATGAGGTGGCATAGGCTAACCATGAAATGCAAATCAGTTTGAGGACTGTGGGTGCTACCCTGTTGTAGCACACAAATTCCATCTCCAGACCTCAGCATATCTAAAAGGCAATGCAGAAAGAGAACGTTAAAGACAGATATGCAGAGAAGTAGCTTTTCTGTCCTCCTTTTATTACCTTATATTTTTCTGTTACAAACACTGCACCAGGGTCTCAGCTAGCGTACTTCAGTGTGACATTAATTATGTCCTTGGAATAACACAGCTGTGCATCAGGTAAGAATCTGGTTTGCATGAGACAGGAGAGAAATTCAAGTGGAGCCTCGGTGTGAAGTTAGGTATTCGGAAACTTTTTCAGACATCTAGGAATGTGGCTTCTGGTGCTTCCAGAAGTTCTTTTATAAAATACTTTAAAAGTCTGTCTAGATTAAGACTTTTTTTGGGAAAAAAAAAAATTACTGTAGAAACTGGAAGTTTAGTGTACATATCTTAGTATACCGTAATACACTTCAAGTAAAGCAGCAGTTGCATTCATCTATCACAATTTAAAGAGTTAAAAAAGTTTATAATGTATTAGGATTTCTGCTTGATTGATGTGCCTTCTATAAGATTAACTTACAAATGCAAATCTCCTTTAATGGAGGTTTTAATCTCTTTTAATGCTTTGCTGAAGGAACGTTACTAGTTAAAAATACTGTCTGTATAATTTCTCTAAAGATACCAATTTATGTTATTAAAAGAATCTTGAAACTGAAAGCCTAATGGGATGCATTTCCTTTTTCATCCCACATGCAGTTGATTTCCATTTTGTGCTTTTCTGTCTGTGGGCAGTGGAGGTAGAAGAGTAATACTGAACTGCATGAAATGGAAAGGGAGGAGGGTTTTGGTATTCAGGACAAAAGGTAGGAGGCCTGCCTTCTGATTGTAGCTGTAGTCTCAGGCTTGTCCCTGCACCATTCTGCACCTCAGGTGTGATAGCTAAGGTTTGACTGTTACTAATGTTCTGCTTTAGAAGGATCTTGAGATTGGAGCATCTCTTACTTTAATATATTCATAGCTGTTTTATAGAGTGTTTTTCTTCCTAGAGGATGGTAAGATAATGCAGTGGCAGTGATTCGTTTTGAAAACACTTTTGGTTTGGATTTTCAGGGGTTTCTTTTGGGAGAAGAGTCATACCTCTTCCATAAATCTGGGGGGAAAAGTGGCCCCACAACGTTCATTTGCATGTGTTGTGAACGTAAACGTGTCCAGCTTCCTTATTTTTTTTCTGCAGATTCCTGAAATACATTCTGCTACCACGTATTTTAATGTTTGAAAAATCAAACCCCACCCTTCCTGACAGTGGAAAAAAAAATGCAGGACTGTTTTCTGCTGTGCTGATCAAGTATATGGTGGTATGTGTGTGTTCATTTGTATGATTATGTTATTTCTTTTTGTAAGCAACCACAGTATGAGAGCACACCACTGCAACCTCACGTTTCAGAAAGATCAACATCCCACCTTGAGGAGCTTGAGCGAAAGATTGCAGCAGCTGAGAATAAGGAATTACAACTCAGTGAATTTGTAAAACAAATTTCAAACAAATCCAGTGAGGAGAAAAAGAAGATGGAGGAGAAAGTAAGTGTCTTTCATGTTCCAAATTTCCTTTTGATACTGTTAAAGCAGCATATGTTTTGTTTGCAAGAAAGCAACTTAGTATGTGGGTTGCTGAGCTGTTTTCAAAAGGTAGCTAAACTATCTGTGATAGAAAAATTGATAGCTAGTGATTGTAGGTGTTGGCAATGGGTAAATCTGAACTTGTAGTGAATACATCCTAAAAGGTGAGACTAAATGAAATGGCAGTCACGATGACGGTTTTAACCGGGTATGATTTAAACTTCCTTTGAAGAAAAGCTGCTCAACTATAAGAATTCATGTAGCTTGAAGTGTTTATTACAGTAAATAAAGTATCATTTAAAAACATAGAGTGTGAAAATGAAATCCCAGTTCTTAGCATGGCTTGTAAATGCAGGCCTCATGCTTTGAGATGCACTCAGAGCTCATCTGTATGTGCCTACTCACCAGGAGTGATTCTCTTGTAGCTTTGCTAGGATGTGCAGAGTAGACTTTAGTCTGAGACAGGGAAGGGGCTTAGATGGCTGTGTTCCTGGAACTGTCTTGACAAGGGGTTTCTTTGGAGGCTGAAGGAATACCCGGGGGTAGTTTTGAATGTCCTGACAGCCTTCCTTTATTGCAAGCAGGAATGTGCCATTGGCCAAGTGATTCCTAATTAATGTTTTAGGGATACGTTGTCACTGCTACTTTCTCTTCTTTGATCACTGGACCTCACTACTGGGCTTAGATCTACATTAATGCAGCTTCAAGGGTAGGAGCAGTAGGATACAATGAAGTGGCAGGTGGGAAGATAAAGAAGAAAGCATAATTCATCTCAAAGTCTGCCTTACCATTTCCCATGAACCCTGCAGTATGCTTTTCACTAAGGGTAACATTCAGGAAGGGCAGAAATTGGATGCTGCTGCTTCCTCCTGTCTCAGCTTTTACTGCTTGTGTTCTTCACAGTAGGAACTGCTGCTGTAGGTGGTGGCAGTGGTGAGGACCTGTGCCACAGTCCTTGTGTCAGCAGGATGGTCTGTAGCTAGCAGCCTGATTGACTGCACAGTCCCGATTAACCCCTTAACACTCATCCATTCTGTGCACTGAACAAAAGGCTCTCAAGGAGAGAAAGGGCAGGGAGGGAGGGTATGTGTTTCTGTGATAAAATTAGTGCCCTTCCGTCTGAGGGAAGACTGTGGAGGGAGGAAGGAGCTGTGGTCTGTTTCCGCAGGGATGTGACAGGCTGGAAACCCAAGCAGTAGGCTGGGTGCTGAGCCTGGGGACAGCCATCTCTGGAGTTCCTCTGCTGTGCTCACAGGGAGATCAGCCCAGAGCCCAAAGGCTTGGTGTCCTGGGTCAGTGACTGATGTTAAGGGACAAAAATACAATTTCTATACTGGTCAGAGGGATTGTTGCCAATAGCTGTGCTAGGGTTATTTCCAAGCGAATGCCTGCCTCTTCGGAGAGGGTAAGTTTTTTTCAGCCCAAAGCCAGATTTGGCCAGGGAGTGGTGAAAATGCTGTTAACATTCAGATGAGCTTTGCTTGTAAGTGTATGCTAAAAGAAAACATAGATGTTTAGGTTAAGGTTGCTGGCATACATTTCTACTTCTCTATCTGCCCCACTTCTGCAAATAATATTATTTTTTCATACACTGGAGTTTTTAACATGCAACATTTAAATACAGTGTACAGATGGTATGTTTTTGACAATAAGGGACAAGCTGTAACCATTCAGTGTAGGTGGGAGGAAAGAAAACATAAGGAACACTCCCGTTTCCCTGACCATCTTTTGTCGGTGGTGAGAAGTCTGGGAAAGTGCCCCTCATCACAAAAACAGGATGTATTGGAACTGGAAAAGGTTCAGAGAAGGACAACAAAGCGGATATCCATCAGACAATCACAGGAGGAATGATTAAATCTTCACACCGGCAAAGAAGTGACTGAAGGGGAGCATGATGGAGTCTGCAGAGCCACAAGCAGCCTGGAAGGGACAGAGGGCAGTCAGCTCCTCACTGCAGCTCCCGTTGCAGGAGTGAGGGAACATCTAGTGAAGCTCTAGGAGCCAAGTGTGTGATCAGCAAAAGGAGCCAATTCCTCATGGCAGTTCTCTATAGCAAACCTGTAGATTGTCTCTCTGAAGGCTATTGTGGATAGTAAGAATGTAGGTGGGCTCGAGAAAAATGAGTGAGTTGGTGGAAGTGCTGCCTTGTTCTAAATGCACAGAAATAATAACTGCCTCAGGAGAGCCCCTAAGGTGAAAGCAGCTGGAGGCTGGAAAAATGTGCTTTCCTTGTTCTTTCCCTACTATAGACATCTGCTTATGGCTACTGTTGGAGATGAGATGCTGGGCTGGAAGACCTCTTGGTCTGAAGTCCTGTATCCCTTCTAACATTAGGGTGGATGTACTTGATGCTTTCCTTCTGAGAAACTGCAGGGCCAGCAGAGATCACAGGTGCTCTTTGTCCACTGCTGGCATCATGCCTGTCTTTGCACCATGCAGACATATCACGCAAGGGAATATTTATACCACCTTGTGAATAATTCTGGTGCCTGAAGAGAAGAGTTTTTTCCCCTAGGCTCCATGTCAGTGTAGGACTGAGGTGATTGAGAGCTCTTTAACTGGCACTGAAATTTCAGAAGCCTGAAAAAGCTTCCCTGTCGTGGCTGGCCGGTAGGCGTGGTAGCTCCTCACAGCTTCCTAGCTGAGGGAGCCTGCTACGGTAGATACTGCAGTACTCTCCACCAGTGTCCATGTCATGAGTGCTTAGGTTCTCCTTTTCCTTATGCCAGGCATGAATGTGCCCCTTGGCATCTGCAGTTTTTGCATCCCTCACTTCAGTTCTGAGGCGTTTCATCTGGAAACTGGACTGCTGGGCTGGAAATGCTTCAGTTCAGACACCCGTACCTTGCTGGCTGCTCCGTCTCCCTCTGCTATGAGTAACTGTGAAGGATTCCTGTAAGTTACTGCTGATAGCTTGTAGTAGTGTTCTCCCCTATGATTTCTGTCGCCTTGCTTTTAATATTTACCAAGAGGCGAGAGCTTTCCTATTTTTTTTCTGCCCCAACAAAGTCACCAGCAGTGTGTGTATGAAAGAGGAAATTAAAAAAAACCAACCAAACAAAAAAAACCCACCAAAATCCAAAGCTTGTTTTCCCCTCAGCAAGAGTGAATGGGGGGAAAAAAAAAAACCAAAAAAAAAAAAAAAACCAAAAAAAAAAACCCAAAACAACCCCAAACATTTTTTTTCATCACAGGTGACAGAAGGTGGAAAGAGTCCTCAGGGTGATGCTGGGGATTTAGAGAGGGCGGGAGGAGTCCCAAGGCAAACACGGTAGCTATTACGAGAGAGGTTGCAGGACGAAATTCCCTATGGTATATATGCAGGACAAGAAGATTTGGAAACCATGTAATCTTAATTGCACAAGTACTGGAGTATTCTGACTGGTCAACTTGTCATCCTTCGTGGTATGTGAGAAACAGAGGGAAGGCATTCACGTAGCTAACGGTCAGACTTCTGGCAATTCTGTCTGTGCAACATTGGCTTACATGTGCATACTTTATATCACTGCCTTAAGGCTTTGGGTATGGGGGGGAGTATGTGGTGCACATATTGTGGCAAAAGATCATGGCTGAGTTGCAACTTTGTGTTACTGAATGTGGGGTTTACTTCGGCTTTGTCTAATCAGAAAGATTTTAAAGCAGCCTGAAAGCTTTCTTCAGTTTTGAGATCTTGATGAAATAAAAGATATAAAGATTTCCAGGCTTTTGGCAATCCTCAGTTTTGTGGCCCATGTAGAAGGCTATCTCTGGAAAAACTTTCCAGATATTATTGACTTAAACTTTTCAGTAGGCTCTGTTACTGAGGTCTGACATTGACAGTGTGATACATTTATTTCTCAGTGAGATGGATGTCTGTAACACCAAAATAAAAGTACGTTTAGCATTCTAGTGACAACAAGTGTTTGTTACCTGTGAATTACTACACCTTAGTTCAAGCAATAGAGATACTGTTTTTTCATTAGATTGGACTGTGACTGGAAAATACTCTTTTTCCTTCCTGCCTGTCGTCCTGCTTTTTCGACCTGGGTAATAAAGCGAAGTAAGTACCAGGAATGCAAGCAAAGATAACACAATATAAAACACATTTTGCAGGCTGATGCACAATTAAGATGCCTGTAGAAAAGGTGTTGAAGAAAGCCACTATTCTGTTCTGATGTCCTCTGATATAATTGTCAGACTACATCAAAGTCAGGGCTTTGGCTCCAGTTCTTGTTGGGCTAAGTTCTTGGTCCCTGTGTTTGAAGTTGTTTTCCTAGGCCAGAGGAAGAAGACGGACTAAATATTTCCTGATCATTTGTTGCATATGAACATCTCCATTGGTGAAAAAATTAGGAATATTTTAACTGTTGAACTGTTCGTTTTTTCAGTTTGCAAGGCACATGGAGTGTTCTGGGCAGAGGTGAAGCAACTGTGGTTTGAGGTCATGTGTCGGTCTATGACTTGGAGCTGCTGGGACTAATCATTCTTTGGTTTTGTTTTCTGCAGTAACCAAACCTCTCATGCAGCTGAGAGTATAATTTTTGAAGAGTGACCAGCCTCTGCTTCCAAAGCAGGTTTATTTTTCACTGTAATCACAAAACATGTACTCTTACTTTCTTCTAGCTTAAAACTAGAGACCGATATATTAATAGCCTGAAAAAGAAATGCCAGAAGGAGTCTGAGCAAAACAAAGAAAAACAAAGACGAATTGAAACCTTAGAAAAATACCTGGCTGACCTACCGACACTGGATGATATAGAAGGGCAGACTAAACAGGTAAGGTTAAGAGAGTGTGTTTTACATTTTTAAAATACAAGTAGGCTACCTAATATCTGTTGTCAAATCTCTTACTGTTTCAACATATATTTTTCCCCATCTGTTTAGGAAGAGAAGTATTTCAATGTTTTAGAAAGCACTGTAGCTATTAGGGATTCTCATACTTAGATAACTGAAATGGGCCTAAGATTATACAGAAGGTAACTGCAAGGCTGCGGCCTGCCGCAAGGCCTTCTGCTAATGTGGCATTGTGTCTGACTAATGTAACCCGTGTTAGCTGCAAATTCTAGAAGAGAAGAACAAGCAACTTCAAGAAACTATGACTGAGTTAGAAAAGAAGCTCGGAGAGGCCCGGTCGCAGTGCAGAGAGAGAGAATTGCAACTGGTGTGTCAGAAGAAAAAAGAAAAAGAGCTGGTCACAACAGTACAGAGGTATGAACAGCTGCTTGGGCTGTGCCCGGGAACGGGTATACTTTCCCACCTGATGTCAAGATCTAATGTTATTTGCGCTCTTAATCTATTACAAAGCTAATGATTTTTCATGGCATAAGTATATTACTGTGCGGAATGACAGTGTAATGCAATAGAAAATCTAATAAGATTTTTATTTGCGTCAAGTTGCAAGTAATACCACAGAGAAGAGTCTGCCTAGGACACTCTTCTCTATCTTTCTTTAAAGATGTGGGACACTGCTGCAATGGCATCATAGCCTGCTGCCAGACAGAGGATAGAATAAACGTGCAGCAAAGAGGCATTATATAGAAGCTGTCAGCACTCCTATTTGATAACTAATCCTGTCACGAGCTGTGGAAAAGCTCCCTGGATATTGGCTAATGGGTATATCAGGAAAGGGTCAAAGATTTAAATAAATTGTAGTTGTTTCTTACCTTTTCACTGAGGGTGGGAGTATTTACAGGGAGATTTAGCTGTAGCTGATCTGCTGTCATTGAAGTTGCATAACTATGAAAAAACAAATGGGACAGATATCCATGAGAAGATTCCAGATGAGACATGAAGACATTGTTACTATAGTATGTTTTAGATCAGGGGAGCTACTTAAACACTTATTTTTAAAAAAAGGTGGGGGGAGAAGCAGGGGGGAATAACTTTTAATAATTTATGTGGATGTTACTACAGTTCACTGTCCCTCCATTGGGTAAAGGTGCATGCCACAGGAGCCTGAAAGTGTTTCCATGATGAAAGGCAAGCTGGTTGGGACACCTTGCCAGCCAAATTGTTGACGCATTGTTTCCATGTTACGAATGAAAGGCCTTTTTTTTTTTTTCTTCGTGCCCTCATAATCTAGAGGGGGATCATCTTGTCTTTTCTGAAAGCCTACAAATAGTTGAGGTGGCCTCTGGTTTCTAAATTAGACAGCAAGATTAACACTAATAAAATGTATTTCCTTTCTGAGAGAAGGTGAGCTGGCAAAGGCTCTAGCTACACCTAGGAGCTTGAGCTGAGCTACAGAGGGTCTGAACGTCATGCCCTCGTGTGGGAGCAGCTGGCAGGAGTGGCTTTACACAGAAGGCATGAAGGATAGACCACCAGTACTCAGTGCAACCTCCGATTCTGGACTCCGCTTTGAGTTGTACGTGTCCCAGTGAGGGAGTCTGATTTTTAAAGCTCCTGTAACTTTGAGAGGTTCAAAGACTCCTCTGATCTATGCTGGTGCTGGCTTTGCCTTCCACAGTAGCACAGAGCAGCTGTGAACACCACAGAGCTTTTCTTTGCTCCTCTCTGCCCTCTCTCCCTATTCTGTACTGCCGGAGCTGTGCCTTTTGGGAGATGCAGCACAGAATCTGGCCCATAAAACCATTCCTGCATGAATCTGTTCTTGTCAGTGCCACAGTGACTTCAGTAGTTTAGGATTTTTGCATCATTCATCCATTGTTGGTTTGCTCATTCATACGGCTGGATTGTGCTAGGTACAGTTCTGGTTGGAAGATGGTGGAACTTTGTAATTTTTCACTAGAACGCACAGCCCTTCTGGTTTCTGTCAGCGCACTTAATCTTTCTTTCATGTTGAATGGCAGTTTACAACAGAAAGTAGAAAAATGCCTGGAAGATGGTATTCGCCTTCCCATGTTGGACACAAAACAGCTTCAGAGCGAGAATGAATGTCTCAAAGAAAAGAATGAGAAAGCCAGTAAGGTTAGTCTGCAAATGATCTGTTGGTGGCATCTTTAACCTTGAGTCCTGCATTTCTTTGGTTTTTTACTTTAGAAATAAATGTCTCACTAAAGAATTACACATTTGTTGCTAATTAGGATTTCTTTTAATACCTATCTCTGTTCAGTACGTTTATTTTGCATGAATTTCCTGTTCTATCAGAGTTAAACTCTCTGTCTTGTCATTTACGTTTTCAAAGATTCCATTTAAAATCTATGGCTACACACATGTAAGCTGATTTTTAGAAAAGAATCTGAAGAGATTCAAGCCTTTTAAATTACTCAATTTTATATTCTAGGTCATAGACAATCAACAAAATCAGATAGCTGGACTGATTTTAGACATGCAGGTAAGGAAGAGTGTATATTCTGTTGTTTACTTTGTCCATTTTTAGTTCATAAAGATAATATTACTGAAGTTGAATTTCATCCTTTTACCTTCCCAAATAGGAGGCAAAGGTAGAAATGCCAAGAACTTAATCTTATGGCCTGTAGTTGAGCTGTGTTCTCTTGCAGGCTCATAATGTATTCATTTTTGATGTTTGTATGGTTTAGCACTTTGCCGATACTGATCATAAAGTGAAAAACTGTTGCTCTGTAGCATCCTTATTCTGCTGATGTAGTGGATGTCATATCAGAACTGCCTGTTTCAAGTGTGAGGGCTGCCTCTGTAAGTAACAGTGAAGCCTCCCATCCAACTTACGGGTTCAGATGGTCATCCAAAGTACAAAAAGTTATATTGATTAGGAGCTTCACTGCTGAGATCCTTAGTAGAGACAGGTGACCATACCACTTCACATTTCACATCATTTAAGCAGGTCCCTGTTCAACTAGTTTCTGACACATCACTCACTTAGATATCGTAACTCTCTTGGCGGATCATGGGCACCTAGCTTGGGGCCAAGGACTTTTCAAGACAGCAGAGGTTGTCAGCTAGGAGTCAGTTGCAGCTCTGTGGATCAGATTAACACATCAGGCTCCTGCTACTTGAAAGGTACTTAGTGACCAGTGTTTGTTGTGGAGAAAAGGAAACATTACACAAGATACAGGCAAGAAGGTATGACTTGCTCTAGAAAAAGCATTTAAAAAACCAAACAAACATCTGTTTTCAGCAAATACTGAAAATTCTAGTTTCTGCATTCTTCTTCTAGATTGGCATTTGTCTCCACATTTTTTACTTCCTTGCCCTCCAGACAGACTGAAGTTACAGTGTTGTCCCTTGAGAATGAAGAAGGCACTTCTGCTTTGGCTCTGTGTACATTAGGTTTGGAAGAACAACAAAATGGTAGTAAATAATCAGCTGAATGCTTGCTCCTTCTGAAGTGGAAGGGAGCACTCTATGGAGTTAGAATCCAAATAATGAAGAGACACAAAACTGCTTGCATAACATTTGCTAAGAGAATGTGCTTTCTTCTTTCCACTTTGCACACTGGAGCCAAGTTTGCTTATTTGTAGCTGTTGAAAGTAAGTTGTCTTCCACCATTAAATTGCTTCCTTTCTCTACCATGCAGGTAAATAGCAGGCCTGATTCCTGTTGACAACCGTATTTTTGCTTGATTAAATTACGGTGTATTAAATACATCTGTAGAGAAGCAGTAGGGGAATTTAAGTTGCAACATAACATAAGTCTGTTAACTGAAAAGCAAAATCAATCATTTAAGCTTCTCTAGGTTTGAAGGAGACAAAATTTATTAAATGGAGATGTTTTCATGGAGCAGCCTGTTATATGCAAAATTGTGACACAGGCAAATGTAGTTTCAGATATTTCATAATTAAAAAAAAAAAAGTTCAAACTGAACTCCATAACCTTTCTGAGATTCTCTGTCCCTTTCCATAGTTTAATTAAGATTATTTACATATATACTATGTGTATATGTTGTGCTTATAAGAAATATGCACAACTTGCCTAAACGTATTTTCACCAACCTAAATCTTTTCATATGTCCTAAACTTCCTAATCTTTTTCTCTTCATCACCTTTATGTTGAGACTAGTGATCTTTGTGCACGTTCATACAGATGGCTGTTTTGTGTCCTTAGTCTGAAATGACTTTAGGGAGCCGAGACTGGAAAATGCTGAGTCGTCATGACAGTTTGAACAGAGGAGTGTTCTGTTCTCCAGGACTTTCTCTTACTTTTCCTCTTTTGAGGTATTTTATATAAGGACAGAAAATAAGATTTGAAAATAGTGTCAGCCCTCAAATTACTTGTAGACTACAGCAGCTTCTTTGTATCCTTGATCTCCCTGGCCTTCCACATTTGTTCCCTGGGAAGCACTGAAAATTAGTTCATTAGAAACTGAAATCCCTTATCAGCACAGAGATACAATTTTTCTTCAGCTCAGATCATCTCATTTTATTCCCTGTCTTCTGCCACATTGTAAACTTCTGCTTGAGAATGTATTTCAGTTCATTGTTTTTAACTTGCAAGCTGAAAACAAAGAAATTTAGTTTCAGACATCAGTGTATGAAGCAATACTAGCTTCTGTTTGCTCATAATCATGGAGTGATTTTTATCTTCCTTGTATGGTTTTGCTTGCTTGATTTGTTCTCCTGAGTGTGAGGGATTAAAATTCTGGTTGGTCTTGACCAGATGTCATGCTGTGTATATAGTACATCTTCAGAAAGAGAAAAATTATAGACGAGAGTGGCGTTTAAAAAAAAAAAATCCGTATTTACATGATTAATTTAGATATCACAAAATTAACATTTTTTTGGTGCAAAAACAGACAGTAGAAGTAAGTCAGACTGTACAATGCCTGTGTTACCCAAAGTACATCTGTCAATCTTGTCAGTCACAATAAACCCAAACTGTGCCAGGCTGGGAGTAATGCCACCAAATTGTAACTTTGGAAAGCATATGGAAAAATTAAGGGTGAAGTATGGAGGACTTGTAGCACTATGAGCAACTGGGAAATCATAGCGCTGTGGGCTCAGCCACGCTGGCAAGCACATGTGCTTTTTCTGAGCCTTAAGATTAGGGTAGCAGAGAGTGATAGATGTTAGGTTTATCTTTTAGAAATAAACACTGATTTCCACTTCTAGTAGTTCCCATTAAATGGTGCAACTCATGAGCTGAACATGTGCATGTTATTTGGAATATTCTAGAAGTTGTTTTTGGAGTAGTTTGCACAGTCATGTAAATTTAGTGGCAGATGTAGTTCTGAAAATACAGCGGGGAAGATAATATTTCTGAGCCTGTCTTCCCCACCACCTACCCACCCTCAGGAAGGCTGCACGGTCAAACCTTTAATGTCTGGCATTGACACGAACATGAGATGTGTAAGTGGTAGTACTATTGCATGTATTGTAACTGGGGCTCTGGGTGTCCCTGAACTTGCTTATGGAAGAGAAGTACATCAAAGACCATTCAAATTTGAAGATACTTGGAAGCTGGGAGGATGTTTTGGGCACCTGCTATTACTGCATTGCCCTGTTCCCCTCCATAAGCATCTTCTGTCTGGCTGCAGACAGACAGAGCTAGAGGGACCTTCAGTCTGACCCAATATGGCCTTTTTTCTCAGTAGACAATGTTTTTTAAAAAACTAAAGATGGTTCAACACCACTGTGGGTTCTGCTCATCTGCAAGCACGACAAAGGAAATGCCTGAAGCAGAGCTATTTCCTGCCCTCTCCTGGCCCAGGGTGTTTCCTTTGACGTGCGGCAGGGCCCTCTTTCTTCCTCCCCTTCCTCCCACTGGACTGTGAAGCTGTGCTTTCCTCCACAGCTTATCTTTAGGATGCATGTTACTTCAGCACTTCCTTTTGAGAGGCATGGTGTGAGTGAACTGAGAAGCAGGTCAAGTGTGTGAAAACAGTTTTAAAAACAAGTAGTCATTTCTGGGTTCTCCCTGCTGATTCTTATTACTTACATGAAAATAAAGTGTGGGGTTTTTCTAGTCCATATTAAGTGTCTAAATTTTAGTACCATTGTTTTCCAGTTTTGCAAAGGGTATGACAAAAGTACTGGCTTCTCTCACTGTTTGTGCAGCGTTGACCTGAATGCGTGGGGAAATTTTGTCAAGGCTGCACACCTCCCATGAGTGGCCAGGCCATTAAAACCTCCACTCAGTGTCAGCCCTGCCTTGCCTCTTGTTACTCCCTGCCTTCTTGTCAGCACTAATAATTTTTATAGCTGACAAGTCAATTAAATGGCTTCTCGTCTGCTCTGTAGGCCACATACATGGTAAAGGGCAGGCCTGTATATAGACAGAGTCTCCTGAGTGCTACAATCCCCGGTACCGGTAACTTGAAAGTTCCATTCTTCATACATCTTAGGAGCAGCTGCACAAGAGTAAATTTGGCTTCTTTTGCAAAGCTAAATTGTTTTCCTAAGACCCCAGAACCAACATGGCTTGACACAATTTGCTGTGGTTCTGTCAAGTGGGGAGCTTGGGTTTTTTTCTGTCTTTGAATAAGGTTGCAGAGTCATAGTGTAGCAATTTAAATATATCTTTTACTAAAGAGTGACATTGATCTTTTTATAGCATTTTATTTAAGCTACCATATAGAATTCCCTGTGAGAGAGTTCTCAGCTTTGGAAGAAGACTAATTATGATTGTTCCTACAGAGATTCAAGAAAAAATTATTCTGGGACAGTGTCATTCCATAAATTGAGAGCCATCAGTTTGTGAAATGCAACTTCTCCCCCCATGATGGTCTCTGATTCCACGCTGTGGAAGGTTACAATCAAAACTATGCCAAGGCAGGCACCATTGTCACCAGTGCTCCAGCTGTATTTTGAGCATGATGGGACCGAATTTGCGTCTTACAACTGAAATTGGGCAACAGGTTTTATATATTAAAGTGCTGAGCTAGGGGTGGGGAGGACACTTTAAATGCACTGTGCTAGCACAGCATTGGAATTGTAAAACCATTAACGATAAAAGAGGAATTTTTTTCTTCATGAAAGCTGAAAAGAGATCTCTGTTTTAAAGCATCAGGAGTTAATATAATCACTATTCATTGTTATTAGTATTCAGATAAGATGGTTTGAATATTCCTCTTTCTGAATTTTGCCAGATGATCTTGAAAGACATATCTACAGATCTAAAAGCCAACTAGTGGAATAAATATGAGTGCTTTTAACAACAAAGATGCCAGTGATCATGCTGAATTCACCCCAAAAAATCCACCTTGGAAATATCTCATGATTTCTCAGTTTCAACTCTGTAGGTGAAAACTGGGGAATTGACAGCAGCTGATTCCATGTTGCAGTGGTTGGTTGGTTGTTGCTGCTTGTGACTGATCTGGAAGTCAGTCATGGAAAGCTCCAATACTTAAGTACAGCAGCATCCTAGAAACTTACTGCTGAAAATAGTAATTATGGTATATGTTAAAAGTGACACTATAATCTACAAGTAAGTTACTTTTTTGCCTGCAGTTGTGTCTTCAGCACAGTAGATTTGTATAGACTGTTCTGATTTATCTTGTATGTGAATGGTTTTAAAGAGCTTGCTGCTCTGTATCAACAAAGCCAATGAAGGCTTTCTTCTCACCTGTGTAGAAGGTGAGGTGAATTCTGTATTGTGAAAGGTTGTAGGAAGCCCTGCCATAGTCTTCATGGAAAAGAGAGGCCAGAAAAAAACCTTCAGTTACAATTTGGAATTGCACGAATGAAGCTTAGCTGTCATTAATCTGCTGCTTATTTCAAGTGAAATTATTTGGTTAGAATAAACAATGTCACATGGTTATTTTAGACTTCATACATTCCATATTGGAGTAACATTTTGCATACAGGTAGTCTTTGTTTCTGAACAGCTACTGCTTATTTAAAGGGTTTAACTGACATTTGGAATAGCTGTGTTAGTATACAGAGAGCTGTTGGGGTCCAGCTGAATATTACCAGGTGAACATGGTAGAAAATAAAAAATGAAGAATTAATACAAAAGCAATAAATAAGAGAAACTTTAAAATTTACTGAGGATGCATTTTGTGTCAGTGCTAATATAAAGTATGAAAATTTTAAATCATTACCTGTGTTTTCATTCAATTTAGTCTATGCAAGAGAAGCTTTTGCAAGAAAAGCTGATAGTTCAGAAGATGACAAATGAGCTTGAAGAAAAAGAAAGGAATATAGAGCAGTTAAAGAAAACTCTCTCTGAAGTAAGTAAAAACTCCAAAAACCCAACCCCTGACCACACCAGCTGGGAAGGACCTTATAGAATGATTATGAGATCTCATAGTAGAGCTTTATGAGCTTAATAACATACTTCACTGTGCTGGCTGCCCTGCAGACATAGAATAGATACCGTCTGTACCTCAGGAAGTGAGAACTTCAGGGGTGAAGGCTGCTAAGCAATGGTAATATGAAATAGCCATGTAAGAGCTGTCTATCTGCCATTCTTTAGAGGGGTACAGAAATACTGATTACATGTCTGGAAATTAATTATTTTTAATTACATTGTTTGTGGTTTGAAACAGGAAACTTTCTGCTACAGTGCCTGCTGCAGACTAACTTTCCCCTTCTTCCTATTTACTTTTCACAAAGAACCAAAGACTGATGGAAGAGAATGCCTCCCTGAAGGAGACGATGCGGCAGGTGGAGCAGTCCAGGCAGCCAGTATCTGAGAAGATGCCTATAGCAGACCAGTTGTTCAAGGAAATGTCCCATTGCTTGTTTGACTTGAAAGCACTGTGCAGCATTCTTACTCAGAGAGCTCAGGGCAAGGAGCCTAACCTTTCCTTACTGCTGGGAATCAGATGTAAGTGGTGTTGTCATTCCATTGCTTAGTAGTGTTTTGACACAGAGGAGTAATAGTTCACTTAAGTGGTGCTCGAACTTGCCAGCTGGACAGGCCAGTGTACCCCTGGAGCAGTTGTGTGCGAAGTGTACTCCTGGAGCTCTCTGGAAAAGCTGGGCTTTTAGTGCACATGGGCTGCTAAATGCATATGACTACACAGGTCCTTGCCAAGTCAGGAGAGAAGGTGGCTGGCTCTTCATATGGACCCAATCATGGATTGGGCGGGAGTGTCGATCTGCTTGAGGGAAGGAAGGCTCTGTGGAGGGATCTGGGTAGGCTGGATCGATGGGCCGAGGCCAACTGTATGAGGTTTAACAAGGCCAAGTGCCGGGTCCTGCACTTTGGTCACAACAACCCCATGCAACGCTACAGGCTTGGGGAAGAGTGGCTGGAAAGCTGCCCGGCGGAAAAGGACCTGGGGGTGCTGGTCGACAGCCGGCTGAACATGAGCCGGCAGTGTGCCCAGGTGGCCTAGGCAGCCAATAGCATTCTGGCTTGTATCAGGAATAGTGTGACCAGTAGGAGTAGGGAAGTGATGGTGCCCCTGTACTCGGCACTGGTGAGGCCGCACCTCGAATACTGTGTTCCGTTTTGGGCCCCTCACTACAAGAAGGACA
>WAAD01038783.1:41101-126547 GCA_013389945.1 Fregata magnificens
AGGAGGCTGAGGGGAGACCTTATCGCTCTCTACAACTACCTGAAAGGAGGCTGTAGTGAAGTGGGTGTTGGACTCTTCTCCCAAATAACTAGCGGTAGGATGAGAGGAGATGGCCTCAAGTTGCGTCAGGGGAGGTTTAGACTGGACATCAGGAAAAATTTCTTTCCTGAAAGAGCGGTTAGGCATTGGAACAGGCTGCCCAGAGAGGTGGTGGAGTCGTCTACCCTGGAGGCGTTCAAAAAAGGTGTAGACGTGGCACTCCAGGGTCTAGTTTAGGAGTCATGGTGGTGTTAGTTGATGGTTGGACTTGATGATCTTAGAGGTCTTTTCCAACCCAATGATTCTATGATTCTATGATTCTATGATTATCTCTAGTACTATCTCAGCATCTTACATGGCCTCATTTCCCAAGCCCTCCTATCCCTCTTTTCTGAGTGGCTGTAGAAACCTGCAAAATCTCTAGGAAATGGCTGTTCTACCCAGTTTTCTTCACTGCTGTTGAGATCCATCGGACTTTAGCAAGTCTAGATCTTGGTGCAAACAGCAAAGCATGTCTCAGAGAAGCACTGATGGGCTCTGAATTGACTTTAAGTTCACACGGTACCACATTTTGTTGGCTTTTCATCATACTAAAGCGTGATTTGTCTTGATGTAGTTAAAGTGACCTACCCCTTATTTCAAGGGGGACTGACTAGCTGAAGTATTCACAGAGCACAGTTGCTTAGTCCTTTAACCTTGGGTGTTGTTTTTGTAGCACTGAGCTGTTCAGCTGAAGAGAATGAAAATTACCACAGCACAGAAACCCTTTCGAAGAAGCTCTTGGACGTTTGTCAGTTACGAAAGGATATCGATGAATTAAGGACTATAATGTCGGACCGTTATGCTCAGGACATGGGGGACAATTGCATTACTCAATGACAGCATTTCATCTAGTAGCAAATGACTTATTAAATGCTGCTGTGTCACAGGTCTTTGCATTTCTATTAAGGAGCCATATTGGAAGACTGCAAACAGCGCTGCATGTACATCTCTCTGAGGATTGTGAATATTTAATCTCTGGAGTCTGGTGGGGAGGGGAGAGTCATTGTTTGAACAGAGTGGTACAAACTACAAGAAATCTTTTCTCCAAACTACTGAATGTAGGAACAAGCTGTGAAGAATGATTCAGTTGGATACTCTGTTTCCTTCATTAGGGCTCATTTTATTACTTCGCCTAGCTTCTGGAATCAGAGCATCAAAACAGCCGTGCTGCTACTACTCTCAGTCCTTTCCTTCATCAGGGGTTTGTATGGCACTATCTGTGTTGTGAAATTAGAGCACAGGGTCAAAGGACCTATAGCTGTATGTAGTGAAGCCCGAGGCTTCTGCAACTGCACTTCACTCTAGGAATTGCAATTGGGACAATCTTGGAGCACTACAAAAAGTAGTTGCTCTTCAAGTTGCCTAAAAAAATAGGAAAGATGTTGTTTTTAGTAATGGATGTCTAGCTAGTTTGCCCAATAGCGGAAGAAAACCAAGTTTTAACTCCTTTATGGAGATGAAGTCCATAAAATATAGCGCTATCAAATTGTTTTAAGCACTCTCACATTACTGTAAGAAGTTTCAATAATATGAAGTCTGTGACAAACCCAGAGAAGCTGGAAGGCATGAAACTGCAGCATAGTACGTGGCTGTCAGGGAAAAAAAATAGACTGTATTTTAGTGTTTGTATCATACTTATTTTTTCCCATAGGTCATCTCAATTTTAAAATGTGGCTGGTCTATATTCCATCCCTGAAGGCCTCTGATGAGATTGTGAACCACCTCAACCATTTTTTACCACAGCTACAAAACGGGTGTTTGGCACTTGGCAAAATCAGGGCTCAGAACAGAATGTTTCCACTTAGCAGTATTAAGTACTCGGTTATCTGAGGACTGCAAAATTTTCCACATTGTTTGGGAATTCTTGATTTCTCCTTTTATGTAGGAAGCAATTACATTAAAAAAAAATAAGATTACGTTCCATAGTTTATTCAGTGAGTGTCACTTGGCAGTGCTGTTTCACTCCCGTCGGACAGATGACATATTAACACTTCTAATTTCCTGGAACATTACTGCAAGTTAGCTGCACAGTTATGCATGGTGTAAAATAGTATTTAACTGAAGGAAACAAACTTGCAAAGAGCAAAACCGCTCTCAAATCACACTGTTAAGAAAATACATGAGCATCAGTTACATACATGGTATTAAAAGAACGTTTCAAATGACTAAAGTGCAAGTCAGTCAGCTGACCCGTAGTGTGGATAACAGCAGAAATCTCTTAGAAAGATTAGCAGTTAGAACTAAGTAAATTCTAGGGCAACATTTTTATGGTAAAAGTGTTAGTATCTTCAGTTTTCTGATTATGTTTCTGTTAATAGAAAAAAAAGTGGTATAGCAATGTAGACTGGTTACCAGTTTTAACTTGGTGATGTTTTGCTTTCTGTTCATTCTTAAACAGTTACCGTTAATGTTTTTATAAGTTAGTGATTTAATTTTTTTTTAGCTATATGGACTTATTTAT
The DNA here is from genome assembly GCA_013389945.1 of Fregata magnificens. Lineage (NCBI taxonomy): Eukaryota > Metazoa > Chordata > Aves > Suliformes > Fregatidae > Fregata > Fregata magnificens. The sequence goes on from WAAD01038783.1 coordinate 43,644, forward strand.
TTGACAGTTTTCTCTATCCTGAACCTACACATGGACTAATTTGTGAAAAATAGTGTTGCTATTTATATTATTGCTACCTGGTGTTTTCAGATAGATTAATCTGACTGGTTCAGCTCCTGTGCGCACTAAAACAGTGTCCAAGTGAAATCTCAAGTGAAATTGCCTAGTGTCTGTACTTCAAGGTAAAGAATGAGGCCATTTTATTTTAAATTTCTATGCTCTTTCTGTAGGTTTGAAGGTGTACTTTCATAGTAATGCAAAACTGAAAACAAGGATCTTTGCACAAATGGGCTTGCACAGTTTCCTGTGCCTCTAACAGTATTGGCTTTTGTGACTAGGGCCTCAGCTCGTTCCTTTGGTGTAGTTCGTTGGTTTTGGCCTTGCAGTGAAGTAATAGTCTGCAGTTTATGGCATCTGTCTCGTATCAGAATTCAACAATAACATTTCAGATAATAAACTAGTATTAGGGAGAGAGGAAACACCTAAGTTGCATGTTATTATTTCCTTAGATGGAAATGTTGTACCTATAAAAAAATTACCAAGCAACACATTTTTCTAAATTTGGTGGAAATAACAAGGAGTTTAATAGAGCAATTAGAGAGGAGCAGGAGATTTTTTTAAGTCACTTCAAACTATTAAGTTGGTCACTTGGCTGGTGTGCCTCCACTGTCCCTCCTGTTAAATGGTGATACTGTACTGCAGAGTTGAGATCAGTAATTTGTATATCCAAAGCACTTCAGGAGCTTTTATGCTCTTCAAGTATTAGTTGAAAGTCCCTCAGGAAGGAGGTCCCATTTTATTTGTAATACTTTGATTGCAGTGCTGTAATCTTGCATTGTAATATTTTTATTACAGACCCTGTGATATTTATGTTGACTTTAAAGCACTTGATTTAAAAAAAAAAAAACCCTGAGTTTATCTGCCTCAGTCAAATTAAAGTAGGGAGGTAAATGATGGATGTATGAGCCAAAGATGCAGACTACCAATTAACTATCTACAGTGATACAGTATTTTGCTTTGATTTCTTAAAATTTGGCCTGTTGTAGTAGTAGCGATTACTATATATGCATCAGTTTATGGATGCCTCTAAATGGAATAAGCTTTGTCTAAGATATGCATGATTGTTTAATTGGTTAAAATGTAGTGTGTGTGGTCTCATTCAGCATATTTAATACAGAGTTGATTAATGAATGTTAACATTGGAGTTGCTTAGATTTAGTCATGACAACTTTTTGCTGTAGCTATTAGACAATCTCAAGGGCTGAAAAACAACTATTAATGAATGGATACTGTACCGTTCTGGCTGTCAGCAAATTTGTACAGTAATTTTTTGTACAGTTTCAGATTGAATTTATACAATCCTCTAGAAGATATTTACAGTAACTACTGTATTCAGGAATGTATTTTGAAAAAGACTTGGAAAGTAACTGTCTTCGGACAAGCTGATGCTATGTATTTACTATATAGAAGTAACGCAGCTCAGTTGTGTAAATGTAATTTAGGTTGCTAGCCTCCGCTGTGCAGCTTTGTAGTGTGATAGTTGTGTGAAATTGTGGAGATTGCTGTAACCACCCACTCGGGCTCCAGCATTTGAAACTGCCGGTGGCCGTGAAGTCATGACAAGAGCTGAAATTTTGTCCTTTTCACTTCAAAAGGTTTCCTTCATTCCTTTGCCCTCGCTGCCCGCCTTTTGTTTCAAATGGTTTTTTGGACGTTTTTCTTGCAGGGTAGGAGCACAAGGAAAGAAAGAAAGCAAACCCCTTCTTGCACAACCTGCTGCCCTAGCACAGGCAGCGACGGCACACTGCAGTTTCTCCACATGGGTGTAGTTTGCTCCAGTTTTCCTTGTCCTTATCAATGACGTTACGCATGTAGAGTTGGAGGTATAATTGGGTTCTTCTCATTGATGTGATGAGTTCTGTCATGAGTGGGGAAAAGATCTTCTGAACTAATCTGCATTCTTAGAGACTGCAAACAAATCAACGGTTATCATCTAAAGGGGTGATATATTCTGGTAGTTCATTAGCAATATTAATTCCACAGCTGCATACCTTTGTGCCTTTTTTGCCTGAAGTAAGTGTATATTCCCCTTGAACTTTAGATAAGTTGTTAGGATGCTGATGACTGCACCTTGTTTTCCTCTTACCGGCCGATATTTTGTTTATAAGCTTTTGTAGTAAGAACTCTCGCGTAATGTCTAGAAACAGAAGTACTTAAACTAGGTACTAGGTGTACTGTTGAATGTTAGGCTCGTTGTAGTATGCAGCTTTTTTGAATATGAAGCGTGAGCAGGAAACTCAAATTATAATGTGTTTATTTTGTGTATATTAATTACAGTATATCATTAGTTCAGTGGGGAGGAGTGTCTGGAGCTATCTTTTAAAAGCACAGCTGACATATGTACTGGATCAGTCCCTGAAGACTGGTAGTTTTGTAAATTGGGTTCAATTTTTGAACCGCTCAGAATACCTCATATGTAAATAGAGTTGTCATGACTTAATCACAATGTGTTCATTGTAAAAAGTAAAGGAGCCACTGGCTGGCTCAGCTTTAGGCTTGTTCTTGCCTCTTTTTGTAATTTTTTAAAGTAGGGTTTACAGCTAGAATTTTGAATGCCAAAGTTCTATTTATTAAATAATAATAAAAGTTTTCATTGTTAATGACTGGTATTTTTCCACTGGAATTTGTTTGTTGATGTTTGGGATTTGTATCCACAGAGCAAAAATAAATTTTGTTACAAAAGTGATTTCTTCATGCTTCTTATTTGTCCAATATCTGGCATGTGGCAGAAGTGACCAAAGCTGGACCAAGGGCAGGAGACAAGAAAGGAATCGTGAAAGATCTTCCCAACACCCACCCCAGCTTCCCTTCAGGAGTCTGTAGTTCTGCTGGAATACCAGCTGACTGAGCTCTCTTTCTGGCATTAATTTTTGTTTTGTTTTGTTTTTTTAAAAAACAAGGCCTTGGTAGCAAAAATATTATATCAGTGTAATGAAAGGATTTTAGAGCAGAGTTCCTTGTAAAGTCCCCGCTGCTTTTTTAGGCAGGTGCTGCTGTTGTCTGTCTCGGGTGCTGATGGGAGAGATCACAGTAAGGACTTTTAAAAAGACCAAGTTGGCACAAAATGGTAGGCAGAAGTGTTATGATAGCAAGTTTTGAAGATGCTGAAAGATTCATCAGCTTTGGAACATGTGGTTGCCCCAAAGCCAGTCACATAGGGCAAAAAAGAAAACTGGGTGGTGAGGCAAAACAGCGTTGTGTCTGGTACCAAGGGAAAAATGGGATCAGAAGGGACCTATGTTTTTAGTTACTATTTTTCAATTAGAAAGCACAAATGGATGGCTGGGCAGACTGAGCAGTAGTTAAGGCAGCCGGAAATCTCTGCTGCATGAAATACCACAGGTCAGTATAGTCCAACACAACCAAGCAACGTTGACTTCCCTTCCATGTCAAGTTAGTGCAGTCTGAGGAAAAGTCAAAGGTTAAGGATTTTAGTCAATGTAACAGGAGTCTTCACAAGTGCTGAGGGAAGTGGGGTCACCCAAAAATGGTTTCTTTTCTGACAGCTCCCTATGAGAAATCTTTGAGCCTGTTTGGAGCATCAAGTGTTGAATGAGCTTTGTGTGTAGAATGGTGTTCTCTTCCCCTGGTATCCTGTGTTGTGCAGAGCACAAAAGTTGACACTACCTCTTCTTTTCAAAGACACTGGGAAATTCACTTTAATTAGGTAATGCATTATATATGGTAGAGATCACTTGCTTTTCTCCAGCCTTGTGACTGAACGTTGAATGATGGGCTTCTAACTCAATTAAAAACATTCTGTGCCCTGTATAAATGTATGTAAAGGGCTGCACAGGTGCCAACTTTCCGTAAGATTTCTGAGGGTGACCTTTTGTGAACTGCTCGAAGTCAGGTTTAGGTTTCAAAGTATCATGATTAAAGCACTGCTAACAATAGTAGTGGTAGAAAATGTTCTGTTGCCTTTATGCCACAAACAAAATACAACTCCAAATGTGGCTAAAAATGAAACCTTAAACCATAACGCTGCACATAACGCTGCAGCATCTTGAATGAGGACAACTTGCAACAGCTAAATCTGTGGTAGATCGCCTACATTATGTAAATTAAGCAATTCTGCAGGATGTGCTAACGACACTGGGTCGTTTGTTTTGTAAATGAACGGGTTCAGTATACTTGGAGAATTTCCAAGTGGCAAAGGAAAGTGTATACTATGAGCGACATACATAATTACATTTTAGTATGTGCATATTTCTCTTCCTACTTTGCCTGAGTTACTCCACCTTTGGGGGCGGCTGCTGCTTTTCTCCTCTTCTTGATGTTGCAGATCTGAATTTCATGGAGGTAAAGGCATGCTTCAAGTCATGGAGTTGAAGCCTGCTCAGTGTGTGGGGAACCTGATAGGTTCAGCTAATGCTTCGGGCTCTTTCATGAGCAGTTTGGCAGCTCCCCTGAAGAATGCAACCCGTGGGTATTAATAGACCAGAAAACTGATTTACTGGTCTGTGTACCTGTGAAAGCATTTGCCTGGAGGAAGGAAAAATGAAGCCATTGTCAAGTTCTGTTTGAGAAAAATGGTATCTGTTGCCGAGAGAGTGAATTGTAATGCTAAAGGTTGTGATAAGAGAGTTTTCCGACTGAAAGCCCCTCCTTGAGGGGGAACCGAATAGAATTTAGTATCAAAAAAGCACATCTCCCCTACATTAAAAACTGAGAATACAAGTAGTCCCTGACGGCCAGGGAGATGCCAAAAACCCCTCCCAGAATAAACGTGTTGTATTGAGCTTTGTGGCGGCCCCAGGTGCCAAACTGGAGGGTGTTTCACAGCCCTGCTGCTGTCAGCCTGCGTTGGGGAGGGGGCCCAGCCATGCCCTGGCCCAGCGTGGGGCCGGTTCCACACTGCCCCAGCTCCTAGGGCTGAGCTCTGCCTTGGAGGGGTCAGGACCCAGCCCCTGCCCTTGTGGCCACAAAACTGGTTGCGGTGCTCCAGCGTGGGCTGAGCCAGAGGCAGGGTTTTCCTGGTTTTGCAAGAAGCCGACTTGCTCTTTCCAGCACCAGTGAGATCCATCTCATTAAGGATTTTGGGTAGCGGTGGCACAGGCACTGCAGCCCATTGCTTCAATCACAAAAACGTAAACCTTACCCGTCCTATGTTAGCACACCGAGGAAGAGGCAGAGTGTGAAGCCAAATTAGCCTTTTACCTGTTCCCAAGACGGTCGTACTGAGCCAGCAGAGAAAAGTAGTTCAAAAGGTCTGCATCTGCAACCAACTGCTTTCTCTGATGAGGCAACGGTTCCTTATACTTACCAATTGTAATGATTTACTATTAGGGGAAAAAACCTACTTTAATCACTATATTTGAATGGGTTAAAACATGTTTTTTGCTATTGATTCTCTGATAACAAATTAATTGCCGTTCTTTTTTTCACGGCTGGTACTTACAATGCCCGTATTATGCAGGCGTACTACAGACATCAGTTTGGCTGAGATCTTGACGCTGATGCAGTAATTGGAGCAAGGACTCATTACACTCTCTGTAATCGTATGCACTTTTCATTAATTTACCAAATTATTTCGCAGGCCTCTGCAATCACTTTCAGACTTTTTTTTAAAGTTTGGTTTTGTATTTCTAACCATAGGGATCAGGTGCGTTACATCTGGGCTTGGGGCTGGGGGAGGACGGGGGGAAACACCTAGCTGTCTGCTTAGACATGGCCGTTCACAAGAGCAAGACAGCATGCCTTTCTGAAAGCAATTTGGACGACAGGACTTAATGGACTGATGCATTTTCTAACCTTCTGCTGGTTTTGATCTCATAATGGTTAAGTCAGATGATGCCTAATTTAGTGTCAGTTAACCCGAGTGGGAATCTAGTAGCAGGGACGGAGGGAGCTCTGATCAGAGTGACTGATGACACAAGCTTTTTCAGATAATCTTCCCCCAACGCACAGACACTTGAGCTGTTCAAGAAGCTGGTCTTGTGTTGGTGCATTTGAGCCTGATGTTTTAAGGTGGCCCAAAAGCAATGCTGGCACCTGGGGCAAGTCCAGAGCTGTGGGGCAGCCGTGCAGCTGGGCAGGACGGGCTGGTGAAGACCCTCTGTCCCACTGCAACCAAGTCCTAGCTGTGAGACAGGCTCTCAAGTCTGACACTTAGACCCCAGTCCAGCCCTTGAAAACCCCACTCAGGTGTCCTGGTGGCTGTCACTCCTTGAGCGCAACTCCCTGAGTCTTCATCTGGTTCAGCCACTTGAAAGCTTCCACAGGATTTTCAAACCAAGCTTTCTCCTCTGCAAGCTCAGCTACACTGTGGCATGTTGCTGGCCCTCACCCTCCCATTAATCCAGACAACTTCTTCTTGTCCTTTTTACATCAGAGCCGGGGTGGCAGGACCCAGTTTCTGGACCCTTCTTTGGTCAGTAACTGTTGTGATAAATAGAACTTACTGGCAGGTGAAAGCCACGAAACAGCCAGCTCCCAGAAAAATCATCCCTGATGTATTATAACAATGACCAGAAGCTCATCAAACTTCAGCCGTTTGCAGCCTAGCTTTTGCCCCCCTCATTGAAGCTCATCGCCCTTGGGAGAGAAAACACAGGTTACAGCTGGGCAGGAGCTGGTGCAGGCTCATCCCCCTGCAGAGAGCTCTGCTGAAGGAGGGCGCGCTGCGAAGGGGTTTGATTGATGGCATAATCTGATCAGCCCCCAGACACGCTTCATTATACAAGCCAGTGACAATCAGATAATTATCATCACATGATTGCCCACTGCTTTAGTGCCCGTGAAATAGCAAAGATAAGTAATAGGATATTTTTAGTTTAAATTATGGTTTGAACATTTTAATTAAAAGCTGATTATAATCAATCTGTTTCTAACACCCTTTCCCTCACCCTCATTCAAAAAAATTAATTACCATCATGAAGAGCCAGTGAGTGAGTGTATCTTGCTCCTCGCCAGGGGCAGCTTCAGAACCTGGGCTGGCCGCTGCCCGGGTGGCTGCGTGCACGGACCCAGCCCAAATTGTGTGCATGGGCAAAATCAGTCACGCAGGGCAGGTTAACAACCTTCCTGGTGCTGGGTATGTCCCAGCATGGTGTGTGTTGCAAGTCATTTAAGCAAAAGCGATAGTCTGCTCAGACTCTGGTATCTCAGAGACGTCCATTTGTGTCTTGGAGGTGAAAGGAGCTGAAAACACATAGATTTTCACCAATTTAAAAAGAAAATTGTTTTCTCAAAGTGCTGGCATTTTGAAGAAGTCCCAAATCTTCCCCAAAGTGCTGCTGCAGTGGCTATGAAGGTCAGCACACAAATTACCCTAAATGGCTGAGAGAGCAGCTAACAGCGTGGGGATCCCAGGCAGCTTCGAACTAAGTACGTGCAGCCTGACTCCAAAATATACTGAGAATGTAAGAATAAATACACAGCTTATCCTTTTTTTTCAAAAATTTAACCCCAAGTCATTGGCTAAACTTTGCCTTGACCTTCTCAAGGCTCATCATTGATCCCAGCCTGTGTAAACAAAACGAGACTTTGGCCTTAAAATACCTCATTTGGGAATTAAACTCTTTCCAGCAACTCTGGAGTCCGAAGCAGAAATGCTTTCCCTGTGAAAGAGAAATCAGCAATTTTAAATGAGGGCTTTTCCTACTTGTCAGGAAAAAAACCCAAAAGGATGCTACCGTTATTTCCCTCTGGAAAGTGCACACGGCTTGGTGCGTCCATCAGCAGGGCAGGAAAGCAGCTCCTGGTACGGGTTCGAAAGAAGGAAGCAATCGCTGTCCTACCAAAAGCAGCCTTGTACCCTTGCTGCTATTTACAGACCCACGGACTGGCGTTTGGGCTATAGCACAAATGCATTTGAGAAGGTTATCTACCCCATCAGATTTCATTTTCTGATTCATGATGTTTGAAGCTGGAAGGGACTTTGTCTTAAACAGCTCTGATGCCGAGGGGTAAATATTCAACAGTAAGGTGGTTTAAATCTACCTTTCAGGCTGCAGGAGGAAGGCACTAAACCCCCTGCTCATCCCGCAAGTGCGCTGTTCCTGGCCCCGCTGCGTGGGGGTCACTGTGCTGTGCTGGTTTGGGGTGAGCGAGGGGGACCCCGGGGAGCAGTGCTGACCTCCTGCCTGGGAAATAAGCCCTTCCCCTGTCACTGGGGAACTGGGGTTTGTTTCTCTAGAGACTGAGAGGGTGCAGACCTGTAACAGCTACTTCCCAGGAGGGCACCTTAATTATGAGATTATAGGCTACGGTAAAATGGGGGCAAAGCATCTTGCTGAAAGTCAGAGGCCACCATGCAGCTACCGAAGAAGAGTGAATTTCAGAGGCGGCATCCTGCCCACAACCTTCAGAAGTTTTGGAGGAATTTGAGCGAGCGAGCTGGCTGTGTCCAAAAGGATGTTTGACCATAGGAGTGCAGGACGGTACTTCTGCTGCAAGTCCTCCTGTGACCCAGGAGCCTCTCTGGGAGCAGGTTGGTGCAGGACAGGGGCAGGAGGCACCCAGCTGTCTTAGTGTTTCTTGTGGATCAGCTTAGGCATCTTTTTGCTCCATATAGCAGGAGGCACAAACCCTTCTGGTGGGCATCCAAGCTGGGTTTGCAAATTACCACGCCCAAAGGAAGGCATTTAGGTGTTGCTAGACTCAGTGTGGACATACCTTTATGACTGAGACCACTTGCTGGGTAATGGAAGAGTCAAAGCTACCTGGGGTTGGGAATTAACAGCTCGCTTGAGTGTTCCAATTTTACGTACAGTTTTCTAAAGCCCCAGTAGATTTGTTTGTACAACTTTTAGAATTGGTAACAAACCCCTCTACTATTTCCACAAATGAAACAAACTCAACTGTTTGTAACATATATTGCAAGTGGTGACTTTATAAAGCGAAAGGGTAAGTCAAAGACCTTGGTCATGTAAAGTAAGAACATCTAGTTCAGGAAAGAAATTCAGGTCTATTTTCTAAATAAGCAAAGAACTACACTGTTACAGGCTTACAGACAAATTAACCGACAATGGCAATAGGATTCATAATTCATCAGTTTGTCCATGAGGATGTTATAGGAGACAGTGCTGAAGGCCTTCGTAAGTCAAGGTGATGTCACCCATTGCTCTCCCCGTGTCCACTGAGCAAATCATTTTGTTGTAGAGGTCTATCAGGTTCATCATGCATGATTTTCCCTTCATAAATCCATGCTGACTACTCCTAATCACTTTCTTGTCTTCGGAAACAGTTTCCAGCATAACTTGCTCCATCACCTTCCCAGGGATCAAGGTGAGAGTGACCAGCCTGTAGTTCCCCGCATCCCTCCTTCCTGCCCTTCCTGAAGATGCCAATGGCATTTGCTTTCTTCCAGGGCTCAGGACCCTCTGCCACAACTGTCCAAAGATTATCGAGAGCGGCCTCACAGTGACATCAGGCAGCTCCCTCAGCACTTGTGGGTGCATCCCATAGGCCCCAAGGATTTGTGCGTGTCCAGCTTGTTTAAATGCATAGCCTGAGCCTCGTCCGTGGGTGTAAGTCTTCATTGCTCCACATTACAGTGAACAGCTCCCAAATCTGGAAGATGAACTAACATCTGCCAGCTACAATTGCATTTAGTGCTGCTGTTAACTTGTTTGTGTACACCTTCTGTTTGCTCACAAGAGCCTTTCCCCAAGCTCTGAGGGTGGCAGACATTGCTCCAATAATTTAGCTCACTCATTTAAATAAGTTAAAACTTCAATGCGTTTTGTAGGTGATAATGCTAACATGGTTTTTTTTCCATCTTTCCAACAACTTGACCCCCAAAATTGAAGTAAAACACTCGGAAAGTTCACAGTTATTCAGAACTTAAGCATGTGAAAAATCCACTGAATTCCAAGGGCTGTGGAGGCTGGATGTGTGACCTCTGTACTTACGACATACGCCTTTCCCTCTCCATTTTGCCAGCTGTGTGTTAGCTCTTCTGTGCCAAAAAGTGAGCTGCTCAGTGCCGGAGCAAAGCCTTTCTGTACCTTTGCGCCGTGTTGTGGGGCCCTCCTGAAAGTATTCACAGCAACTACATTTCTCCAAGGAACTTTTTTCCTTCTTTTAAGAGATGGGAGTTGTGCTTAGCGTATACGAGGCTACTTAACGAGAAAAACAAACCCCAGCATCGTCTCCCATTGCTCAGCACTGATTCAACCCCGCTCACACTGAGAGTTGGCGCTGTGGGGTGCTCACAGCACGCAGCCCAGCCTGCTAGGCTGAATATACAGGAATGAGGGAAATTGTTGCTTCTCTCCCCCAGCCTGTGGCGGGGTGATTAAGGAAGCAGTAAATCAAGCGTTCACTGCCATTGAGCACTTGTGGGCTCTTGATAAAGAGCTGCATTACAGAGCTCCTCATCGGGGCTTTCTGCCACTCAGAGAGGAAGAGTCCTTTACATCTGTAATTCTCGCTGTTACAACTCAATTGCAGTTTATTAACGTGTAAGCGAGGAGGCCAAATTCACAAAGGATCAGACGCAGCAGATAACAAAGCCTGTGTTTTCCTGAAATTTATCCTCCCAGATTTCAGACAGGAGAGCACATTTGACTGCTTGCCATGATCTTGTTACGTAGGTCCTTTTGAAACATCACGTGACGGTTAGAAATCACACACGCACGCATGCACGCACAGGCACACAGTGCCCACTTTGCAGCTTGGTTCCCTACAGGACTTGCATTATTTGCATTTTGTTAGCGCTTAGCCTCACCTTTCTCCATGGTCATCTACAGTAGTCTGAGAGGAGTCCCTCCCACTGTGTGACAAGGAGTGGGAGGCCTGGATGGACGCCGAAACACAGAGCCAGGGGAGCACAGAGGAGCTGGCGAGGTCCATACGGTCTCCGCGGCAGGAGAAAAGGGAAGAGGAGAGGCCTTCACCCAGTGATAGATGGGTTGCACCAGAGGAGTGTGGCAAGCAGTCAAAGCTTAGCTCTGCCTTGGACAACTGGAGGCAAACTGTGCGGCAATTCAATCTCAACTGGTTGAAACGAGGATAAAAGGAAATTTCACGGAAAGGTAGTCTGAAGCAGCAGTAGTGACATTTTCTGTATCTCAGGTTTAGGGCTTCACACAGATGACCAGCAAGAATTGCTAAAAATATCACAGCACCATAGTACTGTTATTTATATGCATGTTAATACAAAGACACAACATGGTTTCTGCTTAATTAAAACAAAAAGATTTATTATGTAAACTGACCTTCTAATAAAAAGAAATTAATTAGCCCTACACTTACACATTCTAAATCTGACTTTTGAATGCTTTGAATTGTTTCAGTGTACAGAGTGAAGAATTTGCTTCTTCTTGACACAAAGGAACCAAGAAGAGGTCAACCTTGCATCTGTGGCATGCCCAAAACATATTTCAGAGGCACCATGTCCTGGAAAATAGGGACAAAATGCCCAAATGTGGTGCTGTCTGTTCTGTTTGGGGTGTGCTGGACAGCTTTGGGTAAGTCGCTCCATCTCAGAGCCTCGGTGTATGTGTATGTCAGGTGGAGACTACACAAGTTCCTTTGGAAAGCATCTTGACACCTCTGGATGAAAATTTCCACAAGACATAAACAGCATCTCCACTAATCAGCATTTACATGTAAGACTGTCTATGCCAAATTATATGCTAAAATAAATTAGTGGGTTTCAATCTACCTACAAAACTGGGGTACTACATCTCCTGTCCTGAGTTCCATATCACCCCATCACCATCAGTAACACAGGAAAACTGTCCTACTCCCAGAATTGAGATTAGTTGAGCTGTACAAAGCTAAATCCATTCCTCCTGCAACAGAGGCAAGGGGGGAACCTTTAAAAAGTTTCCTAACTAGTACCCAAAGGGCCAAATTCAGCCAAAAAGTTATAATTTCATTTACATACAGCATGATTTCCCTGGATCCACAGGTACTACTGCAGGAAAACCCAAACTATTTTTCTCTCCTTCTTCTGTAGACCTAGCACAGAACGTAAGTTTTCTTTCATCAAGTACCAGATCAACTTCTTAAACCTTGAATTCCCTGGGTTGGCTGGACTTCCCGTGTTAGGGTCTGCTCAGCCATGGTTTGGAGATTGCCACCCTGTGCTTGTGCATTGCGGCAGAGCATTGCTGCCTCGCGTGCTTGCAGAGGAATGACCAAGAGAGTGGAAAAAGCTAGCGCATTGCTCAGGCATCTGGCTTTTTTTGGGAAGCAGTCCCTTGGGAAGCGAGCGCCACAGGAGAGCATCGTTCAACATCGTGGGGCTGCGTGGAGCGGACGTTTGCCTCCCACCCACCACAGGCAGCTGACACCGCCTTTGCTGCTCTCCCTTTCCATCCATCTGCCCCTGAATTTACAGAGCAGCAGGTCCCAGTGCCCCTTCCCAGCTGGACCCCAGTGCTTTTCCTCCCCATCCTGCAGCGCCAGTAGGCCCCCCGGCACCTCCTGGTGCCACTCGCCGCTAAGGCACGGACACAGGCGGTGAGCACCACCGCGGCAGTAGCTGCTGTTGCACGCTGGCGTTACTCCGTGATTTAATACTCCTAATTGAAAGGCCCCCGCTCATATGTTCAGCGGTCTGTCGGTGCTTCAGGCTGCATATGTGCAATATTAAATGGAAAATGAGCTAGAAAATATAATGAAAACTTCAAAAGCTCAGGCACAGCTGTTTAATCCTTTGACAAACAGTGGACAGATTATGCTCTCTCATTTCCAACCAGGAGAAGGACCATCAAGATTATGGAGATAAACTAGTTTCAGAAGGAAGAGTCCTGGCCAAGCAGAGGTTTGCAGCACTGATGGGGACAAAACGTGCAGGACAAAATGTACAGGATTAGTTTAAGTGGATAGATCTTGGGATCGTGATGATCACAAGTGGTGTATTTACAGTGCTCTTGATTTCCTTCAGATTAAAAAGAAAAAAGCAGTTGACTTTGTCCCCTTGCTTCTCACCTGAGCACCAGCAGCGTGGGATCTTAACCCCACTCCATGGGATCGTAACCTCACTCCCTTGGGAGCAGAAGGCCTATCAGGAGGTCCTCCTACCTGCGTATCTTACTCCATTTTAGGGACCAGTATTCATCTGCGGCAGATGAAGAATTTGGTCCCTGGTATAAACTACATTTCCTACACTCCCCATGCAAATGGCTGCTGATGCACCTAAGCAGCAAATGCTCCCACGCGCTGGCAAGCCCTTGCTGTGCAGAAGCAGCATGCTCAACAGGGGTTTGTCCCCAGGTATGGGCAGGAGGCACTGTTCATCTTAGTTCAACAACCGCAGTAAAAATAATCTTCAGCCGTGACTCAAAGATTTTCGTTACCACTTAGTAATGCTTTTCCTAAGTATTAACAACCCTCGTCCTACTCATCACCCTTGCAATACAAGGGAGCACAGCAAAGCCTGAGTGCACGTCCAGTGTCTCACCTCCTGTGGCTCCTCCTTGGTTATACATTGTGCCTGCACACCAGGCACTCGGCGTGCACATCAGCATATTCACTGTATTGCCTCTACTGCACTGCGGGAGCTAAGGGGAGAGAGGAAGGGATACTTGACTTGGTTTGGCTTGAGGCTTAAGAGTGGAAGGGAGCTGGGGGAGCTCTTGTTGCCCATACCTGGCACAGACAAGCCAAAAGGAAGGGTTGAAGCCAATCCTGACTTAAATCCCTGTGCATCCTGCTCTCATGCACCTTCTTCTTTTCCCATCAATCACTCCTCCACCCACTCGGCATTTTGCTAGCTAATCAGTAATGTGTCTGGCCTTCTCCTAAGGCAGATTCAACAGCACAACCCTTTCCAACTACAGTATGCAGAGGCAAAAGGTGACACTGTCACAGTCCATTTTAGAAACATCCAAGTGTCTCTGGCTGAAAGCAACATAGGCTCCATTCAAGGAATGGATCCTCCTTTACAGAGGGGCAGCCTTGAGGAGCACAACTACAGAAAGGCTTATTGGCTAATCTAGTGATGGACTGCATCTTCAGAATGGAGATTTTTATTTTGGAACACCTTTGGTTCAGCATTCAGTGACGGCACCCATCACTGTGCTGCCCAGCGAGGAGTCTGTCCTCACCATGGACTATGCTTCTACTATTGCTTGTTAAAATGATAAGGTCATGTGAATACTGACCAGGAAGAAAACTTACTCTGCAAGTGAAATAGCAAGTTATTGCAAAAGAAAAAAACAGAGAAACGAGTATGAAGTCTTTAAGACTCATGTTAATTTGTTAGTATGTAAGCATCTGTAACTACCGAGATCATTATGAAGGGAAGAATGAAACGGGAAACTGTTGGTTCCACCCTTTGGATCAGTATTGCAAACAGTTTCTTTAAAGCAAAACAAACAAAAATTAGATTGGAGAAAACTGTCCAACAGCACAGCTAATAAAATACCGTATTGAATTCAAGAGCAAATAAAGTGAATTCACCTGAGGATGAAGACTATCCACTCATGCCAAGAAAATCCTGTGCAATACAGCTCCCTCGTGCGAAGTGCAGGCAGTATGTGCCATCAAAGTCTTTCTAACAAGCAGATCCTATTCTTTCTCCAAAGGGAGAAAGGGAAAAGGCTAGAGAGGTTGCATCAAAAGCATCGCTAGCACAGAGATAACCCATTCACCACGTGCCAGGATTGCTCGTGCCTTCATGCCTCACTATGGCTCAGGGAGAGCTTCAAAGCATAAGGGACCTTCCTGAGATGCCCCCTGTCATTCAGGGAGTCATCCCCTGTAAACAAGCACATTGTGGGAGAAGAAGGGAGATAAAGCAAAGGGAAAAAACCCCCACCAACCCCAAGAAAAGCCCTGAAATTTAGAAGCCCAAACCATGGATGTTATGAGTCTGATGTTTTGAAAACTCCAAACTAAGGCTGAATGTGTGAATGTGGGGATTCCCACAAGCAGCGTCTTTCGTTGAGAACACACAGCCCTCCTCTGGCTGGGCACAAAAAGCTTTGAACGTTGGGCTGGCTGGGGGTGGCCATGAGCCTTTGGAGTAGGACCCCATTCCACTGCTCAGTAAAGTGTAATGATGGATGAACTTCAGAACAGGAGCACAGTGAACCTGGGACACCATCGCCGAAGGGAGAGACCACAGCTTTCGCAGCTGGGACACAGTAACTCTCACTGCGACCATCAGCCGTCATGCTGGCTCTTTCAAACTTGCCCCAACATGATAGTCCCTTTCTAAGATGACCTTTCTCTACTCGTTGTGGTGCTTCCTATAAAAGATGATAGCTACAAAGAGCACCAAAGTGAATGGCAGGAAGTGTTCTTAAAAGGGACTTTCATGCTGGGGCATGTTTGAAAGCAGCAGCGATGCCACAAATATCTCCCTTCGCCTGCAGTTTTCCATCTCTCTCTTGCTCTCGCCACAGATCTGTGCTGTCTCTCCAAGCTCTCGCCCTCTCACCGCATTTCCCATCCTCATCTGAGCAAGGCCCCACACAGGAAAGTGGAAACGCTCAGGATGGTTGCCAAACTGGCCGGGATACGGCATGATAAACTTGGACCAGTGCAATCCCCAGGGTGCTCCTTCCTGTGGTGGAAAGCTGTTTGGGAGGCCTGCGGGGCTATGAGGAGCCTCCAGACCCTCCCCACTGAGGGGGGGACCAAGCCTGTTGCAGCCTGGGGCCGCTCTCCTTAACCCACCGGGAGGCTTGTCAGGTGCCCTCGCTTTCCTTAAAGAAAATCCACTATTCATGCACTAGGCTCCTTCTCTCCAATTACCTGCCGTGGCTCTCAGCAATTATTCTAATGGCCGGTAGCAGTAAGTGTACTGCTGTGCACAAAAGGGACGAGGCTCAGCCTTTCAGCTCCACTGCTGGCTTTATTCCCAAGCTCTACTTCATACCATTAGCAGGGGCGACCCCTGAGCAGTGCGGGCGTGCTCGCAGCACGGCCCTCGGGAACAGGGATGGATTTCGGGTCTCCTTTCAGTTGGCAGCGCAGACGTGGCTATAGAGACATCTTTGGGAATAATAATAGTAACAAAAAAGATCCTTTCTGCAGCCTTCAAGCTTCATTTCTGCTCTGCAATTTTCCCTGAGTACTCAGCAAAACTATTCAGATGCCTGGACTCTACAGTAAGAAAAGGAGGACTTGGATCCCCATTTGTCTTGGATGAACATTTATCTTGATTAGGGATTTATCACCAGTCACTATTTAATCACCAACATTTACCCTAGCAATGGACACATCGGCTACATTATTAATGCGGAAAGGAATTCGCTTCCTCTGTTAGCTGTTCTGTTTCTCTTGCAAAGACAAGAAAAAAGCATTTTAAACCAGTCTTTGGTCCTAATTTATCTCCATAACAACAGCTGCAAACTTGTTTATCCTGACAGCAAACACGGGCGCAGCTGGCCAGGCTGATCTGCCCTGTGCCGCTTCCAGGCTCCTGCTGGTGTCTGGCACTGGCCGGCAGAGAGGGGAGATAGATACACCAATAAAACTTCTCCACAATGACACCAAATCAGCTCTTAAGGAAAACTGCCCCATTCCTGCTGCAAATTTCTGTTGGCTGGAGGCGGGAGACACAAGAGGTTTACCTGTTTTGCCAAACCCTAGGTTATCGTATAGCCGGGAATGATCACATCTCAGTTCTCCATAAGGAAGTGCAGTAGCTTCTAGAGATGTTCGGCACCAACCACTGTCCATCCCACCCCCCAGCCCACAACCTTTTTTGCAGGGATGTTCAGGGACCCCTATTATTTAGCAGTACTGAAAAACTCAAGCTTAAACTGCATTTGGCTATTTATAATCCCACTCTTCCAAAGCGGGATGTGCAGGGAAGCAAATGAAAGGGATCACTGCTTGTGCCTGAGAGGGCAGGAGCTGGGCATCCCACCCAGGGCTTGCGCAGCTCCTCCTCATGCCGCCCGGGTCCCCGCTGCCCTGCCCTGGCTGCCCTGCCCTGGCTGTCCTGCCCATCGCTGAGCTGAAGGGTAGGGCCCCGTCCCCATCTCTCCTGACCGCACCACCGCTGCTCTGCGGGAGGCACCGTACCCGGCTCTGGGAAGACACTGCCTTTTTTTTTTTCAGGAGGGAGTGGGGAGAAGGTAAGAGAAGCAGCTTGTCAGGAGTATGCATAGCACATCATACACGTTTGCATAGCAAACACCGCTTCTCCCTCACTGAATTTTTGATCCCTCTGATGAGGTGCCGGGCAAAGAAGAATGGTGAAGGGCAGAAAGGTTTTCCTCCCACAGGGGCGAGCACAGTGCTCTGCTCTCTCAGAAGAAAAAAAAAGGAATTCAACATTTGTGCAGGATGACCCAATTTTTTTTTTTTTTAAAATATGCATGAAGCTTTAATGTGTTTCCTTCCCCTGACATATCATTTAAATTCAGAGCAATGGAGGTGTCTATATGCTGACAGACACTCAGCCCATTTCATTCCAGGTATTCATAAAATATTTCACACACTAAGGATGGCTGTCACTACAAAGAGCAATTCCTACATAACAGTAGAAGTTATTAATTATGATAGCATTGAAATTTATATATTATTTCACAATAACATTTTTTTTCTTGCCAGGCCAGAAGATGCTAAAAGAAAAAAAAAAGTAATATCAAACAGGAGCACAAACAACTTCACACTAAGCACCTAAGCCTTCATCCTTGGAAGTTACTGACAAAATGTAATCTATTTGTTCTTCACATCCATGACCGACATTTCTGTTTTCAGCCACTGCTTGAATAGCCCTGGAGGCAGGAAGAGGGTTTGTGGCTGCCCTCCTCCAGCAGCTGAGTGCAGAGAGGCAGCCATCCTGATGCCAGCTCCCCTTATGGAGCTGGCAAACCTTATCCCCTGGACCACACTCACAGCTCCCCCTGAACTCATCTAATCACTGGTTTGCAAACTCACCTGGGGAACCAGAATAATGCTGGAGTCAAACCCACTTTGACTCCAAAGAAGCCAGAACCCAAGTTTTCCAAGTCCCAGGCAAGTGCCCTGGCATGTGCTAGTAGGTTGTTACAAGGGAGGGGAAAACAGAGCAAAATGCACAAAGCCAAGCCCTTGCCTCCTGGCTACAGAGCTACTCTGAAGACAGTTTAAGATTAATAGATGTGCCCATTTTGAGGCCTTCAATCAGACAACTGTTTGGATCTACTTCTGTGCCTAGGACAAGGTTAGCAGAAGGCATCTGAGAAATCACTGCTTCAGATTAAGTCAGTTCATGGCACTCACTGCATCTATGGCCAGTGGAGAGAATTATGCCCCTAACATGAGGCTCCCCATCACTCCTCATAACTTCCAGGAACTCTTAAATATCTCCACAGATTTTACACATTACCTGGGCAGCATCCATATTTTTAAATCAGTAGAGAGAGGAGCTTTGAACTGGTAAGTGTATCTTGGCAGGTTTAAGTCGAATCCCTCTGGGCCCCACACCCATGGTCAAAAAAGCCGTCTAAAATCCATTAATTTTAAATCTACTTGCCTCAGTGTAATTGAAATGCAAATCTCAGCAAAACATCTTGGCTAAACTAATGAGTTTCTCTTTAATCACACAATGATGCTGTTCTTACAGAACTATTTGTTTGACACAAAGTACACAGGCTCTGGAGACCTCAAAATCTGCCAGCATTTAAGCTTATGAATGACAAAATTGCCACATCAAAACATGAGAAATTAATTGCTACTAACAGGAGGACTTCTCTGATGTACTCAATTTAAATTGTGCATGTTTGCACAAACAAATTGGACTTTTACATGGGGCACAATGGTAGCAACACCTTCAAGACCTCAAACATTTGCAAGAGCCCCAGAAGAAACCACCAGAGCTGAAACAATGTTTGGAACACCAGAGACTTGGTGAGATGGAGTCATTTTAAATTAATGTTCCAGTCTAAACAGAACCAGAAACAGCAAATTATTTTGGTTTTTAACTATTGACACCAAAAAGCTGAAGTGTCTGAATTGCTAAATATCAGCATTTCAAAGAGTTCACTGCAAATAAGAATAAAAAAGTCTGGTATATGTAATGCATTTACAAATGTAATATATTATGTATAAACATGTAACATAAATACATGTATATGTACACTCATATAGTCGTATTTATGCATGCACAATAATTAAATTTAATTAAAAAAAATAAACCACCAACTTGTGACAAAAAATATAAAGATGCTTGAGTTCCTGTACAAAAGCCATAGCCCATTTGGATGTTGGATCGTTCTGTATTATCTATACGGTTATATCTAATAGTCTTTTTCTTGTTTTAAGGTCAGCACCGAAAATGCTCTTGGGAAATAATTTGCTGTCACACAGCATTAGAGATGTACGTGAAGAGGCACAACCCGTGCTGAGATTTAGAACATTGCCTGGTGCCCATGAAAAGGACTTTGAAACTGAGGATGGAATCAGAGGAGAAGAAGGAAAGACAACTGTTAAGTTATGCAGAAATCCTCAACTGAAAAATGCTAGGAACTCCATTGTTCAATAACAGGCTGTCGATTTTCAGTAAGACATTAAAGTGCTAGAAAGTACTAGAAATGTGTGTCATACAAGGGGGTCGCCTACTTGACCTAATGCTCCACAGTGACATTTTGTGAAAACAGAGAGGGAGCAAACAGGCAACAGCAATCCTGACCTCCAGGAAACAACCTGCCAGAGCCACAGAGAGCATGCGGGTGGAACCGTTTACAGTGCTAAAGAAATACTGAACAAGACCAGTAGAAATGCTGCCGTAGACTTCCCAGCTGACACCACCCATGTTCGAAGAGAAACAGGACAGCCGTCAGTCTCTGACTAATGAGATGCTCGCATCTCACAGCAAAACTATGGTGCATTCTTCAAGTTCCACTTCAAAACTTCTGGGACTTCGTTGATGTCTGAAAGGCAGGAAATAGATCAGGGCAAATTCACCTGTAGTGTAAGCCTATTTATTTCACTCGATTTAGGTTAGATTTGAAATTGGTTCCTACTGGGGTTTTAAATGATGATTAAATTTGAAATGTCACCATCAGGCTTCAGAAAAGCGCATCCGGCAGGCGCATCCAGCCCGTGGAAGGAAGTGGTGCTGAGCCACCTGGAGAACAGCCATCCATCTTCCTGAAAGAAAATAATTAAATTCTTCGACCAGAAGCTTATCAAGTTACAGGACTTTTAACAGAGCAACCGTCTAGGTATCATACTTTGTCTCCATGAGAGTGGCAGAAGTTGCCAAATTTCATTACAGCAGGGATAAGATGCTCGGACCTTGTGTTCAACGAGCTGTAGCAGCTGTATGATACCTGTAACAACCGCTGCTTGAAAGAGTGCAGTAATTTCTCTCTTCGGTGCTGACAAATTTGTGACACGGCTCCAGATGTTGGCAGACAGCTGTTTAGCAATGCTCCAGGTGGTATAAAATGTGCAGAGGTTCTTGTGCCTTGAATGTCCTCTGCCCTCATGTCAGCCTTTGCCCAGCCTCAGCCACGTGGCTCTCACCACCTCAGTGATGTTCACCAGTGGCACAGGTGGGAAAGAAATACAGTGTCGACTTTATTTAGACAGTGGTTCAGCAAGATCTGGACTGGAACAACCTTCTTTGCATTGTAAATGAGTCATTATCGGGGTCAGGAAAATACTAGGGCCTAATGGCTGTCACTCTCTACCCCCAGCCTTGCCTGCAAACACGTTTTGCTTTAATAGCAAATGGAAACAATGGTAAAACTTTAAAACCTTAATAGAACTCCTACCTTTATAGCCCTGTTAAACCGCTGCCCACCCTAAACTTTTCTAGCAGTCAGTATTGTAATCTTGGTTTCAGCAACTCCTTTTCCAAAATCAAAATGAAATGCCTTTCTTGTGTCAGCAGACGGCGATGTTTCCCTCCCACTGAAGATTAGAGGTGCTTTTGTGTGAACACATTTGTCCCAGGTGACGGCATCACAGATTTGCAGTATGCTCCGTATTTCATTACAAGCGCCCCGCCTCACCTGCAGCGCAAAATAGGCACGTGCTTAACAGGGACCCACCTTGCCTTGTCCACGAGGCTGAAGTACGCATTGCAGAGCAGCTTAATATACTGGGGGTTCAGATCTAAGCTTACTCACAACTTGTGAGCGACAACGGAGATGTTTTTCTTTCCCGAATGCTATTTTAACCTTGCTGAATGGTCATCGACAACAGCTTGGGTGCTTCCTCTCCAAGTGTTGGGTTGCCAGTAATGAAATGTTTTGGAGGCACAACCGGCCCCCAGGAGGCCCCATTGCAAAATGAGGTTTCTGGGAAAGAACACGCAAGGGGCAGGTGGGAGTGGTAGAGGGATGGCAGTAGAAGGGGAGGCACTGCTCCAACAATGCTTGCGCAAATAAGTTTTCAAAACATATTTAGCAACTGACAAATGATAGGATCAATATTTGGACTAGAGGTTTTCAAAAAGTGCTTCAAGGTTGGTGCAGCGTTGCCCCTCATGAAAATGAGAGCTTTCCGATGAACCATGATAGGAGAGAAGTTTGGGGTCAGCGCTTAGCTCTTCTTGAAACAGTCCAGCACTGATATTTGGTACACTGAAGTGGTATTACTGCACTCTCTCGAAGACACTTGCAAAAGTACATAAAAGCAGAGATAAATTTATAACTGGAGACATATGCAACTTTCCAAGGTGGCAAGGAGATCAGTGGAAGAGTTAAAATCAAAACCACAGACAAAAGGCAATACAGTTCTATCTTATTTTGCTAAATTTAAAGGTTTAGAATACAGACACTCACCCAAAGAGGAAATCTTGTTAATAAAATAAGGTAGAAGGGGTAACTGCAACAGTTAAATCTTTAGAGGGGCATTGAGACAATTTAGATTTGCCTCTTTCGGAGCACAGAGCAAATAAAAAATCACAAAACAATAGAAAAAAATCAGGAACATCGAAAGAAAATCAGTGTGGCTATGTCAAGGTAAAAGATATTACTAAAAGCAAGAAAATATCCTTACAACATGCGAAAAAAGCACGGTGTCCTTCTAATGAGTATTGCAAACTCTGGCAGTACACAGGCCAAAAATGTGCAAGGAACAACTTGTAACGTGTATTTAAAAAAAACCCCAAACTTTTTTGAACTCATTAAGATTAGCATCTAAAGGGCATACAGATGATCCAGATATGATAGAACTTCCTAGAGAAAATAAACCATGGTCAAACACCTAAGCGAATCTCTTCACGTTGCAATTACCATTAAGTAGCTTGAAGAAGTTCCAGTGCCAGACCTGCTCCCTCTTGTCCACTCTCCTTTTTTTTTTAGTAGAAGATACAGAGGATCTCTCTCCAGATGCAAACTTTGGCAGAAGGGCTATGGAATAATGAACAAAGTGAAGGGGAGGTGAGCAAGCAGTAAATGGACAGAACGAGCGGCACCGAATGGCCAGGACCTAACTGCATTCGCTCTGGAGTTCTCAAGAAACTCTGAGATAAAATAGTTGAACTGCTGCCAGTGGTGTGCACCCTCTCACCTGGCCTCAGAGGGAAGGGGAAGGTGGGAACGGGATGACAATATTCCTAAGAGGTGCCAGGGAGGTTGGGCCACCACAGGCCGGGGATTCCCAACTGACAGGAAAAATGTTCAGTGCTTTAAAGAAGAGCACCACTGAGCACATGGGTCACTGCAACATTTTGGAGAAGACGCAGCCTGGATTTTGTAAAGGGAAGCTATGCTCATCTATTGTCACTCTTTCAAGAGAGCAACAGGCCAGACCTCCTTGTCCACGTTCTTGTGCCAGCTGCCTGGTTTTCAAAGAGGCTTTCTTAAAGTCTCTAGAGCTTCTTAAGAGACTCTGGTGCCCCGGGGTGAATGGAAATGGCCTCACACGGATCGACATCTTGTTAGAGGGTCAGAAACAGAGGGCAAAATGGAGCAGATCATTTACAGAGTAGAGTGAGATCTCACACGAATCTGTGCTCAAGCTGATGCTACACAACATATCCACACATGATCTGGGGTAAAAAAAAGTTAAAAAGGTTTTCTTCCAGTACGAATTTAATCAAGATATTGGGGGTGGGGGGGCAAGAGAAGAATTATAGAGGACTTTGTGATACTGAACAATTCTATTATGAAGCAGAAGATGAAGTGCAGTTTCCCACTAAAATGTCAGCTCAGTAGTAGTGACCAAAAAAAAAAAAAAAAGAAGAAAAGAAAAGAAGAAGAAAGGAGAAGGAGGAAAAGGAGAAGGGGAAGAAGGAGCAATTTGGAACAAGATACAAACCCAAACATGCAGCTGGGACCGTCAGTACATCTGTACCCTGAGTGTGGTAGGAAGTTCCCCTGTCTCAAAGATGGGAAAGGAAAAAAGGATAAGTTTCTTAGAAGGACAGTCAGATGTATGGAGCAGCTTTCAGGTGAGGAATAACTAAAGTCACTAAGATTCTTCAGTCTAACAAAAAAATACCCAAAAACCCCACAAAACTGCATTGTCTATAAAATTGCAAGTGTCGTAGAAGAAACAAGTAGGGGTATTTCCCATCCTTTCCAATAAAATTAAATGGGGCATCAAGTGACCCTAGTGAGTGTCAAGTTCAAAACCAAAACAAAGTCAAGAGGTTGATCGCCACACAGCATGGAGAGAAGATGATAAACTCCTTGTTGAATGACATTATGGATGCTGAAAAGCTTCTTTGGGCTCAAAAGAGCACCTGCAAAATTTGATTGAAGAAAAATCTATCACAACCTATTATATACAAGTGACCACCTGTTGCTCAAAGTTCCCCCATAGCATTTCTGCCTGTGGCTAAAAATGTGTTCTGGGAATTATTGCTCCTGGCTTACCTTGACCTTATCATCTCCTCTAGGCATCTGCTGCTGAAGGCAGGAAATTTGTCTATGGGTGTCTTTGCTCTGGCCAAGAAAAGTCTTTCTTTTTCTCTGATTACCCTAGCCGACAGGAAACACAGTACAGCCCTGTCCTAAGAGGAAAAATGGAGAAATGTGTAAGTGCAATTGAAGAAATCTTTTATTCAAGTGCAAGACAAAAGATGTCATTGCATCCATGTATGAAACACCATGTAGGCAGTTTCTGTTTGCATTTTTAATCAGATCCATTTTCATCTTTCACCTTGGAGTCTCAAACCGATTACTAAATTTCTGATAGGATACTAATCACTGGAACCGGGTACATGTGCACTTTTTTCCAAATTGGATCAGAAACAAGCACAAAGAATGCTAGAAGATGAGGTGTATTAATTATTCCTTCCAGTGGCAACCTTATCCAGAAGATGTCACCAAAACACAAGTAGTGCTCAGAGTTCCTAGAACAAGGAACGTAAATGGAAGGACTTCAGACTTGTATAAGAACCACAGAAAAATCAAGGATGTTGAAAGAACACCTCAAAATAAAAATTACTCTTTTTCAGGAAGAAGATTAAACCTTCATGTCATCACAGCAAGAAGGTCGCTATATAGATGAAATGATGTACAAACAGCAAGTCACGCAGACAAAATATCATGGCATTGTTTTGAGTGGAGACCGCCTTCTTGTCAAAATTCTTCCCTTAAATTAACAAAGCACAGGCATAGCAACCAGAAATCTGATTGCTCTATTTTTCCATCCTCACTGAGTCCCTTTGCTATTTGTCTTCTCTGCTTCCTCCTTATCGATACCTTACTTCCCTCTGGGACTTGCATGTTAACAGTCTGCTTCTGGCTCAGGTTGTGTCTCAGTACTGTCAGGGAGTATATCCACACATATACTGAATCAATACCTAATTGCTGCATTATAGAAATCAACTTCATGCTTCAGAAGATCATGTTCACCACGTCTTTTCCTTTTGCATTTGCACTGTGAATTTTAAAGCACTGAAGATGATCTTTGTCTGACTGCAAACAAAAATTGAGCAAAGAAAGAACAAAGGGATTCATAACCCGAAGGAAAGCAAAATGCATCAAGTGCAGCAACTAAAAACATTAGTGCACACCAATTCAGAGCTACTCTAGTGGTACCTGTTGTGTGATAGCTGAACCCAAGCCACAATGAAAACTAGGTGGTTAGTTAAGGTCAAATCAGTGTCTGGAGCAAAGTATCTCAGTGCTTCTGAGAGTTTGGTCTCGCATGGCAGAAACGTTACCACTGCTGCAACCTCACTCAGAGCAGTAATCAGCAGCTGGTATCTGACAGGTAAATATCGTTTCACTTCTTTGTGACAGCTGAGCGCAGGTATGAGCCAGCGTGGCTTGTGTTGACTAACACACTGTGGCTCAGAAGAGATGCTGTTGCAGGAACAAGTTCAACATAAAGCACATAGACCAGGACACCAGCTGTCAGGAATCGTCCCGAGTCTTGAGCTTTGGGTTTAAGTGTTCCCTTGACCGTCTCTGGCACCAGGAGATAAGCCCCATTCCACCACATTTATCCTTCTCTAAGAAGAAACCAAAAGAAATCTACCTGGCAATGGTAAAATACACAGATGCTTTAGGCCTGACAACCTGTTAGGGTGTATCACCATCTGAGTATCGCTTTTCAGAGGTCTCCCTGATGAAGGTGTTCTAGGAGCAATAACAGTATGAATCACAGAGCTTTTAAACCCAATAGCCCTTTACTCAGATCTTGCTTGTACGCATGACTACTGCCCAAACGATTTACACCATTTTGAGCATGAAGTTAAAAATAACATTTGCTCCAATGGTTTTTGCACTGTTATTACAAAAAGTTTTGTAAGAAGTGCTCCTAGGAGACTGTGCATAGTAGTTGCATAATATGAGTAATCATGTTCTTATAATGTCAATTAGACAGGTTTAGCCTAATCTCTAGGAACCTTAGGCTGATGGAAAGTGTGTCCTTTCTGATTTTGCGTCAGTCGAAAAAATGGAATGGGGCCAGGTCTACACTAAAAGAAAAAAGTTTCTGTTACCTTGAAATTTGAAAATATTTCAGCATGAAATTCCAGTGTCCTGAAGCTAGCTGTACTCTAGGCAGATTTTGTTATATGCTTCTATATTATAAATATATATACACACACACTATTAGGAGCAGTCCATTTCCATAATTAGATTTTCAACCTACCCAATGCAATAAGCAAGTCTTCTGTAAAAATTAATATTACTTTGAAGTCTGGACATCTAGCAACTCCTAAATAAAAAAGTTTTTCTCTTTCAATTTCTAAAAATTAGTAAAAAATAATTTAGCCAGTAATGAGGTGAAATGAGAACTCCCTTAAAAGTGGAATTTATATGGGCTTCAAAAAATGAATAGCATGCTTCTTGGCTGAAGAAGTTCAAATTGCAAAGAGAGTCCTTAAAAAAATCAATGCATAGAACCGAGCCTTGTTGCTTGTGTCTGAACAATCAAAGCACTGTTTTGTTTCAGATAAAAAGAAGCAGTTTCCTTAGCAATCTCAGAATGTTAAAAACCACAGCAACAGAAAAAAAAAGGTTTAGCTGCACATGCATGCTTAAAGTACTAATAAAAATGCTATTCTACTTTACTAGCATGTTGGATTCCAAGTCATGACTAACAGATGAAATCAGCATCTTAGACACCACATAGTCCCGAGCTCCCCCACAGGGAAGAAACTCAACAAGGAGAGAGGGTCAGGAAGTTAAAAGCAATCTCTGCAGAAGTCAACTGTGTTATAAATGTAATTCTCCAGTGCTTATGGTGAGGACTTGCCTGGTTCAGAGAGTCCTTTTCAGAAAGCTCTTCTGATTTGCCTCTACCCGTAACAGGGGTTTGCTTTCTATTTTACTGGGTGCGAATAAACAGAGGTGGAAGGTGTGGGCAGGTTGTCATTTTAGCATAAGCTAGGACTGGAGATCAGGTCAAATTACTGACAAAGATTCTTCTCTTTGTCACACATTAAGAAGACCATAAAGCTTTATATAAGGGTAGGCTTTACATCAAAATCTAATGCCTGATTAGATATAATTTGGGACATCAGGCAATGTAAACAGGCATCCAGCCTTAATGGGTAGAACAAAATCAGAATTTCAGGCTCTGGGAAGCTCTGTTCATCACTGGAAATGCACAGGCATTTAGACAGAATGACAGAAATCCTCCTCCTTTCCACAAAACCATTTCTGCTCTCTTTGTCACAGCCTAAAAGAGGATGCTTGATAATAAACACTCACATTTCTCATTAATTTGCTGCTGTTTGTGCAAAACCTTCCTGGTTTCACACAGACCTGGATAACCAGTACTGTTAGGAAGTAAGATGTTGGGTTACAATGATGGTTATCAACTGGGTAACTGATGAGATCTTTGCAATTTTCAAAATCAATAAACTTTCAGTTCATACTTCCATGAGCAAAGATACTTACAGAGAAATGAAAACAATCAGGAGATGCTGAAATCCACTTTTTTCTCTTTTGTTATTTTGCGAGTAGATCCACATCCTGTTCTGTGTAGATATCACAGTTGTGTTTGCTGGTAGATCCCAAGAAGAGCATTTACTATCCTAACACACGTTTTTTTGGGGAAAAAATGCTTCCAAATGCAACAGTGAGTGACTTGAGCTATTGTCAACTACATGCAATTGAAAAGTCACATTTTACTTCACATGTTGATCATTTTAGTCTTCTGTATTTTCTACCAGTGCTTAGCAATATTCACAGGTTGTCACATACATTGCAATTAAAAAGAAGACATAGTTATGAGAAAATTACTAGTTCTTTACATCTACTTTTATCTTCTGTTCTGTGCTGTTGTCTATATTGGTAGAGAATACGACATTACATACTGTTCTTTTTATCAACTTCCATCACGCAGTACTTGCTGGTACGTATTTCTTGTATTCTAAGGAGCTACAGTCATGGAGTTTCTGTAGCTGGTGTACCCACAGTACTGATTACTTAAAAATGGGATGGAAAATGTAATTATACAAGTGTACCTTCAATTTCATCAGAGAAGGACCGGGGTTACATTAAGGCTGACCTCTCAGCCCCTTCTCTGAATGTTTCATTGCAGGCAACGAAACGGAAGTGTTAGTTCAGAAGCTACGCTATTGTGGTGATGGTGATCCACTGCCAAATTTGGCACTGATGCTAGGGACAGAGATTTGAGGTGACACTAAGTCACAAGGTCTTTTAAATTAATTTGGCGTCAAGTAAAACCGCCTGGCAGACACAGTAAATGCTGTGGTATTTTTCTCTCTCGGTCTGGTTTGTCAATGTTCATTTTTCAAACATACCTCCTTTATCTAAGTTGCTCGGCTGGAGATCTTGGAGGATGCAGAGACAGTTCCTACCCAAAATACAGTGGGTGCGAGGCTGGGCGAGCTTCCCCTCACAGTCCTGGCTGTGCAATTTGCTTCCTTAGCTGAGACACTATATTAGTGATTAGAAATAGCAGACTCGAGGGTAGTACAAGAAGAATCTGTATTTCTCTGATGAAGAACAACATTGGCCATGTCTGTGATGAGGTGTGGCTCTGACAATCGCCACCCCAGCAGCAGTACTTCCAACTCCAACCTTTTGTCCTTAAATCAGGAGTTCCTCAGGTTGGGTAGGTATTTCCTCTTGAAGTTCAGAGAGGAAAAAGAATTCTGAACAGCACCATAACTAATTAGAGGCTACTGTTAGGGAAAATAGAAAAGAAGGTTAATTGAGTTTCTGTGACCATTAAGATGCTTAAGGACTTCCTAATTAAGAGGCTGGATAACTCATAGGCTTAACCTGAAGTACATAGTTAAGCCCATGACTGCATGAAAGCCTGTATCTTCAGACACTCTGGAGCACTTGGAGCATCCTGGTATTTATAACATTTTGTGGTACGGAATCCTGTCTACTAAAAACTAGTCTGAACCCTCAGTTTATTTTACAAGTAAGTCAATGAAGAAACTTAGGTTTTATTAATTTTCTGTTAGCGTGAATGTAGGATGGTTTTAAATAAATCACAGTAAGTAAGAACGTACTAGACAGCCTATATGCTTAGCCATTTCAACTTACATGCCTGTCTTGTTTTTTTAAAAAAAAACCCAACAGAGTAGAAATCTGCAGGATCATTCCTTTTTATATGGTAAATGACAGCATCATTTCACATAAAACAAACAAAAAAAATTCATGCTGATCAGCCACCCACACGCTTTCTTTAAAGCTCTCATAAATTGGATCAACATTTAGAAAGCACAGCAAGTACTGGCATTTATGTAATATTATAAAAACAGTCAAGCTGCGATAGCGAATATGTATCCTTCCTTTGTACGCTAGCTTCCCTATGCACACACGATGTTATGAGATGCGGCTCAGCAATACAAGAACATGATTTTCATGGGAATTTCACAATTAGAAATCACCTCTTCCTTTAGGTAAATGAGCAATGCAGTTAAGCTCCCACTCTCCCGAGCACCAGTTATTCACAGAGCTGCTCCCTCATCCTGCCTCTGATTATGTAGTTATCCTCTGAGCCCAGCATCTGCATCTCCCCTTGCAAGAGGTTAGCCACAAGCTCCTCTGCACGGTCAACTTCTTGATCCTCCCACACCTCAATTTAAACTGAATTGCATCCTTACATGCCCTGGGAACAGCTACAGCTATTGCTGCGCCATACCCTCACCTTGTCCAAAGCTCATTGCTTTATCAGTGGTGTGTATCCTCTGCTTCCAAGGAAAGACAAATTAAGAAAGATAAAACTATTGTAAGATTTGCTCAACTCCAAAACACACCGTTGCCATTTCATCCTTTTTCGTATACAACACAGTTGCATGAAAACAAGCTTGGGTTGTTTTCTTTCCCTCGGTATTTCAGGGGAAAGTCACTGTGAACAGACAGTGGTGTCCTCTCATTCTGCTGCTCTGGCTCTGGCTATTATTTAAGGTTTGTGCAATGTTTGCATTCTTTTACACTTATTTTTAAGGTAGCTGTATTTTGAAACAAATACACACACACAAACTCAAATTTTAGGATGATCTCTTTATTATAAAGAGGCTGGTCAGATGCATTATTATCCTTTAAAAGAATACCAAGTCTTCAATGTTTACCCACTTTATTGCCGGTCCCTCCTTAGCACCAGTCTGATCTCCATTTGTTGAGACCTCTGGGGTTTTTTTTGCCTTGAATTTGCAATAGAGCTGAAAGTTAGCAAGTTG
The DNA here is from genome assembly GCA_013389945.1 of Fregata magnificens. Classification (NCBI taxonomy): domain Eukaryota; kingdom Metazoa; phylum Chordata; class Aves; order Suliformes; family Fregatidae; genus Fregata; species Fregata magnificens. The sequence goes on from WAAD01038783.1 coordinate 73,627, forward strand.
TTGTGATCTTGTTACTATTCCAGCAGAACCCCTCTGAATCAGCATGGTCAACCCTCGCGAGATGCATTGCCCAGGAATGTGAGCTGCCTACCTGCTTCTGAAGCACCGCAGGGAGAGCCCAGTCGTCCTGGGAGGCCAACCCACGGCTGGCCTGAAAACTGAGCGTTTTTGCAAATGGAAATCCTAGCACATAAACCAGCACTAGCATACGCAAGAAATATGTCAATCAACTTGAGTCTTCAGCTACCTCACATTTCAAAGCCGGGATACACACATTAAAACAACAGACCTACTGCAATCGTTTAGGTTGTCAGCTTTCCACTGACGTCCTTGCAGTCCCCTCTGGAGCACATTGGCAACCAGCAGGCTTTTGAGTGTAGTGAATGTTACTTTCTAGTGAGGCAGAAGCTGAAAAGGTTTATAGTATTCTCTTTTAGCTTGCATACCACTACTGTTGGTGTCAGAGTTGTTGGTGAGCGATCATCTCAAGTCATAATTCTGATTTCTTTAACCTGTATTGTGTGCCTGCATAATCTTCATGGGCTACAAGAGACAGGCAAACATGTGCTCTGCGAATGAGCAACCGCAGCATGCAATTTTTTTTTTTTTAAGTTCTTTCAAGGAATGCCAGGGCGAAGGGACCAGCATGGGGCAAGGTCTATGTAGCCTCTCACACCTCTGGGATGGGAGGGTAGTGCACCCTTGGCTGGCTGAGGCAGGAAGAAGATGAACCTGCCCAGTGCTGAGGCTCGGAGGAGAGTGCCCGGGACTGAGAGCCTTCCCCGGGGTGCAGAAAGGGCCCCTTGCTCCACACTCCCCAAGGGCAGCCAGCAGCTCTGGGCGAGGCCGTTCTTCCTCCCTGCCACCCGAAAAGGTGCACGAAGGCTTACATGTCTCATAAACCACATCTTGTGAAAGTTAAGGAATAGCTGTGGCCACGGCGCACTCTCTCCAAATAGAAATGGTGATGCCTGCAGAGGGATGCTGGATCCTATCATCGGCCCTCAAGGCAACATCTACCCACTCATTAAGCAGTCCAACAGGTTTGGTCTGCTTGGGCTAAGCAGGGACCATGCAATTAATTTCACTCAGAAGTGGAATTTAAAGCAGAGTTTAAAACTGCAGACCCAGAAAATTGATCTTAAAAAACCGCTCGACTCTGTGAAGAGCTCATAAACCTGAAATTAAATCTTTAAAATAAATGCAAAAGCCATCATCTACTGGATTAAGTTTTTCAGTTATACCAATTTAAAATTTTCACACTGAGATAATCAGAGTAGCCCAACTCTTACCACCTACCCTAAGGCCCTGCAAGCACAGCAACAAACCCTATCAGGCAGGAGGCCAGGTGCCAGCACCAGCTACTGAACTTGAAATCAATTTTTTCTCTCAAGTGTAACTTTATTCTTGTACCCTGTGAATATATCACTGTGTACAGGGACAGCTGTACACACATTTTACAGAGATAAGTAAGATGAAACCACTGACTTTTAATAAATTCATCTTTTATGGAGGTACAGTACTTCTGTGCAGCTGTGTAACACAGAGCAGCACTGAAGCAAAGTAATGCAAAGCAGGAAGAAAGTAAAGACAAGGAGATCTTTAAGATCTGTTACAGTTTCTTGCTCTGGAAAGGGAGGCCCATTTCTTTCCTGTGAGTTTTATTGTCGCAGTGAGGGATTGCTTTGAGGGTTTTCACCATTGTTGTCTCAAGGGGGTTGACTGCAGGCTTTATCTCTCATTCTCCTGTCACCCATGCACGCAAGCTGGTATTTGCATCCCCAGTTCTCCTTCTCCCACGTCACAAAGGTTTAGGTTTATCTGGTCGTTAAAGTGTCCCAAAATAAGCTGGACTTGGAATACCCTTTGCAGATTCCAAAAAAAGGAAAAAATAGAGATGAACTACATTATCTTCTGCGTTAATAGACATAATTAATTATTTCCAACACTGAATTATGGCATATAAATTCCCTCAACAACTATTTACTCGAAATTGGAGGGGAAGAGAATAAGGAAGAAAAAACCATTTTCAGAATAAAGAGAGCTGAATACAGAAGGCAGTAGTTAAGGCTCTGCTGGCAGCAGGCTGAGGTATCTGTATGTATTCTAAAAACTAGCAAAATGTGAATAAGCAAGTTCTAATATGCCACTGAAGTAGTAGAAAATATTCCCTTACAACCTTCTGTTTGTAGTCATATCATTAATAAAGGAATACCTATTTCTTTTCTCATATTAGACCACTTGAGCCTGACCTGAAATTCTTTAATGTCCTTCTTCCACTGCAAGAGTTAGTTAATGGCTCCCTCTAACCCCAGGGTCACACATCTTAGCACAGTTCAATATCACGCTTTCGGCAGAGGTATCCCTCACAAGAGGCAGATCTGCTCACTGCTGTGGCCATTTGATGATTTTGGAACAAGCAGAGGCGTTTAGGCAGAAGTGCTGTGGTTGTCTTGCTCTAATGGCTTTGTTATCTGGCACGATGCCTGGCATCTTTTGATGCCTCGTTATCTTGTAAAAGCAGAACAGCCGCACACGTGGTACAGTTTTTCCAATGAACAAGTCACAAGACTCTCAGAGATATAACTTGTGAAAGGCTGTTGAAATGCTCTTAGAATTATAATGACAACTTATCAATGCTTGGAACAAAATCATCCTTTTACTGATTAATTCACAGGCTTTGGGAAGAGTGTTTACTTGTGAAATCTCTTCTGCTTTTTTTTTCTTTTCCTTTCTTCCTTATTTTCTAATGGTGATCTGTAAAAAGGGAATGTTAAGAACAGCACAGCCGTGGACTCTTCTGAATTTAGCTCTGTTATCAGATAGCTTTCTTGGGAGACTAATAGATAAAAGCAAAACATGACTTTTCTCACCAAATAACAACTGCTTTGACATGCACAGTTTGAGAGATAAGCTGCCTGGACATGTCATCATCTACAGATCTGTGATCTTTATGCTACAGCCCTGTTGCCCACTGGGTAGCCAACCCTAAAATGTGGGCATGAGCCCACCTGTGACCATGCAGAGAAGGAGTGTCTTTAGAACTCTTCAGCTGAGTAGAGATTCCCTTGCATGAGAGCTGGTAATACAGAACAGCTCCAGATGAAACTGCATCTGGGTTTTTTCAGCAAGCAATAGTGAGAGCTTGTATTCCAACCGGTAGCCAGTAATTAAAGATCCCTTACTCGACTTAACCCCAGGCAAAAAAATAAAGATCTGAACCCACGTTGCTTGTTAGCAGATATTCAGCTGGTGGGCTACAACCTCTAAAAATTCTGCTATAAGAAAATAGACATGATAAGCAGAGGAGACTCAATATTAGATAAATTTACAGATGGAGAAGAATTTTTCTATCTGACAGGCCTGAATCACACTCTCTGAGGACAAACAACTCCACATCTTTCCAAAATAAGCTGCAACACAGCTTCTTTCAAATAGAGGAATGACTCAGAGGGTGCCACTGTCACCACGTCTGGCTGTGAGTTCTTCAGAAGTCACAGTGACACCCTCTCTTGCTTTGAACACTGGACAACAAAAGCCAGAGCGATCTTCACACTTCAGGCTGCAGAACAGCAGGTGGTTTGCATTTGTATTTAGTCCAACTGGTACAACGGCACAGTTTATATAAGCTCACACAGCTGATAATTACGAAGTCCCCTACAGTAAACTAAAAAATCCCCAGAAGCCACCCCTCCCCATCAAAAGCCCGTGATAGGGACTATAGTCCGTGCAGAATAGCTCCTCCGCTAAAAAAGTCCTGTACCCTGAGACCTGACCAGTGCCAAGGCTTGTTCTGTTTGCAAACAAATCACTGAGAGAAGAAAAGGACACACTGACAACTTTCTGAGAAGGCAGATTAGAGACTAAGAGCACTAAACCAATGTTTGCCTTGGCTGGAAGAGGAAGTGTGCCGTAAAGACAAGTCTCCAAGTTTTGTCTGTGGCACTCCTACTTGTGTCCTACAAGGGGAAGTCCCTCAGGCCAATACTATATGACAACACTATGGTTACCATTGTAAGAAGTTTCTAGTTTTAAGTAATGCTTTTCTTTTCAGGTCCAGCTACAAGGCGGGGTGAGTGCTGGCGAGAGATCGCAGCGTCTGGAGGGACTCTTACCTGCTCGAGGAAAGAAGCCCAGTACATGTTTGTCAGCCTTTTGAAGTTACATTTCTAAATGGAGACAGAAAACCGTTTGCACCAGCTCCCCGGGACAGGGATGAACATTTCTTAGTGTTGAAACCTCTGCTTTACTCACTGCTCTGGTTACAACTTTTCATCTTTTACCCTATTTGAACCTGAAATCCTCTACCATCCCCACTCACAGCAGAGAGTTTATGCAACCATTGCTGACCATTATCTATCAAGGGTAAATTGTCTACAGATGCCCAGTATATGATTATGAAAGATTAAAAAACCAGTATGGGAACAGCTTTAGGAATCCCGAATGCCAGTGCTGATGATGCATACAATTACAGCTTTATTATCAAAGAGAGCACAACATCAGTTTGAATTTTAAGTGCTTCACAGCCTCAACAGATTTTACATGTTACAGTAGCTTTCTGCTGGTGCCTCACAGTGGTTCAGGAAATAAGGGGGATACTTTTCTCCCAATAGTATTTGCAAAAAATAATGTAGTTGATACTACTTCTCTTCCCTACTTAAAAAAATCTGGTAATTACTGAAGACTGGAAATATATTAGAAGTTCTTGAAAATAGCAACACCCCACTAAAAAAGTTGCTTGATGATCCCATTCCCTAAATTTAAAGGGCTTCTTTGATTTCTAAATTCCCAGTAATCTTAAATAAAGCCAATACCTTTCTCAACATCCAAGCCAGGTCCCCTAAAGGTGAATAGCACTGTCACAAAACCCCCCTATCCATTCACAGATTAAAAAGCAAACAACTCTCTCATCTCTAGGGTGAACAACAGTAATTTCCCCCTGACTGCATTGCTCATTATCTTTTCTGACATCCACACAATATGGGATGCTGAGCGCAATCAATGCTGCTTTTTGCTGAGTTACGCAGCAGGTAAGTCGCTTTGGAACGTGTTGACTCACTGCTCACCTTTCCTGGGTTCCTTTGACATTTTGGTGAGGTGGATTTTATGGAAGTCCTCCAAAATAATACATATTGGGTGAAAGACTGAGTCTACAACTGTGAAAGGGGGGTGAAGAAGTTGCACTTTCTAGACAGTGACAGAGCTCATAGGAAGATAAGCTATGCTGACTCAAATGGGGTAATCTACAGATTTTTGTTTGTTTTGCTTTTTTTTTGGCCTTCCCCCTCCCAAGTCTTCCTTATGCAGCCTTTGAAAAGCCTATGATAGAAGGATACCATATTGGTCACAATTACAGAGTGTAAACAGACGTAGTGAGCTCTTTCAACTCAAAGCTGTTTCCAAGAAACTGAGGCACATATTAAGATCGTAAAATGCACACTCTCATTTGAACACTGGCTGTACAGTCAAGAAGGCAAAGGGAGTACCTTATCTTTATGTATTAAAGATCAATTTTGTTTACTCGCACTGAAAAATATTTTACCCCAAAAGATGTCTTGCCAGTATGAGTAGGATACTTAGGTTTTTAGTCCCATTGGATCAGCCATTGGCTTATTTCTAAGGAGACATGGTCCAAAGAGTCCAGAATGCAGGGACTCAGGTGCATAGCTCCAGTAGCAGCTCTACATGTTGAAAAGATGCTCGCTAGGGTCTAAGTGGTATTACTTTTTTCTTTTTGGCAATAATTAACCCCAATAAACTGCAAGAATTTTCCAACTTGGTAAAACTCAGACACGAGTGATGTGGCAGTACTGATATGGGAAGGAAAATATTGTATCAGGATATGAAATATGGTGAACATCATGCACGTAGTCTGAAAATCACAGCTCACTGCTGACTTCTAATGAGGTTTTACAATTGTACCAGAAGAGGCTTCCCCAACAAGGCAGTAAAAATCTGAGCTGTTTATCATTTACTAATATATACCACAACTGTTAGAGACAGCTTCTTCAAAATCTAATATTGTCATTTGTATTTTGACAACTGTAATCCTGGGATAAATAACACTGAACATAATGTGATTAGCAGCTATAATTTCCATTTGACGTGAATGCAATAACCCTAACTCAAATCTAAACCAGAAAATGAGTAACTATCAAATTTTCAGCCAGTCAGCCCTGGAGATGTAGTTAAACAGAGAGCACCCATCTCCATTGCAGAAACCATCTGAGACTCTTGAGACTGGTTCAGTTAGGCCCCAAGAAATACCACTTCCAATAAAGCCAATCTAAACACCTCATAACAATTCAGCTGTAAATTATAAAGGGTGCTTTTGTTAGCAGAATAGGGAAGTCTTCCAACACCTCTGAGTGTTTTACACTGCATTAGTTAGCACAGGAAGAATAGATTCCTGACTAACAAATATGTTATTACTGCCCAACACCACTCTTGGAAATCAGAGACAACAAGCACCTGGTAGCTTATTAACAGTGTAGTCTAATCAAAGAGATTTTCTTATCCCTTATTTTCTTTCAATTTTTATTCTTGATGGTTTTTCTTACGTTGCTTTAAATAACCTAAGTAATGTTGCTTCATCATGTTTTAGGAAACCATTCTAATTTGATAGGTAATAATTACAAATTTACCTGCACGCTAAATTTTTTGTTAATTAGTTGCCATTGATTTGACAGTATCTCCCCCTCTTTGGGAGTCAAGCCTTTCAGATACTCAGGAAAGCTCACCGCTATGGACAGATAGCATTATTTTACCTGCTTGTATAAAGCCTTTTTTTTGCTCCAAACCAATCTTTCCACATTTCAGACATTCCTGACAGTCCCTCAAGACTTCCTTCCCTTCCTGCAATTACTCAAATTTGCCAGAGCCAATTCTTTGGAAGTCAGAGATCAGAGCCTAGTCTTGGTGTAGCTGTACGTAAACTAGCCCTGGCTGAACTCTGCTTAATCACACAATGCAGCACACATCTGAGGAAGCTAAAAATCTTTCAGAGATTTTTTTATTGTTACTATTTTTTTATCAAGTTGAATTCTTCTCACAGAGAGGAACTTTTTTTCCCCCCGTCCAGTTTTTTCTCACAATCTGCAATTGAACAGCAAATTTTTATTCTGAAAGGTGTAGTTGCTATTGTGGAGTTAAATTAAATAAACCTCAGAACTGAAGGGTGTGTACAGGAAAGGAAAAGACAAACATGAGGAATGTACAAAAGGTTTCCAGTGGTCTTATATGCTTCATTATGCATCTAATATAAGATTGCAGGTAGCAGTTCAACCCTCAACTTAAGGGGTCCTGTGAGAGCATCAGCAAGAGATAGCTATCAATTGTCCTGAATATGCGCTGTAGAAAAAAGTGACACTAATGGCTATGACAAATTGTTATCTAAGGAGACTGTCAAAAGCTCTAACTCAGGACCAAAGCCTTACATAACCCTGCGATGTACTCTATACACATAGGAGAAATTAATCTTTATTTAATAAAGTTGAGAAGACAGTTCCAGTAACACCTCGTTCCTATGCATCTGTCATTGAGCTTTTCAGCAAGCCACAAGCATTGTTAATTAAAAGAAAAAGAGCACAACCATTTAGCAAGAATTACTTTGAACAGTTCAGGTAACAGATGTGATGTCCTAGCTACTGTCACCGCTCCCAGAGCACACATCAGAGCCCTCTTGCTAACAGCGGTATGAATGTAGCTACAACTTCTGCCTTGTACGTTATGTTCAGCTCTTTCCTTGCTTGCAAGGCTCATTGTGCTGTGTTTTGGGGACCCCGTTCCTCATGACTGGGGACCTGTTGGAGTATAGTATGTGGAAACCACAGCCAGAGAGGACTGGTGCATCCCAGACCTTACATCAGTGTGGAGTTGATGTCTGGGTTAGGATACCTGCAACCCAAGCACTTCTGACTCCCGGGTCAGTTGTAGCCTCCTTCCACCTTCCACTGCTTCTTCCCTTCTGTCTCTTTTTTCATAACATGCATTTTTATTCTCACTTCTCTCCTCCTGTTGTTGTCTTTGCCCCTTCATAAACAGTTATGTGTTGTTTAAAGTGCACATGTTGAGCGTGCATCCATGTAGTGGGCTACTGCATATCCTTGCATGACTGAAGAGAAAGAGGGGATATATATATATATATATATATATATACACACACACACACACCCTCTTGTATAAAGAATATACTCTTTGCCTTATCCCATGAGAACCAAGGTAAAAATCAGATGCTGGGCATTGCATCGCATACAATAAATGCAAGAGGCCATATTTTCAAGAGCTGCTGTGTATGTCTGAGGTTTTCTTACATATTTAACATTTGAAATCATTTAGAAACATCATTGTTGCTGACTCATATCTAACTGTCAATTGTCAGAAAGGCTATAGCTACTTATTTCGCTAAGAAAAGATTCTGCACCTAAGTATTTCAGTTTTCTATTGCGTTTCTATTAAAACCAGTCATATCTATAGGGCACGAAGGCACTCATTCATGAACTTCTTAAGGAATAAATCCTGTGTTTGAATAATTGCAAATGAAAAGTTAAATCCTGAAATTCAATTGCAGTCTGAGTTTTCACTGCAGGCCACAATGTTCTAATAACCTAAACATTAGAAAAACTGAAAATCTACATAGCAATGTAATCTCCATGGAGAAAGGAAACTTCAGACTCAGCACAAGCGTTTCTCTCTTACAATTAAGGCCATCTTGTTGGAATTTGTAATCCCCCATTGTAACCCTATGTTAACTATTTTGACAGAATGAATAGTGTTTTCACGCCATATAATTTTGACATCAAAACAAAAATATCCAACAACAACAAAAAGAAAACAGATGAAAAGCCAGCATTTGATCCCATGGTGAAGAATGGTCCCATCACAGCCGCTCTGTGGTAATCAATTAGAAGTAAACACAGACAAACTCAGATTTAACCCTCACTTGCCTGCCTTTCATCCACAGGTAATTTGAAATTGTTTCAGGCTGAACAGCTGATGGACAGAAGTTTACAGAATGCTTTCATTAACCCACAACAGTGTCCTCAAACTACGTGTTTTCCCAATGTGAGGTAAGAAGATGAGTAGATATTAAAGTAAGGGAACGGAAAGCTACTGCCAATTCCTTTTTGTTGCAGGAGCAGGAAAAGTGTTTTGGATGGAGTAACTGCAAGAAATTTATAATCTCAAACACTGGTGTAGAAAATAGACAAACAACAACTGAATTACAGCAGCAGAACACATCATGGCAATTACTCTTCCCCACCCCGCAAGCAGACAGACCAAGCAGAAATAGTGAGTTCTGGGGACAGAGGTAAACATGGAGAAATTACCTGGATTAACGACTTTTGTTTTAAAGTATTGGAGATGTTTTATTGCTGCTGGGACTAGAGTCCAATTCTTACATACAAGGACTCCAAAAACAGCAAAGATAATTGTAAGATATTTTTTCATTTGTAAGCCAAAAACCAGTCTAGTAGATAGGAGCAGAGAATGCTCTAAATTGATGGGGTGAAGGAAAGATGGAAAGGACTTGTGATGAAATAGACCTTAACTGCTTATACTTTTAATGTTTCACTGAATTTTTCAGCTTGTGTTAATAGCTGGAACTTCAGGTTTGCATTTTAGTACAAGGAGAAAAAAAATCAGGCCTTAAAACTCATATAAACAAAATTCCTATAGATCTTGGAAGGTTTAGAACTAAGACACACAGGAACGAGGGCTTTAAATGGTCTTTTAATCACTGCTCTTCATACCTGCAGAACAGTAATAAAAGTATTGGGGTTGAGGGAAAGACTGTATTGTCAACTTGCAAAAGGACAGCTTAAGAAAGCTGAGTTGGGGAGAGACCCATTATACATCTTTTCTACCAAAAGCAGTGTTCAAATTATGTGAGTATTGTGGAAAATAAGGTCAGAACCAGACTTATTTCATTGGAGGGAACAGGGAAGTAATGTTACACAGGACAGGACACTAGGTAATGAACATCTCCCTCTTCCTCCACACATGAATGCCTATGGTATACATCTCTCTTTTTAATGGCAATTACTTCACCTGTTTTAAACAATATCAGCTTTGAAAGAGCCAAAAAGGTGGCTCCCAGGGAATCCACCCTCTGCTCGGCATTAAGACTATGGTCCCCTTCCCCAGGCAGACTCCTGGGGAGTCAGTCAGTGTTGAGCAACTACTTCATACACACAATTGCAGCTGACCTGCTGCCAAGGGATACTAATCACTTCATTTTCCAAATTAACTATCTGCATAAAACCACAAGTGCCTCTCTGCTTTTATACTCCAGGAAAAAAAGGTTGTTGCATTCGAAAATTATGAAACAGATGCTAGAATTATTTATGCTCAAGAAATAATTATTTCCACCATTTTGAGTTTCTTGGCCATGGTGACTTGTTTCATGTTTGTGTTGCCATCTTTAAATTTTTTTATCAGCCCTCGCAACAGGGGAAGAATAAGCCAGCCAGGTAAAAACTGAAACAGAACTGAAAGCCTGTACATCTGGTTTATGTCCTGTGATATTAAATATCCATATACCAGCAAAAGGTCAAATGACCAAAATAAACCATCATAATTGCAAAATTCAGCTCTACTTCACCATTCAGACTGTAGATACAGAAATGTTTGTAGCAGAAATACCAAGATTTTTCTGAATGTGTCTGCCTGTGTGTGAGGGCACCAGAAGAAAATGAAGGGCTAAAACAACAGCATATAGCAGTAGATAACTGAGTACATGGGGGGACAGCAATCATCAGACTCGTAAACACAGAGGAATGTGTTGCCACCAGGATGCAGGTCTTCTCATCTAGGTATAAACAAGATGATGGCAACAAGGCTACATCACATGTACCATTCCCACCCCTGTCACCCAACCAGAAGTCAAGTTACAGCTAGAAAGACAATCAATCAAAACAAGGAAATATTGGCAACGGGCAGCAACTGTGCCTAAGATTAATGGAAGACAAGATAACCAAGGTTCAGAGGCAAAAGCTCATCCCATGGTAACTGTTGAGTCTTCAGAGGCACATCAAGTCTGTCCGGAAATGAGTTTTCTCTCCTAAGAGATGTGTTGAGGACTCAGAAGCTGAAATCCTACTTCTTGGTGTTGTTCACTACTGATCTTGGATGGCTTGTGAGTACCTGGTTGTGAATGAGTGTAATCCATGAGACAGTGAGTGTGACTGGTGGCAGTTGCTTAAGGTCTCATCTCCTTCCCTTTATGTAAGGTCTTACACAGTCTTCTTTTCTGTTAATTTACTACAAGATTTCAGGTACTAGAGGATTGTTCTATTTGAAATGAAAGAAGTGATTAGCTTCCTTATACTAAGGAAAGCTTTAAAAAGAATCCCAAAACAACATCCACTTGCCTCCTGCCAGCTGAATACACACCACTTCAGTGATAAACAGTGAGGAGCCTCTGCTGCTGGAGACACTTGTGCTAATTACTTGTCCCCCTCCTTATCCACAGCAGAAGCAAAAAAGAAGTGGAATTGATCTCTTAAGTGCTGCGCCCAGAGAACAACCTTTAAGGAGAAACTACTTTAATTAAACCAAGATGAGCAGCAGCATTTCTTCAGGACAAAACTGCACACCCATCGAAAGGAGCAGCGGCTTCAGGACTGCAGAGTTCACAGTAATTACGGACAGAGATGAGCAGTTCCTGTGGGAGGAGACTGAGCAAGGCTTAAGCCATGCTGCCACCCACAAAATGATGTCAGAGAGACCAGCAGACAGTTTAGTCTGGACAGAGAAGACTGATCTGAACTTGAGAGGAAGATCTGGGAGTCATTAGCATTCACCTGGCAGACAGCGTATGAACGAGTTTACCCATGGATAAGATGAAGAAGGAAGAGAGAAAGCAACCAAGGAATTAAATTCTCTAAGGCTTAGAGGGGAGCTGGAGGGGGCACACTTAAGAGCATTCAGAAGATAAGTTGTAAAGCTGAGAAAAGACAAACCAGAAGAATGACAAATTTCTAGATCTCAGGGGAGCATGCAGTTGCCAAAGAGACTTGCTGAATGAAGTAAGGTGATTGCCAGCTAAATGGGGAGAGAAAGTGCAGGATCAGAGATATGTTCACAAAGATCTTCCCAAGGGCTGGGCAGGAGCCATCCTGAAGCTTCAGCGACATCTGGCAGCTGGGCAGAAGGCAAGGGGATTAGCTACTGCCCAGCCAGCGTTTGCACAATACACCTCCAGAAAAGGTCAAAATTTGCAGCTGTCTGTTATCAAACAGCTTTCTGCAGTAGTTGTTCCATGTGTACGGATGCCTGAAGGCACCGTCAGGGGATGGAGATGGGAGGGTGGCATCCAAAACAACAAAGCCCATTTAAAGAGAAACATCAGCTGACAGCTCAAGAGAGGAATACATTTCAGGAATAATCTGTCTGTGCATATTTGCAGCAGTTCTCTTTTCTGCTTAAATGCAAAATCTACTAGGTTGCTCCTATTTTTAAATACAATACATAGAACATCACACATTAATTGGAGAGACAGGTATAAATGTGGAAATCTCAGAGCAATTCAACACTTATGGCATTAGTTTTAAATACAACAGCATGTTTAAATTTTAAGAGATACGCCATACAAAATGGGGAAAAGGACAAATGTATTTCAAATTCCTACTCCCTTCATCATTTTCAGTTGTGCCCTTTAAGGGCTTTTAAAAGGGTAGGACTTTTATGTCCCAAGTGTATTCCAAGCAGAGGCGTAAATATACAGAAAAAATTGGATATTAAATCATGGCAGGTTAAATTATTAAATCAACACTGTTGCAAGACCCAGAAACAAGACTTGGCTCTGCCATCACTCAGAATTAGCACTGATCATCTTCCTCAGTAAGAAGGAAGTATGAAGGCCAAAGGGGCATGGTACAAGTGTCACCCACAAGATACGTGGAGCAACACTGTATACACAGCTCTGCTGTATACAAGCTCTTACATATAGCTCTGCAAGCATAATAGAAGCATTGAAATCTAGCTATAAGTACCATGTTTCTCCATGTGACAAGTCAAAGTCTTAGACTTTACAAGAAACAAAGAAAATATTCTTGAAGTGTTACTGGATAGCACAAGTATCTACAGAATGCAGATGAGCATCACCTGCTACATCCTCAGCAGGCTGAAAAATATTTTTGCTTGTATCTAAGTACTATAAATACAAATAGTTTTATGTTAAATTGCTAAAGTGAAAATCACCTTTGCATATGCAAAGGCCAGGTAACTGATTGCGTTCAGGTCACCAACTGTAACTGAAAGGCTCCTGCAGAGAGGTTTGTTCTGTGGGGCTGTAGATAAAAACCATTGCCTCACAAGTATAGCAGCTCCCCTGGAAGATGCACTTTCATCCCCAGCAGGTGCTACTGCAATCTGGGGACAGTTCTGTGTAGACGTCTTCCATTTGAGGGTTACTCCTTCTGCACCGTCTGGTGACGTGTGACCGTGTGACCGTCTGGTTCATTTTCTGCACACCACACCTTTCATTTCATGGAAACCAGGATGCCAAAGCATTTTAGCTGTGTTATTTTTTCAAAATGCATTAGCGATAATTACAGATTGAAACAGTTCTTGGTTAGCGGTTACAAGCTTCTGTTCAGTGTACTCTCATATGCGCTGCTTCACTCCTTTTTCTTAATTCTCTTTATCAAATCTGTGTATCAAAATGGACCCCTTAGGCTCTGCTATTAAAGACTCCGGCACATCACGAGGCCTAGGGAGAGGAAGAGCCCAGAGCAATTGTGGCTTTACTGCTTTATGAGCCCACAGTTTTACAGAGGCGAAACTGCCACACGAGAGGCCCACAGAGCCCCAACAGTTTTTCTCTTTTTATTTCTCTCCCCTCATCTTTTCTCCTTCCCGCAGACCGAGCAGTGAAAGAAGTGACACCTTTATTTCCTAGCTCTGTTGCAAGTCAAGTATGAGGCAAGCAGGAGAGGAAATGTTAAACATAAGATCTGGGAGTTGCTTTTGTCCAGAAATGTTGATATAACAAGATCGAGTTATTTTATAAGTCTTAAAATTCTTCCAAAAAATATATTTTGAAATAGCCAACAGAAAGTGCCTGGCACTTCTCATTAGATTGAATTGTCAGCGGCAAACTCCAGGCGCTCCTCTTAGGGCGCCTTAAATACACTTACCAATTGCCACTCAGCTTGTGCAAAGAATGGTCAGAAGAGAGCCAGTATCAACACTGTGAAATACAGAAAACCAAACTGGGGTGGGTTATTTTCCCTCTGCTCAGACATACTGACCATCTCTCACGTTCACAGAGATGACACCTCCCCAGAATACAAACATCCAACACAGCAACAATGTTCCCTCGTACATTGATATACATTTTTAAAAGTCAGTTTGGGGTGGGAGCCATTGGTAGGAAAAACAACCCCAAAAGCAAGGCAACAAGAATACCTTGTCTGACAACAAGAATAAAGTCCCTTTCCAGGCTGTCTTTCTTGTTTGAGGAATTTTTCTTCTAGCTTGAATACCTGGGAAGGGTTGTTGCTTGGCTTTGACAGTGTTTTGTTTTAGGTACACATCCAACACAAGCACCACAAGATACAGCTTCTAAGGAGGAGCCACCTACAAACGCAGGTCCTTTCTATTTCCACCATGATTTCAGAGGGAGGTATGGGAGGTATGGGAGGTAGCAGGAGCCCTCAGGCAAAGCACTGCTGCATGGGAAGGCAGGCAACACCAGAGCGCCATTAGAAGTTGGTCGGAACAGCTAAGAGTAGAAGTCCCTACTTTCTAGTGTTAGTAGAAGTCAATAGAAATGACGCTGCAATGTGGAGGAGACCTGTTGCTTTATAAAAACAAGAGAAATCACAGATGGCTGCCTGCAGCAAAGGGCAGATGCTCCTCTGGCAGGGGTGAGGGCAGAGCATGTTTCCCCCGCACGCACTGCTGGTGGAGGGGAGAGCTAGAGCCTCGGATTTTGCAGCATTTGGGTAGAGGGAGGAGCGATGAAGCCCTCTCCCACCCCTCCCCAGCCTCCTAAATATCACCCCAGGCCACGGCCCCTCTGTCCCAGCCTTTCTTTCCTTCACAATTCATGTTCCTTCTCCAACCCTTTTCCATTCCAAGAGACATCCCCCCGCCTCTGCCCATAATCACCACTTTCCTCTCTTCCCCACTGCCGTGTCTTTACCTTTCACAACTGTGAAGCTTCTCCCTCACCATCACAGGGGGCTGCAGGAGTCTGGACCTGGCCTTGCAGACACCTTCTTGCCTGGAACACTTACTATGTGAGTGAGGTGCAGGACTGAATTTCATGTGACTGAAAGTCTCTTGGGCTGCTAAAGCCTTTTTTTTGGCCTTTTTGTATCTGCATTTTGCTCTAAGTCTCAAATTCTGATGTGGAAAAGGTCTCTTGGTGCCATGTGCGGGCAAAAAGCATGGCAAACTCACAAGGAAAATGCGCAAGTTAACATGGGAGTGCTACGGTATTTTTTTAATGAACATGTAGCCTCTCCCTGATACTTCGTGATGCACACTCAGAGCAAAGTCCATCAGTATTCCCTTGTCATAGTAAAATACCTGTGCTGTAGCTGGCAGCGATGTTTCCCCTTCCACAGTAGTAGAGACAAGCCATTGCTAGTGCAGCTGCTGCAATTACTTTCTTTAGCTCAGCAGCTTACAACAATAATTCCAATTAAAGTAAACCTGTGGAAGGTGCCAGACTGCTGGCTCTGCTGAGCACGGCCCTGTACCTAGCCACAAAATTTGATCTCGAGTAGCTGTAGCAGCACAAGCTTTCTCATGCTGTCTTGAGCATACATCCTTCCCTCCCACACCCAGAGGAAATAAAAAGAGCTCAGCTGGGTCTGTCT
Source organism: Fregata magnificens (assembly GCA_013389945.1). Classification (NCBI taxonomy): domain Eukaryota; kingdom Metazoa; phylum Chordata; class Aves; order Suliformes; family Fregatidae; genus Fregata; species Fregata magnificens. The sequence goes on from WAAD01038783.1 coordinate 89,460, forward strand.
GGCCATCCCCTCTCATGAATTGAGGTCTGCGGTAGAAGTGAAGGTTTAGGTTTGGGGGCCGAGTATTCACAGTCCTGCTCCCAGCCTGTGATGACAAATGCCAGCGCAGCCACAGTTCATGTTTGCACCAAACGTAGCTTAAAGGAATCATTTGTACAAGGGGAAAGAGCAGCTGTGAGTTACCACAGTTATACCTTGGATAAACCCTGCCTTTTTTTTTTCTCTTTTCTTATTTTTTAAATGGATTTTATTTCTAAATTAAAATTTATTTTTTTAAAAAATGTAATCGTTTTTACAATTAATTTAATTTTTAAGCCTTTCCTTGGTGTGACTAGCTGCAGAGAGGCTGGAGAGGAAAACACGATCTGCAGGAGAGAAGACAGGAAGAGGAAGCCAGTCTCTATGTATGTGAATGGATTGTCAATGCCATCTCTGTAAATAATTTAAGTAATTACAAGCTGGAGAGGCATTTTGCTTTTTATGTTTCTCTTTTCCATCAGGAAGGGATGATGTGGGTTACCATCACTCGCTCAGTCCAAATGCCACTTCACAGCCTGAAATAATATGACTTCTTTTGTTACCGACTTGTTAGAGCCAATGACTTCAAGGATATCTGTAGCTCATCCTCCACCAGCCACCCCTCTTAATTTCAAAAAGTTGGAGGCAGCTTTAGCAAGCAAGTTTTCACCTTCACTGTAAGTTAAATGGCAGGCAAAAGCACTTTGTTTTTTCAAATATCTTAGGACTGGTTGCACACCATATTGGTATACCATTGGCTGAATATCATATAGTAGAATTGGGGAGGAAGGGGCATTTTAAATTTAAAAAAAATTTTTTTTAATATCTCCAGTTGCAATGGAGCAGGGCTGGAATCTGACATTCATATAGATACTGAAAGAAGCTCCTGTTCAAATATTCTGCAACCAGTTCCCCCCATGTCAAGGCCAGAAGCCCCTTTGGCTGGACTACACAAGCAGCAAAACAGCAAGATGTTTGTCTGAGAGGTCAGCAAGCAGGCAAAGGACCCACACTACGGGGGCAGAGTGGGAGGGAGAGGCAGGACAGCTAAGGGTCTTGAAGATGTGAATGAATTAATTTAGGTCAGGGATTCAGAAGGTAGCATGACTAACCTAGAGCAAAAGGGCAGAGGTGAGCTTAGCAGTTGTCTTGGCCATGTGGAGGTTGATGGATGGTGACTTGGGAAAAAAGATTGTCAGACAAACTGGGTAACAGAGCACAGGTACTAGGGAACTAGGTGCTATCCCCTTCTTTTCTTTCAATACATACCTGTTTCACTTTAAAACCCCATTTCCTTTTGTTGTGTGTTGTATTAAAGCTCAAGACTAAAGTAAAGACTATAATTTTGGGGTTTTATAGAATAGAATCATATCATAGAATCATTCAGGTTGGAAACGATGTCTAAGATCATCAAGTCCAACCATCAACCCAACACCACCATGCCTCCTAAACCATGTCCTGAAGTGCCACGTCTACACGTTTTTTGAACACCTCCAGGTGTTGCTGGCTGGTGTGGCCCACTTGCACTGTAGCAGTATGCCCTGCCACAGGAGGTGGTGTGCTCCAAAGATGCAATGTCAAAGCAGGTCCTGCAGTGCTAATGTTCCTCATCAACTTGGTTATTAAATGGATCCTGCTGAATGGAGGCTGAAGGGTGGAAGATCTGAACTGCAACAGTTTTAAATGAATAAAGTTCTCATCCTGTTTTGTGGGTACTCTCTTTTTTCTTTAATTAAAGTGTAGGCTCACAGAGGAAGTACGGGGACATAAAGACTTATGAAATCCACTCCAATGGTTGCATACATGTGTGACCTATTTAGCATCTGCAAATCTGTTTAATGCCAAGAACTATATCAGATAATTCAAGCCAAAGCTCACAGGGAGTCATGTCATAAGACTGTTCAGATTATTGTCGTGATTAGTCCATTCCCTTCCCCCTTCTCACTTAGGAAGTTCATTTAGGCAAGTAGTGATTTTAAGCATATGCAAATGCTGATTGCTAGTTTGCTATGGATCTGGCAAAAAGCCACGCTTCTGTGACGCTAGCTACTATAGGCAGTGTGAAGCTAAACATGCATGACCTCCCATAACGTTGACCCATGGGCTTGCACGCATTCTACACCTGTAAAAATCCAAGCCTACCAACTATCAGAGTCACTATTGTGTAGGCAAAGTGTATCTAGCGTTGTAGTCGAATTGTTTAGCGTTTCAGTGCTCAATGATCATGTAAACTCAGCACATGTTCATTATCTATCTCTGCTTTGGTAAGGCCTCGAATAAAAAATGTCCTTTATTTATCTATGGTAAATCCATAACTTTGCTCTTGACAAGCATGTACATATTTCACATGGGAAGGAGGGGAAGATTTCATACTGACAGCTTTGCAGTTATGTTAAAATTGAATGAGTCCAGTGCTGTCAAGACATGGGGAATAAAATGCAATAATTAGTATAAATAATATATTTGGCAGTAAGGAATTAATAATGCATTATTAAGATCAGGGTAGCACTAGGCAATTGCCTGAGGGCATTGTACATAATAAGGAGTCACAAAAAAGTCAGCCATAGCTCAAGGTTATAAATCAGAATCTAAGTGGAATAAAATTTATAAACCCAATAAAATCAGCTTCACCTAGTCTCAAGTTACAAATATTTGTATAGTATATAGGATCGACAATATCTGTATTCTTAAAGAGATTCTGCAACATTAGACTATCCATAAAGGGGCAAATTTTGACCTCTTGAGTATCAGATGAACTCAGTGCATTGTTTTCAATTAAAAATGGAACTTCTAGGATAAGAAAAAGAATGCTCCCAAATAATAGCAAACATATGCTTTTAGAACAGAAAGGACTGCAGAGAGGGCTGACTTTTCATGTTGAGGCTCAGGATTTACTTTCAGCCAAGTTTTTTTCCTCCACCTGGTTGCTTTACAGTAGCAGTGGTAGCAGGGGCTCCTCCTTGCCAAGGGAGATGCTGGTGAGAGGCAGCGCAGCAGTTCCTCCCTGCACCCAGCAGAGTGACCTCATGGGACCACAGGCCACCCGTGATGTTTTCCAAGGCTGTAGAGGCTGCTCTGTGCCACCCAGCCAGCGATGGGGCCTAAAGAAACATTGTGGGCCTGTGAGACTGAAATACCAATTGCAACGCAAGTTACAATGTCTGAGGGTTACAACTGGCTTTTTGCGATCAGTTTGTGGGGTTTTGTCTCACGTTGGTGGTTCACAGCCAGTCTGTGACTAGTCACTGATTAGTGATCCCAGCCCTCTGGAATGAGCATCCTTCATATAGCAGGAATTTTTATTAATAAGTACTGCAGTGCATGACCCTGCACTTCAAATTGGAGGAGGAGGACGACACGGCCAATGCTCTTACTCCAATGACATCATCACTGCTGCGTTTGTTGGCGTTTGCTACCCACTTCGCAATTGCTGTGGGAACAGGTCTGTGGTTGCACAAGCGGAGGTGTCCCCTTTTGCAAATGTTTGGCATATTTTTCGTCTTACATTGTGGAGCAGAGTTAACAAAACAACTTTTAGGACTGTAAAAAATATTGCTTCCTTATTTGTATGCCATAGCATATTGCTGTTAAGCATTCAGCTTTGGATTTGTAATATTTTGGAGAACTAGTTCTTAATAAAGAAAACCAAAGGGTGACTGGTAGGTTTAAGCTGATTGAGTGTTCTTCAGTGCTGAAACATGTTTGATTTAAGCACAGAAATATCCATTAAGGCCTATTTATGATGTATTTTTAGAGTAATTCCAAGCAATTACTATTCATATCACTCAAGCACCCAGGCTGAATTCTAGGCGAGCAACAAAAGGAGGTTTTTGTAATGCCAGAGAGACTCTTGAGCAGATTTGGAGGAAAATACAAATCAACTGTTAGCATGATAAAGCCATGCACACACTAACTCAGTTTCTGGAGCTCTTGATAACTCGGGAAGCATTCACACTGGAAAATCAGACATAAACCAGCACATTGGTGCAGCACTGCTGGCTTTGTAATGGCTGGGGTTCCATGCGGTTACAGTGCAGGGAGAGGCTGGAAATGAGCTCACCAGTCTCCGTTCCCTTCTGTGCTCTCAGCAATGAAGCATGTGAGAAATACTGATGCAAAGTTTCCTGTGGAGACATCAGGCAAAGAGAGATGGACAGATGCATATGCTGGCAAACACTTTTAGAGGTGAATACACGTTCACAAAATCCCTTGCTCTCACACACTCAGGATCTTCCTTTCCTTTCTTCCCATGTGGACTTTAAACAAGCCAAAGTCTCGGTTTCTTTCTTTCCCCAATTCTGCTCCTCCTGACACTCCTTTTCCCATTGATGTCTAATTTTTGTCCCCATCCTTTCTTTTCCTGTTTCAGGACTCTCCAGGGAATACTGCTGCAGCGGGGCCACCGCAGGTGCCCCCGCAGGGCAGAGCAGCCGGCAGGGAGGGCTGGGCAAGGCTGCTGCAGACACTCAGTAACCTCTGCCAGATAAGCCCTTCAACATCATACATATGCATTGCTCCAGCTTAATTCTAGCGTGATTAACCAGTTCAGGAAGGCAGTGGGAGAGTGCTTTTGTGTCCAAATGAGGGCAACGAGTATCAGGATACTTGAGCTAGTCATAGGGGAATGGCAGGTTAAGACACAGGGTGCACAGGAGAACCCTTATCTTTCTGGAGCAGCACCCGGGCGCCAGGCAAGGTACCTGAGGGTGCCTAATGGCACCTATGCTTAGACACCTTGGAAGGAGTTGTAGGTTAACCACCTCACAAGGGAAAGAAGTCCTCAGCACAGTGAAAAATTATGCCCTGCAGTCAAGATTTACAGTTCAGAAAAATCCTTTTAGGCTAAGAAAGCAGAAAGGAAACAGGCAAGGAAACTAATAACCCCGCTTTCATAAAGCATTTATTTTTATTTGAAAACATTATACAGGCATTACATTGCCACAGCCAGTCCATATAGGAGCATGCAAATATCAAAATGGAGAAAGGTTTGTTCAGCTTTTCAATGCAGGATTTGGGGTTGGGATTTTGTTTGCTTGGTTTTGGTTTTGGTTTGTATTTCCATCTGCGGTGTCAAGATTAGTGTGCTTTATTATGGCATTTAACAATAAAATCCTACCCATGGGGTAAAATTTATATTTGTAGCTAGCGCAGGAGTACTAAATGGTTTTAAAAAAAAGGAAAGAAAATGATACTACACGCTTGTCAAAATGTTAATAGCACAAGTTAGCAATCTCTACACTATACATTGAAACTTCTTATGACACAGTGGTGCAAAATTTTCAATTGCTTGGTCTATCGTCGTCTGTTTTGAAAGTTTATAGCTGGAACAAAGACAAGGTCTGTCTCCCAGTGACGGTTTTCATCCAGTAGCAGAAAATTACATCAGTCTTGCTAAGGGCTGCTCAGGGCCAGCAGTATAACAGAGTTTCAGTTTGTTCAGGCAAGGAGCTATACAGAGCTAGAGACGGCCTACGCAACACGGAGAGTAGCTGCCGGTTAGATAGCTGAACCTTTGCTGGTGCGTACTGAGGTCTCGAACTGCAGAAAACAAGCAGGTAGAAGTAATTTTTTCCTTTACTAGACCTCAGTTTTTCAGTCAACACAGTTACTTGTAAAGCTATACTACTGTTTTCCTTTGAGGTCCATCCAGCGCTAGCACGCTGGTGCTCATCCAAGCACCCACCTTGTTTAACGGGAGACACAGACAGTGAAGCAGCCCCACTTTGCACATCAAACTCCTCCTGTGCGAGTAACACAGGGGATGGTGGCTGGGCGCAGAGGGCACACCAAAACATTCATAACTTATTTCCGTGTAACAGAGCCTTTTAAAATAGCCTATAAAAATCGCTTCAGATGGCACCTCTCAGCCACCTGTGGATCGCAAACCCTTGTATGGAAAAACTGCCAGGCCAGGGACCTGGCCAGGAGATGCCTCCTGCCCAGCTGTTTCTGAGCAGACTCTAACAAACATCTAGAAGTTAGTGTCAGAAAAATGAAGAGGGGAAGGCGGAAGGACTACAAACATTTGGCTTAAAAATAAATACTAATAATGAAATTAACCAAAACAATTATGCAAAAGGAAGGAATTGTAAACATGAAACAAACACACACCCACGCAATCCTCAAAGGTCTCAAGACCAACATGGGGACTAATGTTCTGAGAAAGGTATTTAATTGGTATAAAAGGTAGCAAAAAAGACTGAGATGACAGGTGCCCGCCAGTGTGCCTCTGGGTACCCGAGGGAGCCGCAGTGGTTGTACCCAGAGCCCCTGCTCCTGAGGAAGGTATGAAACCCACCTCAAGTCGAAGCCCTCCTAGGGCTTGACCTGAGGATGCTTGCTGGCCCCTGTGCATGAGGGCTTCACCCAACCATCTGCTTCCCACCTGGACTTCCACCCCACAGACCTTACCCTGAAGTATCAGGTAATCTTTCTTGTGTGGTTTTTAATTTTTTTTATTTGAACCCCATAGTATTTAGACTTCCCTTCATATCCCCAGAATACGGACTCTGTTTCTCTGTGGGGATTTTTTTTTTTTTAATCCTCAGTGGTTTAAGAGAAAAAGCTTGGAAACATGAGTGCTAAAAAGATTAAATAAACAGAAGGCAGGGAAAAAATCACGCATTTGTTATGAATTTAAAACCAAGCCATCTTAACCGAAGCTTTTGGGCCGGTTTTGGGCATGGTTTGGCAATACTGCAGACCCTTCCCTCAGCTGCAGCAGGATCGTGGCAGACAGCCTGAACACGGTGGGACAGAAATAGCCTCTCCTCCTCCTCCACAGCAAGAATAAGATACAACATACTTCTGCTGTTCAATAGCATTTTGGCATTTGCCACTTCATGTATATTATGCATACATACTTCTCCCAGTCTGCTTCAGGGAAGTCCCTTCTATATTAGAGCAGAACAGGACTATAAAAGATGAATGTTACCTCAGCAGAAATTCATCCTGCTTGGTTGAACTGTGTGGCCTTTCTAATCTCCAGAGTACAGATTGATTTTTTTTTTCTTTTTTAAATAGAAATAGGTAAGTTGTATTTTTCAAACATGATGCCCTACATTTTTGCTTGAGACAGACTTCTTCAGCAGAATGACATTCAAATCAAATTCACGTTCTCGACCCACAAGGAAAATATTCATCAACCCTGCCGTAAACTCCATTTTCAAATACAATGAATGTATACACACTTTTACAGCGCTATTGTGTACTACTTAATCTCCTTCCTTCTCAAGATCCTGAAGCATTTTAAAATAACTTGGTCCCATAGCACCCCTGTGAGGTAGGTAAAATATCATTATTCCCATATATACAGATTGGGAAACTCAGTCACACAGAAGGTAAGTCATGCCCAAGATCACGCAGAGATATGGCAGATCTGTGAATAAAACCAAGCTCTCCTGGATCCCTCTCCTATCTGTTAGACATAAGACCATCTCCCCTTCCTTAATTTTAAATTAAAAATAGATGATGGATGTTAAAACAATGATTTCCTTTTACTGGGCTCTTGGAAGAGCAAACATACAGGCAGAGATGGATTTTTCATGGTGGTGACTAAGATTTCCCCCATCCTGATAAGGCTCCTGGAGCAGAAGTACAGTTGTGGAGCACACCCTTACTACTTTCACATGTCCCCAGGAATGTAAGAAAACTGCTGAATTCTTCTGCTAGTTTTGTAGCTAATGAAAAATAATTGGCTGCACCCTGCCCGTATGAATGCCTTTGCGCTACTGCAGCAACACCAGCAGATGGTCCAGTCTTTCTGCTCACGAATTCCTCGCTTAATCTTCCTGATTTTTACAATTTGTGGGTTTTGGTGAAAAACTGACACATTTCTAAATAGCTATTGTTAGAATAATGAACCACAGGAGACTAAGCAAACTGGAACAGCAGAAGGCGCCCTCGATGCACTGTGTATCTAAGTAAGTGCCCTGATCCACATGATATGTCATCTTACCATGGAGAGGTACAATACATAGGAAACTAGAAAATGTGTTTTTCTTTTTACAGATTAAAATTTAAAAAGTAAGAAATCTGTGTTAAGTCACGACTACAGAGAAACTAACTCCCTGTCACCTGATGCAGAACCTCAGCCGCTAGGAAATCTGCCATGGATCATAGAAAGGTCAATGCTTGAGTACTTCACTTCTGCAAATATAGAAAGGCTAAAATGCTCGCCTTATACCTATTCCTAGAATAGAGACGGATATTGTGAGTTGTCCCTCCTCTGGATTCATGGAACAGATTACCCAGAAAGGGCAACTAGACAGATGGCACAGATGAATTCGTTGTCTTTCCCTCACCAAATCCAAGGTGCTAGCAAAAATGTGTCAGGGTGTTGCTACCACGAGTAACCCATCTATTTTGTGCAAACAAACAAATCTTAGAGAGAAATTAACAGTGACTGCACAAGTGTATTTGCTGTAAAAAGGCGGCTTTTCCACAACTGGTGTGGCTTAGGCATAATATCGCTCAGCAGGTGCAAAAACACCCTTCTGGGAATTTCTTTTTGTAATTTCAGCTTACATATGGAATATCTTTCACAGGTAGTTTGACATTAACTGATTCATATACAGCAGTTTGTATTGCAAACATGCTGCTCATATCGTAAACGAGGGACTGGAATCTCCTTGCAATGAACACCCTGGAACAATTAATTTGTATTTTTATGAGCTTTCCTTATTTGCTACCTTGCAGCTCACCGGTGTAACTGCACCTGGTAAATACCTTTCTCTATGTACAATACAGAGATAATGGATATACGAGCTCCACTGAATCATCTGTAGGTGATCAACAGCCCTGGGTTTAAGCAACTCTGACGTGAGGCTCCTCTTCTGTCTCCTGCCCCAGGCTGGTGTATGTTACCGAAGGCTCCAGCTGGCTGGTGGCTGGCAGGTCTACAACAGGTCCTGAAGGGTTTCGAAACTGCTTGTACACCCGAGGATCCTGGGCTACGTAGGTGGACGTGGAGGAGTAGAGCACCAGCCCAACAAGGATAGTGAAGAATGACAACAAGTAAAGTCCTGAAAACTGAAGAGAAATAAGAGTAAAGTCATTAGACACAGCACCAGTTATCCTGAGCTCATGAAGACCCACAGACAGGGATAGGCACAGATCCTTGTTTTGGCATGGAAGGCACAGAACAAACCCCCTATCACTGGGATGTCCATTTTTTATGGGAATGTCTCTTTGAAAGTTGGTTTGCTCCCATTAACTTCCCTGTCTTCCACAACCAACAGCTAACCAGTGCCTTCCCGTGCCCCAGACATCCTAATTATTGGTTAGGTGGGACTCAGGAAAGCTGGGTCTGGTCACAGATCCAAAGCTGATTTTGTTGTGCTTTTAGACAAGCCAACTACTTCTCTGAGTGCGAGTTTCTCTGGCTCCAGTCTGGGGTACCATCATCTACAGTTGTCCGACAGGTAGTGGACAAACCTGAAGTTAATTACAGCTAAACCACATGTCTGTGAAGTATATCATGCCATTGGTAATACAAAAAGATAATTAAATAAGCACTTAAATAATTTAACTAAACATTTAAAACTTATGTACTTAAAAAATATTTTAATAAAGGCACTTAAAAGCCCACTTGCAGCTTCTCTTGCTTGTAAACAGAAAGCAGATGCCAGAAGATTAATGTGATTTCAGAGAAGATGAACTTCAGCTGTGAAACATGCTCTGGGTTGACCTCAAGAGGTTTGAAAGTACATATGGAGGGCAGTTAACTGAAAGCTCAAGTTCACATACTTTGGCACACACCTCTACTAGATCAGAGGTCAGCCTGAATTTTCTGACTTATCCAGACTCAGTGTGCCTGGACTAAAAATACAACACAAATAACCTTTTTGGCAATACATTAGTCCTTGCAGATAAAGGCAAAGGCAGAGATTTAAAAGTACAGACCATTAGATATTAGGTTTAGATACTGGCTTTCTGCTATGGGGGACACAAAAATGGCTTTAAGCCCATATGACTTGTGTCCTGATCCTAGACTTCAAGTTATTTCTTTCTTCTTGCATGCTGTGTGTGTGAAGCCACGAAGGACAAATTGTATAGCCAGCTTCTTGGTGGGGATATAGAACTGGAGATATACACATCAGTATTCAGTGTGACTTTAAAAAGCACCTGTATTCTGCAACTGTCAGGGATCTGTACTTAAATACCAACAATTAGCTGCAACCTGTTACTAGCTGCTTCATGAAGTACTTCACTATTTTACATAAAGGTGTCTGCAAGTCTGTTTTTTAATCCTAACTGACTACGGTGCTCTGATGGATGCCCCATTTGTTTCCTTTGCATCATTTTAGCCCGGCACAAAATGGACAGACTGGACTATATTATCTAAGAAGCAGCTTTTTAGCAATTCTGCTTTTTATATTTAAAGAAATAATCATTATGGTGAAAGCAAATTTTACTTAAGCTAACTTTGTAGCAATGTTAATCTGTTGTCATTTAAAAGACCTACAGAACCTGTGTCCAACTTCCTGCCTAAGGAAGCACTTGGCTTTTTTAAAGAATCCACAGTATCTTTGAAAGCTTTGGGCATATAACCCCTGGGGCTCTATGTTTTTGTTGCCCACAGCTAGCGTACACGTTTTAGAGGGAAAGCACCATAACCGGGAAAGTTTGAAGTGTGTCAGAAGGCTTACAGGGTAGGAAGAGTTCTGCTTTTCATCAGCTATTAATTGCTTTTTTCCAGGAATGTCACCAGGTCTTCACGTGTCATCTGGCAGTATGATTTGATGTAATCATCCAGCTGTCCCACCAGCCACAAAGACAGTGCGGAGCCTCACCCTGCGTCTGCTGAAGGATTCCCCCATGTGACACAGCTCTGAAAGGACTGTTTAGGCTTAGATCTCCCCCATGTGGCAATCAAACCCAAGTCAATCATTTCAAAGCATTTTCCAATTGATTTTTTCCCCCATTTTCAGTTCAATTTTGCTCTCAGCAATTTCCCCCCCATTTCCTCTTTGCATGTGAACTTGGGTACCACTTGGCAGCAGTGGACTTGACTAAGCTGAAGCAAAACTCAGGAGCCAAATGCATCTAGTTTCCCAAACTGGGAACTAGCTCCCTAGTTTCCCACTGTCCCTCCTTCCCACCTTACGCCTTAATTTCTCACCCCAGACAGCCAGCTGGCTTGCTCCACTGTATAACCAGAGTGCCAGCCAGATTTGTGATTGCCTTGTGTCCTGCTGTGAGGAATCTCTGGGGCTTCCAGCAGCTAAATGTGCCCTTTTCCTTGCTGAGGAGCTGCCTAGCCAAACCCAATTCACTTTTGCGTTAGTTCATGGCTCCAGCTCTACCATATCGCCCTCCTCCTGGCCATGCCTCTCATTCCTCTCTCAGCAGCTTTCTGCCAGTGGTGTCTTTCGCCCAATAATATTCTATCCACGGCAGTGTCCCCCCCAGTGGCAGCTCTCCAGCCTGGGAGAAAGGGTTTGGACAAAGCTGGGGGAAAACTAAACAAAGGCCTGTGAATCATTTCTCTTTGGTATCTATGCACAGCTAGTGCAAAGAGACCTGGATCCTGACAGCCCTATAACAGTTCCATCTTTACCTTCCTTAGAAACAAGTTAAGGTTCAGGCTGAATTGTTTTCTGCAGCAGCTCTCTGCAGCACTGAAGTAGAAGGGTTGTTAATAAGGTTAATGTAGGCATATATACTGTAGGTATATGAGAAATCTCTGTTCTTTGTCAATACTCTGTCAGTTTGACCCCAAACCCCTTGAAATCAATGGATGTTTTCCTCCTATTAAAACGGCAGTGAACCCAGCAGTGTGACGGGAGGATGCAGCCTTAGTTCATCAAATACAAAATTTGTTGTTCACTGTACTGTGTTCCTCAGACTCTAGCTGAAATCTTTGTATTTTATTGAAGGTAGGATTTCCAGGCACACTCTACTGCTATGTCTACATGTAGGTTTTGGAGGTTTTTTTATCTTGACCTGCAAACCGCATCCGCTGAGATTCACTATTAATAGACAGCAAAAGAGACACATTCAAAACCAGCAGAAAGAGCTATTCCTAAGAAATGAAGTGAGAGAAGATCATTTTTCATTGCTACACTCTACACAACTGCAGTACCAAAGGCAGGCTCTCAGGAACTGTGTAATTCCTCTCTTTGGCTAAAAAGCTACTTGAGAATGATACTGCGCTTCATTTTTCTGACTTATCTCTCACTTTCTACAGAAACATATTTCCTCTAAGAAAAAATATTTTTAAAATATCCAGATTTGTATGTCTCTCCAAATCCCACTTCCCTCCATGCTAAACAGGATAACCGTAAGCTGTTCAGAGTAACACGGTCAGAAATTGTTTAGCTCAGATTAGCCAAAGGGTGTCACACACCCTAGAGTAAGCAACCAAAAAAATAACTCATGTTTCTATATCATTAAATAATTTTACTATAGATTTTGTATCTACACATATAGGTACATATGTATATAAGCTTGCTTATCATGTAGTTTATTGAGAGGCCAGATGACTGTGATTAGATCAATGATCTAACACTCTTGAGTCCTGGGGTTGATTTTCAGCCCATGAATTTCTTTTGTGAATCAAAATTATTTTAGATGACCCTCAGATTCTTACCCATTTAAGACAGACAGTAACATTTGGTTACTGAATAAAGATGGGTTTACAGAATAAAAATGGGAAATAGGGATATCATCCTCTGGGGAATAGGCAGAGACCTCCTTCACAGTGAAAAACTAAGTGTCTTAGTTACAGTAACATTTCAGATTCCGTCACTGACATGAAAGGCATCTGCCAAAACTTACTGAGTAGTCAAATAGTTAATTTATAGTATTAATCATACTAATTATTACTAAGTAATAATAATTATGAGCCCTACAGACCTCACCATGGCTGCTCTGCTCTGACATCTGGGTGTCTAGAAATGCTTTCCCAACCGAAAGTATTCAATATGGAACACACAATGATATTTACAAACATCAAAAGATTAGGAAAACGTAAAAACCATGTCTTCTCTAGACATTATTTAGTACCTGTGGTGAAAATAGCTTACACTAAACTACCATTAATTTTCAGCGTATAAAAAGCACATTTTAGGTGCCTGCCAATTTGAAGATAAACATACAAAGCAAAACCTAGACAAATGTAACGAGATAACATGTATAACAAGATTTGCTCAGTCTATCAAAACCCGCATTGACTCTGGGTGAGTGGTTGTTTCTGGTATTTATCTAAGATATGTTCCCTGGGGACATGGCCTAGCTGCAGGAGCAGGGGTCTTGCTCCTCGCTCCGATATGTGCTACTGCAGAACCCTGCAGCAGTAAGGTCTAGCTGACCACAGAAAATATATGGTGAAATCAGTCTGACTTTCTGTTATCCATGCACAAATCCTTTTATATTAAAAAAGAACGGAACCCTAACATATCTGCAGTGTTTGGTTTTTTTTTTTTAAATAAAATACCTTACAGCAGGGCTACATCCAATTGTGGATAAGTTTACAAAACCCATTTGAATTTTAGTTCATATACAGTATTTTTGTTCCAAGTGAATCAAAATTAGGCATTTTGGGAGTAAGTCAAGCATCACGTGATTTCTAAAATGAAGAACAACATAAAGGCATCTGATAACTTAAGATTTTTAAAAATCCAGAATGAACTATTAAGCCTTTCGAAATTTACTCCCCACTATTTCTTATCCCCTACTTCGTATTATCTCTCTGTGCAAAACTTGTCTTTCATATATCCTTAAACCATAATGGCTAAAACACTGCTACTGCTTCCACTTGAGAGTCTCGTGCTTTAAAGTAATCCAGTTGAAAAGATAGGTGCAAAATAAACTTCTTGGTGGGGAGGAAACAGTGCATCTGATTTCATTGTCTTGAATAGTGATAAGACAATGACAGTAGAAGAAAAAAAGAAAGAAAAACCGTTCAGAAGGCAGTAAATTCATGCCTGGGTCTGGATAGAGTGAGTTGTTCTTCAGTACACAGATCATGAATTTAGAAGGGAAAGCAGGAAGAAAGGGCATGGAGGAATCGCTGTATCACTGCTAGGAAACACTGCACTGACTGACTGACTGCTGCAGAGGGAATTTGCAGACAAGTAGTTCTGGCTGTCACAGATGTCCACATCCACGTTACCACTGACACTAGGGCAAAACAATATCCAAAGTGACAAAACCAGACAGATGTGAGTCTGCAGAAAAGCCCACACAGACAAAGAAACTCAATGATTTGTTAATTTTGGTTTTTCACTCAGCTATGATGATAATGATCACGACCATTATTACAATGGTTATGAAAATGCAAATTCTCTTTTACTCAGCCCATTGAACTGGAAATAGTCTGCAGGAGCAGACTACTGGAGCTGCAGCACTCCAACTCCATTTGTATTTCACAACAGCAGCTGTAGACTGAATCTCTTGGCAGGTAATATGAAGCCCAGCTCCTCCTATGGCAATCTAACTGTGGTTTTTAAGTCTTTAAAAGGAATTTTTTGTTATATGACTAACTGAAAATTTAGAATTGTCATGTTTCATACATTCAGTGATAAAGTATGAAATGGAATTTTCCCCTACCTCCTCTAGAAATTCTCCACATTTTGACAAAAATGAATAAAGAAGTCAGGTCTATTAATTCAAAGTTAAAACCTTAGAGAGAAGCGACCTCCTCAGAATCGCACTGAAGAAGAGGGACAAAAATGTACTTATCGGGTGGAATTCATTTAGTCCCATACTTCTGTTGACACCCTCTATGCTCTCCAGACAGGCAGTTCCCACCAGCGCCTTATTCCAATCAGTGGGTCTGTGCAGTCTGATGAACCTCTCTGTTTTCTGAACTAATTCACTTTGTCGCGTACGCTGCACAGCCAATCAAAGCTAAGGCCAAGAAGGGCTCCTGCACCGACTTATGTCTTTTCCCCCTGGGTAATTTCACACATGACTACCTGAGCAGGCTGAGCTAAGGGAGGTAAAACCAAATTTCTCTCATTATCTTTTATATAGCAAGCAGACATTTCCACTTGGTTTGATAAATTGATCGAGAGACTGAGCTTCTTTTCACACTGTTTTCTATTTTTGCCTCCAATATAGCAAATGAAGTTCACCGTGACCAAGTGCAGAAGTTGCGCTGTGGGATGCACACACTCTCCAGCCAGCAGCAGTACTAGGAACGGTGAGGGCTCTGAGAGCTATGAATTTGCACAGTGCTTTCACTTGCGTAGCTGGATATTACAGACGTATTACTTTATTAATAGGAATGGAAGCCAGCATCCTAGTCATAGCTCATAGTGCTCTCTGGCAACTCCCTCGGCTCAGACCCATGAGGATCTGGCCAAATTTGTCTTAGGTCAGGACTGTGACTCACTCAAACTGTTGCTGACTATTTTTGTCCCAGTCTGTGAGGGAGATGTCTCTGTTTCCTCCTGCTGGGGAGGAAGGGATGATCCCGTTGGGACTCAGGGTCTGCCCTGCTCTTTATTGGGAGAACGATCTGCTGGTTCAACCTCAATTATTGCTGTCTGCTTTCAGGGATGAGGGATAAAGACCTGACCTTTGGCTGATCACTGATCCCAGTTGAGAGTTATGGGCAGAATATTTCCTAGGGATACGTAGAGATCTTTCCAAAGCTCTAGGCAGGTGATGATACATATTTGTCATCAACAGAAATTGGGGCTGCCACCAACAGTGGAACGCAGTATTTTGTAAAAACCAAATGGCACCAAACACAAGGGCTGCTGTGAGTTTTCCAGATGCCGTTCGAACAGATAAAACTTGCCCACTTGAACCTTTATATGTCCTGCCACATCTCTCAGACCTTTAATTTAGAGATCCCTAAAGGGACCCAAACCCCTGACATACGGTTTAGCATGTCTTCTCAGCTCTTCAACTGCAGAAGCTTGAATGCCCAAGCAGAAGTGTTGGTTCTCTTGCTGAGAATGGTACCAAGGGGTGCTGGACAGCTTCAATAATGATGATAACTTCTGGGCAGGGAGTCCATCCGCTAGCAGCAGGATTGCATTATCTTCACACTTGAATGACCTCCAGCTATTTCCAAGGCAAACTGTGAGGATATAGTCTTAAGTGATGACTTAAGGTCCTACCTTGCCCTCTGAACTCAGCTGGGATGCAAAGTGAAATTTGTAGCTAGTTCTTCCACATCTTTTTTCTTTTCTTTCCTGTCCATTGGCAGTCACATAAGAAGTGTTTCACTGGATAAAGGAGGCTTGAGCTGCAGGGCATATCTCAACACATCATTGCTGCTCATGCCAGCCAGCACCCAAAGCAAGAAGCATCTGGCTTGCTTCAGCAACAGTGAAAACCTGACATCAGCCTCATTGCCATTTGGTCAAAACAAAGAAGCCGAAGGAAGTTTTGTGTCTGTCATTTCACACACGAGAGAAAGGCCATACTCCTCAATTCCTGTTGCCTGCTTGCATCCTCAATGTGCTCTAACTCAGATGAAATGCTGCCCGTTACTATGGCTAATCAACTCCTGCATATACTGAATCGCAAATATTGCATAGTAATTGTGATGTGAAGTAATCATATGACACATTTTCTGTATTTTCCAGTTGATTCTCAAAGATCCTGTTCTAGTGCTTGCATGTTTTACTGTAGGTAAAACATAGCGGTCCATGTCTTCTGTCTTATAGCAGCACCCTTTTTTTCAGTCCTTGCATGGTATTTGCTGGTGGGCACAGTTTAACCAGCAAGACTGTGGTGAGTGGGAAAGTCCTAAGCTCTTAGATGCTGAGGTTATCTATACAGGAGAAAAAGGAGGAGGGGGTTAATGGAAAACTGTCATCACAAATTCTGTTAAAATTTGGGGAACTTCATAGTTTTCCTGGAATCCATTGGTGGAATAAAAGTTATGGAGAAAACTGACAGCATTTGGAGAAAAATCTCCGAGGTTGATGTAGGCAGCTGTAAGGCAAATACTGGTTTTGCACAAATCTGCATGACTTCATGCTTCTCAGATGGTATCATCAGATAAATTTCATAATAGGCTGTCCTTTCTAAATATGTGCCTGTTAGGGCAAAATGTTTGTTTGGAATGGCTTATTTTCCTTTCCTGGGTGCCAGGAGAGATGGGAATGCTGCTTTCTCTTCCATTTCCCTTTGTTGCCTCCACCATCAGATGCGGAGAAAAAATGAGCCTGTGTTCAGTACCCCTGCAGTACCAGCAGTCTGTCTAATTAAAAAGTGCAAGGTAGAATGAGTCCTGCAATCTGTTTTAATCTTATCTACATAGGAAAGATATTTTTATGTGAAGTTAAAACACTTATATTACACTGCTCTAATTTCCTGTGAGCATCCTTACTGTGGGATAAGGGGGGCTTCATTTCTGGTTATTTTATATCAATCACTTGGCAAGAGAGTGGTAAAGCAGTTATCCTTTTAAATGTTCTTAACACTAAAAGGAGGAGCACAACAGAAATGCTTATAAAAATAAAAGCAATTCCCCCTCCCCACTTCTACGTTTCAATACTCTTTGCTGGTTTGCTCTATCAGCTGTCAGTTGTGATGTGCCTTTCTGGTTTTGTGTGTAAGTATTTAATATAGTAGCAGCTGTCTGCTGTGCTTGATTCTGTATTACTGTATATGAGACTAATTGTGTTCAATGTGTTCAAAACCAAGGTTTACAATAATTGATTCATCTTGGATCCTTTGTTTATATTTTTCTGCTGAATCTAACAATATATTCCTGCAGTAATGCTCTCCCAGAATGGCGTTCTTTTCCCTCAGTCATACAAACAGGGAGCACTCCTACCCTGAGAAACAAGGAATATGCAATTGCAGTCACCCTTACCACAAGGGACTATGTAAGCTGTCTGGAGGGAGTGTGATACGGCTGTTTCGCATCGGGGTTCTCTGTGGTCTGGCGCGTTTTCTGCAGGCAACATGAGGCCAAACTCCAGGAGCTCCAAGAGCTCTCAACTGAGTCAATTCACAAGACAGGCGCACGAGGGAACCAAAAGGGAGAGCACGTCCTAATACATCGAATCCAATCCCCTATTACTGCATACAGCCACATCACATATTCCATCTGGCAAATATGCCCTGTCCTCCTGCAAGCATTATTAGGGTTTTTGTCCACTCCCCCTAATCTATTTGAAGTCTGTTCTGGAACCTCCCTCCTGCAACCACCAAAAATCCCCCCAATTTCTATTCCAAATTTATGCTTTCTCAGTTTCCACCTGTATGTTCTTATGTCAGCATTGGTCTTTAGCTCAAATAATTCTCCTTTCCTCCCTGTGAATTTATAGATTAATTTATATATGTTGAGGTATCATAGTCCCTCCCAGTCCATCAGAAATCAAAGCTATGCTACATACAGCAAACATTTTTTAGGATTTGCACATTCAGTACGTTGTTAGCAGACGCACGCTTAGTTTGTCAAGGCTTTGGAGCAGATAAGAGAAAAAGCTCTGGTGGCCCTCTTGGGCCGACCAAAAATCTCCATAGCTACAGCTACCAAGGTGCTGTCCTGAGATGATAAGTTGTCCTGTCCTATGGCATTAGCACTTCTCCATCAATACTAGAAATATCTAGACTGACCCGTTTGGAAATAGCTTTGTCACAACTGTGCTCAAATTCCTCCCATCTGTTGCCACAGACATTACCTCACACTTTGTGCTTCATAGCATTTCTCAATGTCATTCAGTTCTCGTTGCCTGATATTTTAATACTTCTTCCTACTGAGGGTGCCAAAGCTATTACTACAGTCACTACACAAGACTGGTCTTCACACCAACTCTTTGGAACCTCCATCCGTAAGCTCCTTCTAGCAAGCTGTTTCTCTCTCAGCACATTGCCTTGTCCTTTATCCTCATTAGCCAGTTTCTTACCTAGCTTTCAATCTTTACAGTGCTAATCCTGTTCCTTAGCTTAACTGATAATTTTCTACACTGCACCATACAAAAGCCTTACAGATTAGATCTACCATTTGTCTCTTGTCTACAAAAATCTGCTAAATTATCAGACAGACATCAGATTTAGATTGGCGTGATTTACCTTTTGTGAACCAGGTTGCATTTTATCTAATTTTCTATGTCCCTAATTACTTCTCCCTGGTGCGTACTTGTGATTTTAGTTTATTGCCTACTTCATACACAATTCTTCCAACTGTCTATATTCCCAAGCTTGAAAGTTTCTACTTCTGATGTAGTAATTTCCATTTCTATTAATTATTGTGCATTGTCTTAATATTTAACTCTTGTCCTTACTGAATGTGACAGAAGGCCCCGATTTCGTTTTGATGCCAAACTAAAGGTTGTTTCATTTTGGCCTCTGCTGTCTTTGCATAGTGAAACTATTTCTTCTCTTCATATACAAGAAGAACTTTTTGCTGTTTGTTTGACTCCCTTCTTCATTGCCAGGCTTGGCTTATCTTCTATAGCAATTAGACTTTACTCCTTTTCTTTTTCACCTGTACAGTATCAGTTTTCTTTTGCCTCTATTCCTTGTTTTCTGTTTGTTTATTTCTAACAATTTTTTTAAAGGGATGGTTTGTCCAGTTGCATCTGGAGCTCTCCCCTACAAGTTCTCCTCTTGTACTTAAGATACAAAATCCAGATTAAGTCAAAGCTATTTCAAATCTCCTTCAGGCTGATTATGAGCCTTTTAAAGACCTGAAAGAGCAGATACTCTTGCTTGCTAAACTTAACACATGCAGGTGGTGGGAATAACTCCAGAAGTTTACTCCAGTTAATTAAGATAAGTTGCTTAGCAGCAGTGCTGATGACAAGTGTCTATCCCATATCACTGGTTTGAAAGCTTCTTGTTTGGTGGGAAGGGGGAGTTTAGACAAAAAGACAATGCTTTTTGAAGACTTTCTAGCAGTTGATAAAATACCCTACTGCTCAGACTGAAAGCATGTAGAAGTGATGTCTTCTGACTGATGTCTGCCTGTTGACCCATTCCTTCATTTTGGTAGGAAATAGAAGGTAATTTGGATGCTTTAACCCTGTATGTCTGTTGACCATTGATTTGGCTGGTAGGAGGCACAACTGGAGTAAGCACTTCAATCCAGTTAGTTAATCGAAACAGATAAACTAACTCATTTCCAATTTTACATACGTTTCTTCCCAGTGGCTCATGGACCATGTGGATGGCCAGGCATAATTCTTAACACACTTCCTAAATATTCTACCTTCTTTCCTGGTCACTTCTGGAAACAAGGACTTACTCAATTGTCCTGCTTTCGGCTGGGATAGAGTTAATTTTCTTCCTAGTGGCTGGTATAGTGCTGTGTTTTGGATTTCGTATGAGAATAATGTTGATAGCACACTGCTGTTTTAGTTGTTGCTAAGTAGTGCTTACACTAGTCAAGGACTTTTCCAGCCTCCCATGCTCTCCAGGTGCACAAGAAGGTGGAAGGGGAGGGGACACAGCTAAAACAGTTGATCCAAACTGGCCAAAGGGCTATTCCATACCATACGACGTCATGCTCAGTATATTAATGGTGGGGAGCTGGCCAGGGGAGCGATCGCTGCTCAAGGACTGGCTGGGCATCGGTCAGCGGGTGGTGAGTGGGTGCATCACCTGTTTTGTTTTGTTTTCTTTCCCTCTCTCTCTCTCTTGTTGTTTTCCTTTTCATTACAATATTATTATTATTATCAATACTATTGTTATTATTTTTATTTTTATTATTTTATTTTAGTTATTAAAGTGTTCTTATGTCAACCCACAAGTTTTCTTACTTTTGCCCTTCCAATTCCCTCCCCCGTCCCACTGGGGGATGGGGGGGTGAGTGAGCGGCTGTGTGGTGTTTAGCAGCCTGCCAGGTTAAGACACAACATCAATTTTGTAAGAAATCTCCAAATTTATAACGCAGCTATTGCATTTAAACCCTAGCATTTGCTTTTGAAGATGATTCTGACTACATCTCTGGGGAACTTCTAGCCTTTGTTTCCATATGCTAAGGTGGAAACAGCATCCAATTTGAAGAATTATAACTTGAAAATCTTTGTATATTTTCAGTAACTGAACCTTATTTAAACTTTTGAATGCAGCTGCTGATTTGCTAATTCATGACTTTTTTTTTGGCTGTCTCCTCTGGGTTGCAAATGATTGCTGAGGAATGTAACTTGACACATTCATTGTACTCCCTTGTCTTCAAAAGTACGCTCGACTTGGGAAATGCTGAGGTTCTCATTTAATTCTTTTTTTTTTTTTCCACAAATAAATATCAACCTAAGCCTCTCGGTCTTTGTTTTCATATTCATTGAACTATCATTTAGAAAAGGTATGTTGTCGGTAAGATCTAGCTCTCTTAATAGAATGTCTTTGTTATGTTTTTCTGTCTGCGCTTTTTCTTACAATAAAGAAAAAGACAGTATTTGTTACAATATTTTTTGCTTTCTGCAGTTCATTCAAACCATTTTCTTGTTCTCTGTTGTTATGCCTTTGTATTGCTCCACTCCCCCAAATTTCCTTTTTCAGCCCATGCTCACCAGCACCTTTAAAACTCACATGGTTTTGTTGAAGATTTATCATTCAAGAGTTAATTATTTCCAATAACAGGAAGATTTCTGCTAATATGTCTGCACTTTGATATTGGGTAGGAATTATAAGCACTTCACCTTTCCCTTCCACATGACTCTTCTCTACTTTTTCCAAAACACTATTTATTTCCTTCAGAGTGTAAGAATTAAACTTCATAATATACTCTGTGGTATATTTAAGAATGAACAACTTTTTTCGTATATCGAAACACAAAACTAATTCAAACAAGGTAATTTGAGATGACTGTTATTTGGCTCCAAGTGCTCAGAGCCTCTTATTACGATACTTGGCTTTTTACATTTCTTTAAGTTAATAATATCCAACTATTAACTCCAAATGAAAATGATGGATGGATGGAGGCCTTACGCTAAACGTAAGGATACTGTTGCATGTTCCACCGGTACAATGCTGTTGCCTCCCTTTGGCTGCTACAGTGCTCATGTGTCTGGAGCGTTGTTGAGCCTGGGGACAGAGGTGGGGACAGAGGAGACTAGTGGGATCGCCTCTTCTAACTGCAGACAGCAGTGACTTCAGATTACATACAAAATGAAACAGCATCCTGAATTACACACAACCCCAATTCCCTAACCATTTCTCACTAGTTCCCTAAACACTGCTCTCCCTCACCTACCCCTGCCAAGAAAGCAATGAAGACTTGGGGATGATGGACTCAGCATTCTGCAAGGTGTTGAAAATTCAGGTCTCATGACAGTGATGTGAATTACCTTCTTCAAGTAGTCAAAGTATATTCCGCTTTATTTATCTATGTTCAACTCCTTCAAAGACAATTCTTTGTTCAAGACACTTAATAAAGAGTATTTTATAATAACTGACAGCAATACCAACCCTCAGCATAACATTGTCCATACAGGGAAATGTCAATGTTGGAAACTTATAATCCTGTGGTTCCTCTTCATTTTGTATAAAAAATTAGAGGAAACTAACAGGTTCTATGCTAGGACTTCAAACCTTTGTTTGTGATTTTGTTTCAAAAATAACAACTTCTTGCTATAAGGTAAGTAAACCACTTTCCCAGTGCCTTGTAGGTCAGAGCACTTAAGCGGTTCATTGCAAGCAAGTCTGACCATCAATTTAAGTAGATTGCACAGGCAGATATACCGCCTCTTTTCTTTCTCTGGGGACTGTCTGTGAACAGGCTGATTTTACACATTTGTTTACTACTGTTAACATTTATGTACTTTTTTCATTTCATGTATTCTTTTGAGTAGTCAATATCCATTAGGCAATTTGCTATCCACTATGACCAAAGGCAGAACTCAGTCACATAGCGGTGCTTTTTTTCCCCTGACTGGCTGGATTGTCAGTATAAACTACTTCTTACTTCAGTCTGAAATTGGTTCTATTTAGTGATTACATGAGTTTCAACTGGTCTCAAACACCTTTTATACAAATGAAAATTTACTTCCATACCTACCTTATGCAGGTATTTAAAAAGAGTATAAATGTGTCAAATTGAAAAGCTCTTTCGAAATTGCAAACAAATCTTTTAACATTTTAACACTTAAGCTATGCAGGAAGATGTGATACTGAGACATAAAAAGATTTGATTCAAAAGTTACACACAATAAAAAGGGGGGAGAAATAGAGAAAGAAAAGAAATGTTATGACCATCTAATCATTGATACAAAAACCCAAAACCCATACTATTAGTTGACAACCAGGTGCGGAGTAGCAAGGCACAGAACAGTGCTGTTGTCAGTACACCTTGTTAACCAGGCATTCACTAAGAATATTAAGAAATCTAAATTACATACTTAAGAGAATATAAACCCATGTATAGGTAGGTAGATCAGCTTCTGGCTGTTCTCTTGCTGTACTTATGAACTAGCTCCTGGCTAGGAAATCAAACCGTTGTTCTGTAATTAAAGAAAAAATTCCTAAACTGAGATGAGAAGTAGAAACTGAAGCTCTTTCAAGAACAGAAATCCTGCATTTACTTCTCTTATGAAACACCTAAAACTGTTGTTTCTAAAACAAAGTACGCTTGCTGGAAACTCTGGCGACTGCTGACTGCAGCTGCCAGGGTTATCTCCGTGGCAGACGCCTGGAAGCCTTATAAGCTCCTTCTTGGGGTTCTGAGCTGCCAAATGCAGAACTGAGATTTGTTCTCCGGCTTCCAGAATCCATGAGCTGCCTAACTCTTGTTTTCCCATGCCTGAGATCTTCCAGTCCTAGAATACCTGGCTGAAAACCGTGCGCTGCTGCAACCTCTTAGATGAGCAGGCAAAACAACAGTCAGGGTCTGAGAAATGCCAGCCTGTGTTTCCTTGGGAGCATACCAAAACCAGGATGTTTTCACATTTCTATTTTGATAATTAGGCATTTCCAAAAAAAAATGTATTTTGCTAGAAAACTCCTAATCAGTTCTGTTGTGAGCAGTCTTTTAACATGAGACCAAAAAAAACCCCAAAAAACCCCCAAGCTAAAAGCCCTGAAAACAAGCTACAAAACTTGACATTTATGATAACCTAGTGTCTGAAAAAATATTATTGAAATTGAAGCTTTCATCACAACTTCTGCAGTATGAATGCCACTTCTTTTACACTCTTTTTTGATGGCTCTAAACCAGCGAGTATCCATGTTTCACTATTCATGCTTTGCAACTAATGAATCTATTGCACGATAACACTGTGAAAGGAAGAGATATCCTTTTAACAATGCAGTATTTTCAGAAAGCTGCCATATCTGTGACCTGTTGTTAAAAATCTACTGTCAGACTGTGCAACATCTTTGTGGGAGTAATTTCATTTTCCAGTTTCTACTCTTTTTTGTCATTTTACTTCATAGCTTTTTATTGTACAGCATCTTGCACCCTCAGAGGGTGAGCAGATGTGGTCCTTTCTGTCACAGGAATATACATTCAAGTGTGACCAAGGACGCGCCTAGCTCCTTTCCACCTCAAGGTAGCTCTTCAAATATAAACGCCTAACTATTTTCTAATCAATTATAATTTGGCAGAGGAAATTCAACTAACTAAATTTAAAGAAATGTGAATAAGAAGCTTTTAAAATGCCACTTAGGTGAAAGGCATGCAGACAGTACAGCTTCATGGGAACAGAGTTGTTGAGAAGCAGTCCCTCTCAAGTAAGAAATTTAGTATGCTGGAAAAGAAAGGGGAACATGCACATAGGTTTCTGCACATTACCAATGGCATAAAGAATTAACTAGTAATATGATTTATTCTCATTATTATCAAAGGCTTAGAAGCCTTCACCAGGATAAAGGCCCTGTGAGATTAAATTGCATTCAGACAGGGAGTTTATGGGTCAAGCAGCTTGCATATCCAATTTCATCAGGAAAATATCCTAAAGTATATGACTGAGGAAGTAATAATGTAAAAAATAGTTGTTTATCCTGCACTGCCTGCTCTACTAGAAATAATGATGCACCACTGACATCACCACTGTCAAAGTTTAAAACACATAGGTGTCAGTCCCCTAACAAGTGCAAGCAAAGAAAAGGATCTTACTGACTTCAGCTTATACTTGCAGATAAGTATAAAAAAAAAGTGAGAGCTTCACTTGAAGTGTTTTCTCAGCTTGGTCAGATGATTGAGAGAAGTCTCTCAGGTGTGTATGGATGGCTGCCAAGCAAAAATCAAGCTAATAAACAAACAATCCTTCCCCAAACCAAACCAATTCTACCTCCTGCTCCCAAACCACAGACACGATATCCGTCTTTCACTAACAAAAAAAAAGGACTGTGTGAAGCATATGGAGTCACAATAAAGCATGGTCTTTATCTCCACAGACATGAAACGGAATTTTTTTAAAGATCATTCCTTGAGTGGCAGACTTTCGTAATTTAGGAAAATGAACTGAAGCCCACTGAAGCCAGCAGAAAAGCTCGTACTGGCTTCAGTGATTTGGATCAGGGTGGTAAAGTACATGCTGTTAATGGAGGCTCCTAATTCTTCTCCTTTGTTTCCAGTAAGGGCCAAACTTTCATCTCAGTGAAGTTTATGTAAATCCCCAATTCACTGCAAAAAATTAATTGACCAAAGCAGGGCTTAGGATCTGTGCTGGCAAAAATGAAATTGGAACCTATTGCCCCCAACTTGTACCTCCTCTGCTCCATTATGTTAGAAACCACTCTCTTTTATGGTTTGTTTCTTGACGTAATGGGAAGGCTGTCATCTGCTCCCTTCCATTGGAGGGAATTAGCATTTAAAAGTAATTTTCAGAGGCATCAGTAAGCATCAGCAAGGAAGGTTCCAGCTAGCATAATTTCAGACTTCTTGTGCTGAAAGGTTTTGAGTCTCACGTTTATCTGTGTAGCCAAGTCCTTTGTCACAGTTACTCTCCATGATTCTAATCAAGATATATGACTTCCTTGATTTATTATGAAATATATGCGTTTTCTTCAGTTGGAAATTGCTACTAGATCCAGAAAGTCTGAATTTTTACAGCTGCATCTTGGGTAAAATAATGAATGAATTTGCCAAGGCAGAATATAATTGATTGTGCTTGGCTTGCTAGGTAATGATATAATATAGCGTGACTTGACCTGCTGATGCAGAACACAATCAGTATTCATGCTCTAGCTGGTGGAAAACATAAAATAAACTGCTTAGATTATTTAGTGAGAACCCAATTTGCTTAGAATGACTAAAGCACAACATACGGCTTGCAAATGAAAAGTATGAACTTTAAAAATTCACATAAAAATAAAACTAAAGCTGAGACTAAAATGTAAAAAAGAGCATCTCCTAAGCTAAACAATAACTGAAGTTATACAAAAGTTCCAACCCCGTACATCTGGAGAGCTGGCCATGAATTTCCCAGCACCACTGGTGTCAGTGCATCCATGACAAAGAACAGCTATTGCAGTCTCTGACAGGGCAAGGACAGTCCTATTACTCAGAACATTAAATTTCCTCCACACTATGCCTAGACATCCCTCTACACAGCATATTTCCCATTTGCATCGCATCCTCCTGTTTGCTTCCCAAGCTGTTTACCATCATGTAAACCTGATACCAACCTGTTAAGTTTTAGGACTCTGACGGCCTTTGTTTTTCAAAGCAGGAGATAATTTAATTGTGCTTAAGGAGAAGGTGAAATGACAACAGACAGCTAGGAAAGTTTTGAACATCAAAATTGTACAAAATACATAAATATGGTAAGAATTTTAAAAAAGGATTGAAGATAGGAGCTGTATACTTAAATGCTATGGCAGTGGCCAATATTCAGCCACCAGAGAGGCCAGATACCTTTCCCCATACACTGGAACATTTGGAATCAATTATTGATTACAGAAGAACTACAAAGAGAGCTTTTATTTGGGGGATGCAGATAATTTTAAGAATGATGCACTACAATCTAGTCATCTATCTCAAATTGAAAGTAATAAATCATTACATCTTAATACAATAACACTTTGAACAATTATCATTTTGAATTATATCACCAGAGTTGTGTCAAGTTAACATGCTGTATTTCTAGCTTCCATGGGCCTGGGAACTGTTCAATGTGCTACAAAGGTATCTGCATATGGGGTAAGAATATAAATGCAGCTGTTTATAAACTGTCTTGCATGTCATGGTGTTGCAAGTCTGTATTATAAAAAAATGAAATGCTAGCGAATCAAAACACTTCAAATGCAATCTTCCTCATGCAACGCTACAGGCTTGGGGAAGAGTGGCTGGAAAGCTGCCCGGCAGAAAAGGACCTGGGGGTGCTGGTCGACAGCCGGCTGAACATGAGCCGGCAGTGTGCCCAGGTGGCCAAGAAGGCCAACAGCATCCTGGCTTGCATCAGGAATAGTGTGACCAGCAGGAGTAGGGAAGTGATCGTGCCCCTGTACTCGGCACTGGTGAGGTCGCACCTCGAATATTGTGTTCAGTTTTGGGACCCTCACTACAAGAAGGACACTGAGGTGCTGGAGCGTGTCCAGAGAAGGGCAACAAAGCTGGTGAGTGGTCTAGAACACAAGTCTTATGAGGAGCAGCTGAGGGAACTGGGGTTGTTTAGTCTGGAGAAGAGGAGGCTGAGGGGAGACCTTATCGCTCTCTACAACTACCTGAAAGGAGGCTGTAGTGAAGTGGGTGTTGGACTCTTCTCCCAAGAAACTAGTGATAGGACAAGACGAAATGGCCTCAAGTTGCGTCAGGGGAGATTTAGACTGGACATCAGGAAAAATTTCTTTACGGAAAGAGTGGTTAGGCATTGGAACAGGCTCCCCTGGTGGTGGAGTCGTCAACCCTGGAGGCGTTCAAAAAAGGTGTAGACGTGGCACTCCAGGGCCTGGTTCAGGAGTCACGGTGTTGTTAGTTGACAGTTGGACATGATGATCTTAGAGGTCTTTTCCAACCTTAATGATTCTATGATTCTATGATTCCCCTCAGTTTGGTTTCAGAGGCTCTAAAGCCCAGTTACACTCATTTCCTGCATTTTCCATGGATTTTCATAGATTTACTGCTATAGGTGCAATAAACCTGTCTGGTGATAAAAGTAGCAGCACAGGGAAAAAATCATAACTGTTTCTTGAAAGCCTCATAAAATTATATTCTGCAAGGGGCACTAAACCGCTCAGTTGATCCTAATCAGCATAAAACCATTTCCTTCCCAGTGAAGTGGGGCTTTGCCCATTGGCCAGTGCAGCAATAAGCAGAATGAGATGTGTATCTGAAGGAGACATACAGCGGGGCTGGGAAAGAAACAACTTTTTAGAAGCGAGAAAACAAGCAAGAGTACACAGTCTTAGGAGGGGAATTAATTTAGATCATTTAATGTTAACATATTAGACTTCATTATTGAGTGCAAGTTGCACATTTCACAGTTCTACTTTCTCATATAAAATGACACCTGACAGTAAACCAGAAAGAAAAGGAGGAGGTGATCTGACTAAGGAGAAAAACATGGTAAGTAAAGCAGTAACCAGATAATTAAGTGGGCTTTTAAATCTAGTTGTTCTCTGAATGTAGCCTCTCTTTTCAAATTTCCTCTGCAATGTAAGTTTGAAGGGCATGAAAGGAGACACTGACAGGTTGGGAAGTCGATACTACATCTAAAGGCAAAGGCCCTTCCACAAAGTCCTGACAAAGGTCTTCTCCCTATCAGCACTTCAGCTGGGAAGAAGAAAGAAGAGACACACACGAGTTACAGAGATTGCAGGATGAGTGCAAACCACAAAGGAAAAGCAGTGATGAAAAAAGTAAATACAGTCTTACTATTTAGGGGGTAACATGTTTCCTGAAGAAATGGAGAGACAAGAGCATTGCACCAGGTGCTAGAGGGATCTTCCGTGCTTCTCTAGTTGAAGGGTCTATCTCAGGAAGGATGAAATGAAATCCAACCGGACGAGGTGCAGAGAAGGACAGAGAGGTGCTCAGTGGAACAGGTAAGAGTGTGGCTTGCTCTGACTAGTGAACTAGGGGCTGAGAGAGGATATGATTGCTCTCTACTGATGTGCCAATGGAGTAAAATGCAAGGAGACAGGGGCACTCTTCATGCTAAGGGATACTCTTGGCAGAACAAGTGGATCAAAACCAGCCACAAGTAAATTTATGCTGGAAATAAGGTGGTTTCTAACTGCTGGAGCAGTGATGTTCTGAAACAGTATCCCAAGGAGAGCAGTGGAGGTAAAAAACTTAAATAGACTGAAATAAGAGTTTGATAAGAGTTTGTGAAGAGGATTGCATGATATGGTTAGCCGCAGGAGAATGAGATTTTCAGTTTTCTAATCAGACGAGTAAGGCGCAGAGGGGACCACCAGCTACTTCAGAGGTGAAACTCAACCGGTTTATCAGGACAGATGATGAGACCTTGCTTTCAACCAGAAAACCTTCCAGTTCTGAGCCTTCTCTTCCTGAGCACTTTTTCAGTATGGGTCTTAAAGGGAGGCCAAGGTGCCACTGTGGTCAAGCGCTGACATGCACATACAGTAGAAAGATGGGGTCAACGAGGTTGAAAATTCTGCCTTCCTGGCTCTGCCAATGTACCCAACAATTAGACACAGGGAAAATCTGAAACCTTTTATGCACCTTCTGCCTTTCAAGTGCCCAAAGTTTAAGGTTTGCGTTTGCAAAATTGCCTCTTTTGTCAGGTGTGAGCAATGCTGAGCACAAAGTCGTCCAACCCCTGCTGCCTTTTGAGTCTCTCCCTCTAACAGAGTTTGATTTTGCTAAAACACCACCATCGCTGTTTTCAGAATTAAATTTGCCTGTCTTTTACTGTGTAACATAGGCATTTTTCTTAGAAACAGTGGACTAACATCACTAAGTGTATTTTGCTATGGGTATCAAATAATATTATTAACAGGGAATAACAATTTTCAGCTAATACCTAATGTCAAACACTTTGGATTTGAAGTGTGGGGCAGAAAGAACTAGGAACCAACTCACCATGAGACAGACCTGCGAAGCAGCAGACAACTTTTATGCTGTGTTCTCAATAAATTTTTTGTTTTATACTCACTTTTCTTCTGTCTGCAAAATTCTTAAAGCCATAAAAACAACATAAAAGGAAATAGCAAAAACCAACTTTATGTTGGATTCTGAAGCTTTGAACTTTCACTGTCTCGTTCAGATTCATTCAGCTACCGTTAGTATCACAAAATCTGTTTTGGGTTGGTTAGCTACTCAGTATTTTAAGGCTTTCATTTGCTTAACACTTCTCTGGGCCACCATTTTAGTTACGAAGTAACCTCCCTCTTATGAATAAATGATGGTACAAAGCAATCGTCTATGGCACCCTGATGCCACTTTCATATGATGGACACTGGGGGGGGATAATTGTGAATAATGAAGTGCCATTCCTTGCAATTGGAGACCCAATGTATGCCTGTACAACAGTGTTGTAAGTATTAGAGGACCTAAGATACAAAAGTTTAATTTCAACACAAATCTGCTCCATATTCTGGCATTTACACTAACAGGCAAGCCATTGGTTTGGCTGACAAGAAAGGTGTAATTCATGGACAATTACGAGTAATAAATTCAGAATCAGCATGAATGAAACAACCTTGTTACTGGACAAAAAATTTCTACGGGATTTTTGGAAGAGTCCTTTCCTTCATGCTGCCACCCTGGGTCTGGTCACAGCAGTTGAAAGTTACCTCTGATAAGTAAAATGAAATTAGTGATACAGTTGCTGATGAACAGGTACTGAAAACTTATAACAGCAAGACCAAATAAGCGCTCTTTAACAGCTGGAAATCATAAAATAAACCTGGTTTTGGTGTGGGAAGCCTTAAGTATAAAAAAAATCTGCACCTTTACTGTGTAGATCTAGCAAGGCTTGGAGGCTTCTTTTGTTTCATTGTTCTGCACTGGTGTTTCTTCAGGCTTACAGCTATTATCCAGATACATCTCTCATTTCCACATACCTTGTAGTGGAAGAGGAATAATCCACAGAAGAGGCTGTATAGGTCAGCCGTGAGTAGGGAGAGGTTGACGGCAGTAGCACTGGTTTTCTTTATGACCACTGGCATAAAGCTGTAGAGGCCAAACATACAGGCACTAAAGCCGACATACAATAAGCCTGCGGAAGAGAAACAAGAAGCAAAGTGACCTTCCATAGCCTGCAGAAATGACTCATGTTGGGAGGAAGAAGGCTGTGTTTTTAGAAAAGGATGAAGAATACTTTTCAAAAAAACATGGGTTCAAATTAAGATGCACATATATACATAGATTAAGAGCATCATTCTAAATATATATGAAAACCAGTGAAAATCATACCTACACAGCAGTGGACACAAGGTCTGCTCTCTGTGGTCCCCATAATAGCAGTGCTGTTTTAAATTGGTGTCTTATACTACCAGTGAATACCTGATGTCCAACATAAATTTGGATGAAATGATGCATTTGGACTCATCTAATCTAGTCTCTTAAGGAGCTGAATGTCCCCAACACCAACTGAGTTCAGATGAGTTGGAAGGAGCACACAATATTTTCTGGCAACAGACCCAAAAAATGAATGCAACAGTATTTGCAGAGGAGTTAATGAGCCAATGGATGAATGCATGAGGACAGCACTCAAGTGACAGAGGTCCTAGTCCTATTTTGCCACCAAACCTGATAAATCACTTCACAGTTTTGTGCTTCTGTTCCTCTACCACTTTTTGTCTGCCTTCCTTACTAAAGCTTTCCAGAGCTGAGACTATTTCTTGCTACATGTTTACAGAGTGCCTCACACAAATTAGATTGTTAGACACTAATATAATAAAAATACAGTACAGTAAAAATTTAATTTAATTTAAAAACCTAAATAACTTACTGGGAAAGAATGCATTGCTTCAGTTATTACTTGATAAATCCCAAGGCACATTAATCAATATGAAGTTAAAAAAACAGCAAACGCTTCACTCATCTGCTCTCATGCAAATGATATTTCTTAGGCTGCCGTATGCTGCAGAATTCCCAGGTGATATGTCCACGAGCCTAAAATTAGACTCACGCCAGCTCTTCCAGGCATGTTGTTATTGACTAAAAGTTGCAGAAAATCTGATTGCCAAAGTCCTGAAAGGAATTAGAAGGGGGGGAAAAAGCCCATATGATTTGTATCTGCTTGTGGATCCACTTAGTTAAAAACTCTTTAGAAAATCTATCTAAAGGACAAAACCAGCTTTGATAGTTTGAGTCCCTTAGAAGCATCTGAACTGAAGTGTACATTCATCTGAAACAAACACAACAGTCACAAAATGTCAATGTCTGTGTATCAATTGTTATGGCATGATAATGAATTTGAATTTATATTCAGAATATGGATAATCATGGTAAGAACTGCTCTTAATAACAGGTAGCAAATTTTTAAGGTGTGCATTGTATATGGGTAACAATGGAATCAGTGCTTGAAAGAGTTGCTTTACGCAAACTCTGCAACTCTTCTGTAGTAGGCAAATGATTGCATCAAATGGACCGTAGTTTTGATCAATGAGAAATTGTTTGCATACACGAGTATTAAGTCAGCTTTTCTTCCAGGCTTAAATCAAGAACAGGCCAGGTGCAAAAGTCGTTCTGGACCTGAAGTCAGCATTCTCAAACTACAGTCTGCAAACTACCAGCTGGTCCACTGAGCCCCTGCTAGTCAGGCTGGATTTAACACACATATTCAGGTGCTTTGCTGGGTTATGATCTCAACTAACAGTATAATTTTATGGTACTGCCTTGGTGTTCATATTCTTCGGCAGCCAACTACATGCACTTTACAGTTTTTCCAAAGGCCATTTCAGTTCCAGTGAAAAACTGCTTAAACTGTAGCTGTCCTACCAGAGGTGAATGTAAAGTGGCATTTCATTTACATCTTAAAAATACATGTAATACCCAACAGCTGCATGGCATTTAGTGGTGACAATAAGCAAACTGGAAATAACATCATATGATTTTCAGATATTGCTTCTTAGAGGGCCAGTTTTCAGACTAAAAATAAGTTTTAAGTAAAAGGCTTGGAGCCTCAGCTTCCTTGGGTACCTCTGCAGTGCTAACAGCAGCCTTGGGAATCGCC
The DNA here is from genome assembly GCA_013389945.1 of Fregata magnificens. NCBI lineage: Eukaryota > Metazoa > Chordata > Aves > Suliformes > Fregatidae > Fregata > Fregata magnificens. Next base: position 122,426 of record WAAD01038783.1, read on the forward strand.
ACTAGCGCTGCAGTTTTGGGTGCTGGGACCTGTGTCTAAACAGGCACCAATTGCCTGTAGCAGGCACTGGAAGGAGGCAACCTGCTAAGTTAGGAGGTGCTTTTGTAATGATCTGCTGATCAGCTGGTCTGTGTTAAACCCTGAGAAGCTCATCATTTGTAACTGTCTGCTTTCAGATGTGCTGGCATTGTCCTGAACTGAAGGCTTAATCTGCATGAAGGCAGCTGTGGGTGGGATTCTTTACACCTAACTCTGGACATGTACTGAGGGTTGGTGGTCAACGAAGAGATTTGGAAATTTTAGGGTGCAGATTGTCCAACCTCTTTGAGACACCAGCTTCAGCATAGTATGATTTCTGTCATGCCTGTTTATTCTTGCTGATGATAAAGGGAGTCTGTTTAACTAAATCAGATGTCCACATCCCAGATATCTAAAGTTGGTGGAAGGAATCCCATCTTGTCTGTCAGTGCTCACCCTGATGGATAAGGTCACCATTTTTGCCTGTTTGGGTGTGAATGCCTCATAAGTGTCTGAGCTGGGCACTTAGGATCATAGGATTGTGGGGTGATTCAGGCTGGAAGGGAGCTCAGAAGTCTCTAGTTCCAACCCTGCTCAAATCAGGCTCAGCTGTGAGATCAGATTAAGTTGCTCAGGACTTTGTCCAGCCTGGTCTTGAAACCTCTGAGGATGGAGACTGCACAACCTCTCTAGGCAACCTGCTCCACTGCCTGCCTCCCCTCAGTGTGAAGAAGATTTTCCTTTTATCCAGTCTGAATCTCTCATTTCACCTTCTGGCCATTGTCCTTCATCCTCCTACCATGCACCACTGTGAAGACCTTGGCTCTGTCCTTTTGATAACCTCCTTGTAGGTAACTTCTCGAAGCCTTCTCTTCTACAGGCTGAACAAGCCCCAATCCCTCTGTGTCTCCTCACTTGTCTTAAGACTGGGTATCTTCACACAGATGCGCAGGATCTGCCCCCAGGGACTGCTCTAAAGTAGCCCAAGTACCACCAAGACTAACATGACTTGGGAACTTCTGTTTTAGCTCCTGAGCATGCTGGTTGAATGTTGCATGTTTTACCCTTCGCATTTTTACTCCAAAAGCTATTGTTTCATTGGGATGAAATGGAATCAGTTATGATTTTTCACGCTGTTTTCTTGGAATAAAGACCATTCAGAAATATTCAAACCCCCTGTAATACAGAACACTTTCTTGGAGACTCAAACTGGCTTTTCTCTTAAATAAAACTGATGTTAATTTATTTGTTATTGTCTCATATATCACTCTACAAAACGTGTCATGGTCTCATATAAAACCACTCAGTCAGAACAGTATAATCATTCTCCTTTCAGTCAGGTTGTCAGCAAGTATTAATACTTAAACCTTCAAGGATTCAAACAGAGCTACACTGATTTATACTAAGTGTGAAGATGATGCTATGTATTAGGGGAATTTCCAAAATTAAAACCAGGAGGGCCACAGCCTGTTTTAAACATGATAGACTTAACAGATTGGCTTGAGATCTTTATATTCCAAAATAATTTGTATTTTACATCAGTTGAAAGGTAGTTCATCCATTCTTAATAGCACAATTATGGCAGATGGCAACAGGCCACCTTGAGTTACTTGTTAGGTTGCCTGCTGTGACTTTATCACTACCATTCAGAAGGCTGATGATTTAACTCTGCTGGACTGCAGGTTTGAGTCTGTCGCAGTGGATAACTATTCAGGACAAGGCTGTGAACACCCTGACATAGATTTGTCAATCACTACTTGACAACCTTGTATCACTGCCAATGCAACGGAAAGCACACCGAGTGCAGTGGAAACCAGGGAAGAACACAAAACTACACATAATTGTCACCATTTAATCCATGTTCAACTGCACCGCATTTCCAATTATTGCTCTAACAAAACAAGTACGTACCTACGACGCTCTTGCTAAGATGATCTCCTCCGTATGAAGCATAGGGACTCTTCAGAATTAGTGACTAACTTTCAATGACATTTTAATGGCATCACATACCAAGTAAGAATTTATTTTAATAGCACATTTCACTGATATTGAGTTACAACAGAACTCCCATGGAAGTATATATGACATTTACACGGATAGTAGATTAATTCAATGACCGTTGCTAGTTCCATCAGTCCAGATTAATTATGTCCCTGAGCTCCTTATCATGAAGTATAAATAAACACTGATGCAATTATGCTAATTATCTCAGATTAAAGAAGGCCAATACTCTTATAGTACGCAGTTGAGTGTGTTTCTCCATGGATACTTTAAATTGATTTGTCATTCAGTTTTACAGCTCAACCACCAAAGCTCCAAGACTTCTAGGTGCAGGGTTTTGTGAAAGATGCACTGGTTTTATTAAGGTTTATGATGATGAGAGGAAATTGTGAACTAAGTTGAAAGAAAACAACAGTGTATTCCACAACTTGTACCCCCTGTCCTCAGGGACTCCCCACATAATCAGTTGCCTTTGCACACTTCTGAGCTTTCATTTTGATGTTCATTCTGAAACCAGGTAACAAGCTATTGTCAATGGATTGCCAAAGCTTGAATCCCCTGCTAAGTATATCAGCTCTATACTATTAATATTCTTTTATTTCTTCTATTGTCATAAATAGTAAAAGAGTGATTATAGGGACTCTCCCTTTGATTTGTTTTTAAAGGAAATAATTTGTTGGGCTAATTAGAAGGGAGTCTTAGATCATAAACTCAGCTTCCAAACTGAAATGGGAACATGCAATCCACTGCATAGCAAAACACCGTAAGGGCTTCACTGTGCACAATGCTACCTAAACTTGTCTAAAAGACACATCTGCTATATTCCACCAAGACTACTTGGAAACCAATTAACCATTTGCATACAGAAATGCTCCCCTTGGAAATGAGTTTATGGGGCTATAATATGCACTGCAAGTACTTTTATAGTTTTTTGTTAGGTTCCATTTTCTTTCTTTGGCATTCATTGAAAAGGTTTGGCTCTTAATGACTACCTCATTTATTTGTCCCAGTGTTGCATTGAATCTTAGAACCGGAACCCCATTATTGTTTCACTTCACGGCTGTCTGAATAATTATCTTATGGCATTCATATGCTTAACCTAATGGTGCAAGGATGGCATAATACGGCAATGGGAGAACAGATCATTTAAGAAAGGTTATGAGGCATGTGGTTCAACCTTTGGCAGTAACTGGCGGAAAAGTCACAAACATTGGCTCCTGCGAAACTTTGTGTCTGCCTCCCCAAACATTGGTTATCACCACGCCTCCTTCAGCAACAATCTTCAATGAGGTGAAGTGTTTTCTTACCTATTTGCCAATCCCAGGGAACTTTCAACAGCTCTTTGTGTTCCATGATTGCACTATAAGAGAAGAGAAGGCAAAATTTCATGGAAGAGAACAGAAGTTAAATTACTTCCACTCATTCAATTCAAATGCTGGACAAAACAACATAAATAACCTTATAACAAAAAATCTCTGTAGGAACCAAATGCAATCAGACTTTGCTAATCCACTCTGGCATTATTCCTGTGCCCATGTATCTGAAAGATCTTCAGGGCAGTAATCAGACGTGATAGCATACAATTTGTACTGGTTTATTTCCAGCTCTCTATATACCTGCCCAAAGTGCCCATCCCCCTATATGTTCAATCCTCTCGTACTCTTCTGACTTAATATTCTGAAAGCTTTTGAACTTTAATGATTAATAATGTATCTGCCTGAGTTATTCACCCTTCAGAGTGGCTCTGCAGTGTCAAATAAACAGATATCACAGGCTGGCTTTGTGGAGAATACTGTGATTTTTTACACACTGAGAGTGATCAAATAGTCACAGCAATGAAAGTCAGGAAACAAAACAAAGGATGGGCCAAGCTGCAAAAGTCCACTTTCAACATCTTGTAAGTCTTGCACTGTACCTTAACATCAAAATCCCAGATCCAGAAAATTCTAAGGTGGCAACAAGCCAGCTCTTCCCAATCCAGGCAAATAGACCCTTGGAGATTAGGTATCTCACAAGCTAGGTCTTCACTCAGCTAACCGCTTTCTCTGATCTGTGATTTGCAGGTAACTCCTGCTGTGCAGAACTCTGCACGCTAGTCTGGAC